>OY776117.1:80639664-81239664 GCA_963675035.1 Allygus modestus | reverse complement strand
TGTGTGTGTGTGTGTGTGTGTGTGTGTGTGTGTGTGTGTGTGTGTGTGTGTGTGTGTGTGTGTGTGTGTGTGTGTGTGTGTGTGTGTGTGTGTGTGTGTGTGTGTGTGTGTGTGTGTGTGTGTGTGTGTGTGTGTTAGATGTTGGGCATTGCGCTTATGGAGAATCAATCCAATATGACCGACGGGGGAGTGTGGTCTTAAAGCATTAGTATGAGGATTGTGAAATTCCAATACCAGGTCCCTTACTTTTGTAAAACCTAAATTCAGAAAATAATGTAAAAAATGGTGACAACTAAGGTTAGACGTTTTGTTAGTCGGAAAAGCATGTGAAAATTTGGAGTGTTTAATTTGCTTAGAGTGCCAATTTAAACGCTTGTATATTTTACGTTGCAAGTAACGTAAGTAATTACCTTTACGTTTGACCAACTACTGGTGACATTCATGTAGTTCGTTAAACGTACAAGCACAGTTAATACAGACGGTTGAAATTATCTCGGAAATTCTTGTTACCTTTTGTTAGGGGTTGTTAATGGAAAGGGACGGAAACTAGCCCGAGATGGAGTCTGGAACCAATTCCAACTGACCTCTTTACCACCCTGGCTCGCCCTCGTTGCCCCAATTAGCCCTAAAACTTAGTAACCCAGATCTTGCCAACGAATCAGCTCGTAAAGCCATTTTATAGTAGGTATTTATTTACAGCCCATTTTGAAAAAGTGTGGGATGTGGTTGTTATGCCTAAGTGACAAGGGTTGGGGTATTTTCCTTAACACATTTTCCTGTCGAAAATCGAAAATTGGAAATATTATAAAATTTATTTAGAAAAAGAAAAAGTGTGGGATGTGGGTCTTACTCCTGTCTTTTCATTGACACAATTAAGGATTGGGTCATTCTCCTTAATAGGCTACATTTTCCTGTCCAAACTCATAAATTTGAACTATTATCAATTTGGTTATACTAATTTGTATAATACGTTAAATCATTGAATATACAGAGTTAGTGGATACTCAACGGTTAAATCCTTTTTTTTGGTATAACATTTTATCATATCGAAACCAAGTTAATAGTCATAGTCAGGCTCAATCATAGAATTAGAGACTCAATTTGTGTTCACATAAGTTATTATATACAATACCAGGACATATAATAAAACCCTTTGTTCAATACAATTTCAATGGGAACAATTTAATTTAAATTTTCTTTCTCAAGGGCAGAGCATCGTTATTGAATTTCAGGTTATTGATATATTTGGATAATATATTCCACTGAACACAGGAAGTGCTGATGAGAATGCAAACGCACGTGATGCCCAATATTGTACAGTATTAAATTTTAAATGTAAACATCAAATCAGTAATGTTATTTTTCGTTTACAAAATTAAGATTCGATATTTATAATTTAATTTATATATCAGTAAAAAGAGTTCCTTCAACAAATTATTGTATAATATTTTTGAATATTCCCTTGTTTAAAGTGTATATGTTTATAGAATTCAAGCAAGAAAACTATTGTGATAGTATTTTACTGTAGCAAACATTCTCTGACCTGGTTTACAAGTTTATGTTATGCATAGAAAACCATTAGTAATAGAAACCACTCAGCTTTACTTCCCTCGAATCGGGGGTTGAAGTCAAATAAATGTGATTAATGTTTGGATTATCATGCTCAGTTTACATTCCCCAGAGAATTATGTCTGGACTGGTACCAAACTGTTTTTCCTATGCTAAGATTGGTTACCAGCACTGCTCAAATTCGTGGTGGGTTTTATTGGCTTGTATAATGCGGTTTATTAGTTTAATTGTTTATACAATACGGCTATGCATATTTAAATTGCATTTCTTCTAGTTATTTTCAAATAGTTAGTTACCTATGTTGCTTACATCTTTTCTTAAAATCTATGAACAAAAATAAATGTGAAATGCTTTAAAACACAAACCAAATCATAGTATAGCATATAGTATATAGTTTCCTTTACTATAATACGAGCTATGTCTGTTTGTTTGTTTGCAAAATTTATCTCGAGATCCAGCGGAAGGATTTTGCTGAAAGCTTGGGATTAGGGGCTTTTGGGTATAAAAAAATCGATTGGTGAAAACCACTACCACAGGAAAGCTCGTATTTTTCTAAACAACTCATTTGAAAATTGAAAATTTTAACATTGGGCTTATGGAGTTTTAAATCATAACACCGGTTACTATGAATAACAAAAACAAACCATTAAATCAGCTTCTATAAATTAAAATATTGTAAACAGCTGTTTATCATTATGGAAATAAAAACCTACTTGAATGGCAACTCTCATAATGGAAATAAAAAAAACACTTGAATGGTAACTCAAACGCTTTTTTCGATAGGCGAGTGAGCGAAGCGAACGAGCTCATATTGAAAATGAACGAGTATTTGAAATAAAACAAATTCAATGCCTCTTCTGCGGAATCAAACACTGAGCATGGCTCGGTCCCCCGGTACTAACATATAATATAGTATATATTATAGCATTGATGTTCTTTGACTGGACTTTTTTAATTTTTTTCAAAGGTTGTTATCTTTATTTCTGTGTTTTTTAGAATACATGTTTCTGCACCACGTATAATAAAATAGGTCGAATGATAGTTTTATATAACTTTAACTTTGTAGAATGTGAAAGTAATTTAGACGACAATGTTTTGGTTAAGCGAACATGCTCCTGTTACCTGAGTTTATTCTAATTTTTATTTCTATACATCCTCATTATTCTGCTTTCCCCACGCAATATGGCATTACCATTCCATATTTATTTCGAAAGCACATACATTTGTATTTTTTTTCGATTGACATTTCCCTCCGTTTAGGGGTTGAATGGTATACAAACCATTCGGTTTTAGCTTTATACAGTGCTTTATTAAATAAATTCCCGACTGGCGATGCTGAAGAACGTTATTTTACCAAAAAATGAATGAATAATGTTTACTATCGTGACTATTCAGACTCCTTACTGTAGTACATTAAAGATGTCGGTTCAGTGCGGGTTGTGTGCGGGACTACGCTCAGAGTCGTATGTTGTCGCCGCAGAAGCCAGTTGTATTTCGGTCTCGGGGACAGTGAACAAAGCAGTCAAAGCATTCCACCTTCATTGTTTGTTGTGAACTTGTTATAACTAGATATTTCACTTGTACAATCAAATTGGAAATCTTGTTCGACTTCATTGTACGGTATCCGACGGAATCTGTTAAATCTAAAGATTCATTTCTGACCAAAATTGTAGTTAAAATTACTGACTTATAAAACACCTTGTAATATTAAAACGTAACTCACAATATATGATGAGTTTATGGGAACAAACAAATTGACCGGATTGTCGGGGGGTTTAGTGTTAGTCGGTGGAGTTGTTTACCCACAAAACAAGTTTCCCTGGACACTGGTGTGTTTTACTGGAGAGTTGTAATCAATGTAGTGTGGGGAAGTTTCAACTGTGAAAATGGACTTGATATTAGCAAAAATTAATATTTTCCCTCGGCTAATTTGTTTATAAATGTTAAACTTTATACGATTCTAGAAAGATGCAAGTCTGTAAATTGATGTATTTGAAAAATTAACCGAGAAAAATGAATTGAACTAATTGAGGTGTAATTTCGCATAAAATTGTTATATTGGCATGAAAATAAAGCTGTATTTGTGTTAAATATGGATTCCCACGAAAAGGGGGCCTAATTGTACCTTATTTATTTATATATTTATTATCATCGCAAAAGGTGAAGTGTGATTACTTCAAAACTTATTAAATTTTAGTCGGTTGTAATCGCAGAACGTGTTTAGACAGAGTTCTAAGGAAAGAAGAAAACATTCTTTCATTGTCAATTATTATTTGTTTCTAATTAATCTTTATGTATAATTGCGTAAGCGAAATTTTTTAGTCAAAGTTGTGGGAGTTTGGCAAATCATAGAATGATGGGGGACGCGGACGGCTCAAATTAAAGGTCTTGATCCCAGGGACTCGGGAAAAATAGCAGTATTACCTAAAAAATACCAGCAAATTATAAATAACGTAAAACATCCCCAATAAGAAAAGCATGGGGATTTAAAAACTTCTGTTTTGTTTACATTAAAACATGTGACTACACGAACTGACATGTGTTCCTACAAATCAGTTATTCAGAGTATTGGAGCAAGGTGGCTATGGCCCCTTCAAGCCACGAGTTGTAAATAAATCGTATTTAAATGGTTTTACAATAGTTAACGTCAGGACTTAAAACGATCATATCGATTCGGAGAAGTATTTATTCCGATATTTTTCACAACGCTTAATAGCGGCGACGACGTGACGCCGACGTCGACGCCGGCCGGTGGAATGGCTTGACAATTTCGTTTAATGTAACTACATCGGTCTGTCAATTTGCTAGAGCGCTTTTGTGGTTGTTTAAGCAGTTCAGTAATTTACCCTGATAGTTAAAATTGACAATTGGAGAATTGTGCAATGCTATGTTAAATTGCTTATAATTACAATGAAAAAAGAAAGTAGTGGTTTGGAGTGAAGATAAAACACGACCTACGAATAGCAAATCCCCGCTATTAACTGCATGTGTCCCAGCAATCGGTGGTAATGTTGGTCGTGCTAGCGCGTAACATTCACTTATATTGAGATAATTCTTGTGGCTGATACAGAATATTGTAAAACGTAATTATAAGCCGATATTTAGGCGTAGATAAGGTTATGCGGATATATTTGGAGAATTACATCGTAGTAGGAAGTTGGTCACTCACTCAACCAGGCTATTAAATATTGTAGATTTGTAGTACTTGTATTGTACTTGAGCGGTTCTCGGCGATACCACAAAAAACTAAAATAGTTTTCAGTGTCAACACTAAAACGCTTTTTGTACCAATCAAGTTTAACATTGCGTTCAGAAACAGTTGATTCTGTTTTTTACATACAAGTTGAATGTCAAAAGCTTTAACTTAAGTTTTGAACGCAGTGACGCCTGTTTGAGAACGTACACGAATAAATATAATAAATTGGTTGTATTGATTATGAAATACTACTTGTTACACGCACTCTTCGCCCCGCAAATGATTTATAAATACTAGCTGTTACCCGGCAGACGTTGTCACGCCTTTGACTATTACCAGCTAAAACCAAAATCACCAAGATCACCTGTTCAAGTAAACAGTCATTAGTTTTTATGTAAACAACAATATCTTTCCATAAGATTTATATGGGAATCCTTTTGGGTCTCTTGGGAGGAACCCAATTGAGTTAGGACGAAATGGATGGCTTAAAAACCTTCTCCGTGAAATTTTACATATAGTGTCTATATAGTTTCCCAAGTTTCATGGCAAACGGTCCAACGGTGTTCGAGTCTATAAACTTCAAACATATATACAAACAGATACCCCCGTCGCAGCAAACCTGCATACTCAGCGAATTTCCAATGAATATATAACAAAACACATTAACACTTAACAGGATTCATAAGAAATATATTCACCAACAAGCGATATTAAAAATATTAATTATTCTCCATAAGAATAACATTGGGGATGAGTACGCAGGTTTGCTGCAACAAGGAACACAAAATAATGGGTTTTCATACAAATATCATTAGAAATCAACTAAGTAAAGTCACATACCAAGTTTCATTCATATACATTTATAAGTAAGCGATATATAACATTTGAATTATTCTTCATAAGAATAACATGGGGACCGATTACCTAGGTTTGCTGCTACGGGAACCATACGTGAAAATTTTGTATTTTGTGCAAACAACGATAAACCCCAACCAGATGAAGCCATATACCAAATTTTGTCAGTTTATGTTCATAAATAAGCGAGATATACAATTTTTCTTTTTCTCCATAAGAATAACATTAGACAACGTACTGTGTTTAGCACTTTCAATATCTCAGGAACCAATTGACGTAGAGCAATGATAAAAATACCAAATTGTTTGTTTTTTATGCTGAATTAAATGGTAAAAATTACAATTTGATTTAAATAAAAATTGCATGTGGAAACCCCAAAAAACCCATTTTGGACAAAACAAAAAAAAAACCCTCCTTTGGATGGTTCGATTCGTCTGGTTTTCGAACTCGTTCAAATAAATGGTGCTTTACACGTTTGTACCAAATTTCATTAAGATCGGACCTTTTTTACGAGAGTTATCGTGCTTACGGACATGTATATATATATATATATATATATATATATATATATATATATACATATATAAAAATTTGAACGAATGGTGTTTTTGACATCTGGGGACCTCAAAATGAAAAGTTATCATGGTCTCGGGCTTAAGTCTTACCATGAGACCTACGGTAATAGCTTCTTCCCTATAGGGGAAATTCGCTAAAAACATTTTAGCGAATTTCCTCTATAGGGAAGAAGCTATTACCGTAGTCGGCATGGTAAGACCTAGGCCCGGGACCATGACAACTTTTCGTTTTGAGGTCCCCAGACCCCAAAACACCATTCGTTCGAAACTGTAGATATATATATATATATATATATATATATATATTAGAAAATAAAAATTCAACTGAGCACCCTTTTTAAAATCTTTTAATAAAGCTACATGTTTCGGCAATTTTAAGGCCATTTTCAAGCTAGACTTAACCTAACATAATTTATTAATTTTTGTAAAGCTGATCAAATAAAAACAGATACAGATATATATATATAGATGTGTCCGTGAGCACGATAACTCTCGTAAAAATTATCCGATTTTGATAAAATTTGGTATAAACGTGTAAAGCAACATTTATGACTTGAAGTTCGAAAACCAGCCTGATCGCTTTATCCGAAGGGGTATTTTGGGGGGGTTTTGTACCCCAAAAATGGGTTTTATGAATTTTTTACATATAATTTTGGAAATAGTCAAATTTTAGTTTTCACCATTGTATTCAGCTTAAAAAAACACACAATTTGGTATTTTTACCATTCCTCTACGTTAATTGGTTACTGAGATATTGAAAGTGCTAAACACAGTACGTTGTCTAATGTTATTTTTATGGAGGAAAAGAAAAATGTTAAATCTCGCTTATTTATGAACGTACACTGATGAAACTTGGTATACGGCTTCATCTAGTTGTGGTGCATTGGTATTTGCTCAAAAAAAACGATTTTTTGTCAAAGGCTCTTGTAGCAGCAAACCTGCGTACTCAGCCCCATGTTATTCTTATGGATAATAATTAAATGCTATGTCTCCCTTAATAATGAACATCAATGAATAAAAACTGGTATATGACTTAACCTAGTTGAGTTATATTGATATTAGCATAGAAATCCATCTTTTGTGTTCCTTGATGCAGCAAACCTGCGTACTTAGCCCCAATGTTATTCTTATGGGGAATAATTAAAATTGTATACAGTATATTGCTTATTTGTGAATATATTGTTATGAAACTTGGTAAGTGACTTTATGTAGTATTAAGACATTTATATCTCCATTGGAAATTTGCTGAGTATGCAGGCTTGCTGCTACGAGGGTATTTTATAAATATAGACTATGACAGTTGTGTGTGCTGCATTTTGTGGTTAGCCCCTGGAACTACTATGAATCAAGATCAGCTGTGTCCATAAGGAATACATGAGAACTTTGTCGGGGTCTCTGGTGGAGCCCTAAGGTCAGGTCAAGATGAAAACCATTTTATTTTCTTATTTCATTCCTAAACAATCAGTGTACAAAATGTCATTTCACTAGTTAAATGGGAAGTAGGAGAATTCGTGATGAGTGAGTGAGCGAGTCGGTCAGTGAGCGAGGGCTTTCCCTTTTATACGTTAGTCAACAAATATATCCAGTTGCATATATTACCTATGTTTTAATTTTTTTACGTAGTTTTGTATTTAATTTAAATTAATTGTTTGTCATACAATAGGTACTGTATTGTTAAACCCGGACGTTTTCTCCCAATATAGGTCACAGCGCCTGCAATATCCGTGCTGTAATATTGTGTCGCAGCTTGTGCACCAGGTATTGTAATTTTATTCGTCCAACATTTTTATTGCCGCTAAAATATCGACTGGTCTAAATGTTTACTTTTCCTGATTTGTTCTTGAATGTTTTAACATTTACGAACTTTTATAATTAAATCAACGTTTTGATTGAACTTTTTTCACACGATATGCTCGAAAATCACAGTTTTTGTTTCGCGGAATGACATTAATGTATTTTATTTTTTTTATTTTGATGACTAATAAACTAATACATGTTAAGTATTATTAAAATATTGTTATGTATCGATGACCTAGAATAAAAACCTCGTAACTCAAAAATTTGGATTTTTATGTTTTTACAGATATGTGTAGAAAAACTTGTATCTCATCTTTTAAAATAGTATGAATCATTTTACCTAACACGTGCTGCCATCTACTGGCGAAAAATCAAACCTGTAAAAAAGAAGACCACGTATGTAAATCTGAGCAACGAGGTTTTTACATTTCATTGAAAGTTTGAATTCCACTATGAGGGTTTATATTGTTATTGGAAAAACACGTATCTCAGAGTTACGCGGTTTTCAAATTGAAATGAAAATATCGTAACTGACAGTTTTATGATATTTTGGACATTACAAATTTTTTCTTTACATGTAAATGTTTCAAGTTATTCAAAACATATTTTAAAATACAGTATTAGATCTAAGTATTAAATATGAACACTACAAAAAGTTTTTTTTTGTGTTTCCTGTAAGGTTCGGCTCTTCAAACTTACAAGGTTTTCATTCTAGGCCGTCGATATGTTAATTTGTATATTTATTTTGGTATTTTTATACCACAAACAATTACTGGACCGATATAGCTGGCGTTTAAGATTTTACAAGCCATTTTATAGGTGTTTTGGAATTTCTTAAAATAACTCGTAACACGGGAGAGAATTGCTTGTTTAAGCTGATATTTCTCATCCATAAAACATGCCTTTTGATTGTAATCGAACGTTGTATTCGTCCACTTATGAATCTATTCAAACCTATGCTTGCACTTAATCCAGACTGAGAATGAATTCTTCCACTATTCTAGTAGTAACTTCTATGTCAGTTCGTAATCTCTTTTTATTATCTTAGCTAACTACAAATCTGGTAGTAGAGGCGATTCTGTTCATTTCACAAAATAACATATTATATATTTTAAGGTTTTTAACCTTATTTATCATAGTTAGGGGTAAAAATTGCTAAAAAAGTGTAAGTAATTGTTTATTATTTGTAAAGCTCCTTTCAAAATCATGTTACTCATTTGACGGGATTATCCAAGCACTGGACCTAAAAGTTCAAACTCATATTTTCGTATTATAATTGCATGTCATTGTCAGGACTTAGGTGTGAAGGCGAGTGGTGTAAGGGAAAGGAATTAGGATAACATGTAGTGGTGTTAGCCTTCAAACGGAGGTTTCGCCCATTGTCGTCTTAACAAAGCAGCAGCGGTCGCTTTGGTGTCGTGTGCAAACAGCCCTCAAAGCCCCAAACCCACCCTGGAGTGCCACTACTTAGGTCTTGATTTGCCGGGCGAACTTGTTGAATCACAGCCATTAAGAATGGAAATAATTTAAAAATTCGTTTTACAAGGAGTTTTTGATTTAGATTGTGGAAGTTGTAACAATGTGATGTTAGGTTTGTTGTTGTTTTCAATTTTCGATGTTCTGAAATAAATATTGATGCGTCGTGTTTGAGAAAGTGTAGAAAACATGTTCTTTAGTCGAAGAATATTTATCAAACAGTATATATACATTGTAGAAAATAGCATCAGGTAAATTTGTTTGTTGAAAACTTGTTAAGAACTATTTAAGACTCTATTTTAACAATATTTTGTATTTTTTATAAGCGTCAGGAATACTGTTGTAACTTTAAATAATGGATATTTTACATTGAAATTTGTGAAATTGACAGATAAATTTAAAAATAGAAAAAACATAAATCACTAATGTGCTATTGTTTAAGTGAAAAGGCCCTGTACTCAAAAATTCATCTTCGTCAGGTATCTCTAGGTTTAAAATAAACAACAAATTAAAAAATTAGATAGTTTGATCATCTAGTTTACATATAAAACTACTTTTTGCGAGAATATAATCTCGTTTAGAGTTTTTTCGTGAAGCAGAATAGAGAAGACAAGTTAAATAAACATTGTTTTTGTTCGGCCCAAGTTGAGGCTCCTGACGCACGAAGTGCTGCAAACTAATGCCGCATTGAGGTTTTGTGCGGAACTTCGTGTCAAAGACGTCAATCAGCTCCTCCTGTGGGAGCGCCTTTAATGTTTATCGTTTTTGTTTGTTCTCTTTTTCTTTATTTAAACCTGAATGCATATAAGGTTCTTAAGATATGACTTGTAAGAAAATGTTCTTCAGGTACTCTTGCCGCAATAATTGTCAACGCGCACTGCCGTTAGTTTACATATCCAGTATAGACAGTTTTTATTTGAGGTGAGATCTTATCAGGATCCGTGGCGTGCAGGGGAGGTAGTGCAAGATAGATGCGGGGAACACCCCCACCACGATTCCCCTTCAACGCTGCTTACCGTTAGTAGAATATAACCGCAAATTTTAAATGGCCAAAATTTTTAAGGCCAAAATAATTGCATCATTAAAAGCAAATATAAATGAACTAGCTGCCATTATTCCCGGTTTCACCCAGGAATGAAATCTGTGGTGTGTGCTGCATTCTGTCTGTGGTTAACGCGTGGAACTACTAAAAATCATGATCAGCCCAAACCAAAGTGAAGAATCCATAAGCATAACACTGGATTGGAACTTTGACTCCCCAAGTGGCGGAGCGCTATGTGAATTTCTTAAAATCCTTTATTTGTGGTTACCTACGTTATGGTACGTGTTGAACTTTGTGGTTGTAGGTGTAGAGGTTTGCCCTGGGGGATGATCGGGTTTTCGTATCTATAGATATAGAACAGTTTTGGGTGTGGATTGAATGAGACGCTTTGTGCACTTTTGATACTGACGAAGATCAACTGGTTCTTTAGCCAGGATCAATATTGATAGCTCAAAGGCCAGTGGCAGCTGGGCCGATTAGGATTGATCTGGCGAACCGCAGATTGTGTAGTAACCTCTAATCTGCTATGCATTCGTTCTACAGGATGTCCTGTAACTCTCTGTGAACATATGTATTTAACGATATTTCCTGGGTCACTACCAACACATTTTGTCATTTGAACATGGGGACTCCCGTGCAAAGTTTTTCGTTTGTCTGACTGCATGTGTTTTCCAATTAAAAGTTTATAATTAAAAAACTACGAAACTGAATTTAACCAAAGCTCAAGTCAACTGTTAATGGTGATCGGGTTATGGTGTAATTATCCCTGGCAATTTCAAAATGGCGGCCATTTCACACTTTCCATCTTAAATTGCTCAAAAACCCGCCATTTTACAAGAATAACTTATTATGAGCGAATTTCCCCTATAGGGAAGAAGCTATTACCGTAGGTGGGATGGTAAGACGTAAGCCCGAGACCATGATAACTTTTTGTTTTGAGGTCACCAGATGCCAAAAACACTATTCGTTCAAATTGGTGTGTGTGTGTGTGTGTGTGTGTGTGTGTGTGTGTGTGTGTGTGTGTGTGTGTGTGTGTCCGTTACCGCGATAAATTTTGAAAGAATACTCAGATTTTGATGAAATTTTGCACAAATGTGGAGAGTAACATTTATGAATTTAAGTTCGAAAACTAGATTGGTCGGTCTATGGGAAGGGGTTTTTTGGGGTTTAAAATTGTCCTAAAATCAGTTTTTTGACCTTTTTACCCTAAAATGTTGAAAACACTAGATTTTGGTTCTAGCTATTTTATAGAGCTTAAAAAACAATTTATTACTTTGAATCATTAAGCTAGGTTTAGTGGTTGTGGAGAAAAGTAAAAAAATGTGTCCATTTCCCATGTTAATCTTATAAGAATAAGGTTTTTAGATTTTCCTCAGATAATTTCACTAAAAACTCCACATTTATTTCTACCAATTAGTTTAGACCTACAAAATAATCATTTTGGTGTTTTAATTGTTGTTTTACGTCCAACCTTTCCAGTGATATTTAAAGTGCTAAACACAGTACGTTGTCCAATGTTATCCTTATGGAGAATAAAAAAATTTTATATTTCGATTATTTATGTATGTATATTTATAAAACTTGGTATGTGGCTTCAACTAGTTCTGGTATATTGATATTAGCACAAACAAATTGTTTTTGTTTATTTTTCCCGGTAGCAGCAAACCTGCATACTCGGCCCCAAGTTATTCATATGGATAATAAGTAAAGTTTTATATCTCCCTTAGTTATGAACATAAATTAAAACTTCGTATGCAGCTTCACCTGGTTGATTTATATTGATAATTGCAAAAAAACTCATTTGTTATCTTCCTTGTTGCAGCAAACCTTCGTACTCAATTATAATGTTATTCATATGGAGAATAAATAAAATGCTATATATCACTTATTAATGAATGTATTTTTGTGAAACTTTGTAAGTGGCTCTAGGCAGTAGTGTTACCCATATATATGCATTGGAAATTCGCTGAGAACGCAGGTTTGCTGCGACGGGGGTATTGTGTAATTGTCAGAGATAAGTTCACTATAACTTTTGTGTTGCCGACTGATCCTATCACCATAAACAGCTCCCTTGCGTTTGGTTGAATTCGGTTCCGAAGTTTTTAAAATATTTAACTTTAAAGTAAAGAACGCAAAAAGACAGGCAACCCGAAAACTATAGGTAGGTACGGGAGACCCATGTGAATATGGTAAAATTGGTTTGCCTTGACCCATGAAATAACGCTACATACCCTTAGCTTATAAATAGACAAGTATAACAAGTTTAACTAATCTAATTAGACTATTTCACACTACAAAAAAAAAACGTAAGCACGTTTTCCATGCCATAAACTAACTAAGATCCCTTAACTAACATCCATAAACTGACGTTGAAGTTTCTTTACGTATTTTTTCGTAAGGGAAACGTATCCATTATGTCAACATATCCATTGGAAAATCAGATCTTTTTGTCCAGAGACTTTCAGGACACCCTGTATATTTGCAACGTGTTGGCCTTGGAAATTTCAAAATTAAAATTGCTATCTATAGTCAAACCACTAAGAACACTGCCAACTTTAAGGATTATAGTCATTATCAATTCCTTACCCATCCTACACCGCAAATTGTTTGGTTCACTATCCGTTGTTATTGTTTTTCCTTACCCTTGTAAAAAGTGATAATTTAACAAGATAAAAGTTCTCAAATATCGTTGGAGAAGCCGAGGCTGTAATGGTAAACAAACACATAATACCCGTTTGTGGATAGCCCTTATGTTCGTCAATGTCGGGTAGTTGTTTACAAAACATCCAACAGCTTTCAAATCGTCAGTCGACAACTTGGGGGCCATACACATATTACGTAACGCATTTTTCGTCATTTCAGACACCCTCTCTCCCCCATAAAACGCACCGCAACGCCTGACTATACACCCCCACCCTTCCAATGTGTTACGTAACTCAATCGTAGAAAGCTTTAAAACAGCTTAAGCTTTTTAAACATCGTTTTATTAGCAATTTAGAATTTGAATTTCAGTGAATTATTAAACTTTAAATTACTTTCCTTTAACAATATTTGTAATAACTTTTTTCAAAACAAAATGTATACAAACAAGCAAGACTGTTAGTAATAATATAAACAACAATATAATTTATCTCAACAGAACCGGGAGTGCACCAGCTCTTAGGGTTAATATTTGTGAGTTACGTAAAGATGATACAACGCCCCTCCCCTCCCCCACATAACGCAGCATAACGTTACGCCATACCCCCTCCCCCCCTTTGATTGCGTTACGTAATATGTGTATGGCCCTTGCAGCATCGCTTGAACGTCTTCCAAGATACCGCGAGCGGACATTTGGCGCCGTCTACTGCACTATTTACTACTTCTTTGAACTCGTTCAATGGCGAGAATCATCTACAAATATTAATCGCAAGGTCGTTCGTAATACACAACGCAATTTATTTAACAGTTAACAAGTATACGGTATCTGAATCATGGTTGCAGGCTAAACGAACCCGATAGTCGTCTTGGCGATTGTTTCTTTGTCGTGTTAGGGGTCTTTGTCTGATTATTTTTAGCGTTATGCTAGTGAGCCAAACATGTTGTTCAGGGAAGTAAAGGTCGGTTTTAACCGGTGCGTGTTTTGATTGTGTGTCTGCGAACGTAATTCGCTTGTATAAACAAAGTTGTGTATTAGTACTTGTTCTTGTAAAAATATAGCGTACATTAATTTTAAAAATTGAAATAGTTGGCAGAGTCCGTGTCTCTGTTCTAGGAAGTTTAATCGTAGACTATAGTTGATTTTTTTGCCCGGTATATCACTTGTTAAACGAATTCGCTCATCTTCCGTAGCGTACTCTGAAAATCAAATCCACTTCATCCTTTCGGATTCTCTAAATATGGAGAGGAAGGTCGGTAAATTCACTCATTCCGTTAGGGATGTTTGCATTGTGGTGAACATATTGATTGCAATACCCTATTCCTTTCCTTCCTAAACATAAGGAAAATTGTCTCCGCTCATTCGCCTCTTCGTGTAAACGTACTCTGTGTAATCGAACGCATAAGAACGGAAAACTGTTCTGTGGTATAAGTTTAGAGCTCACAGATTGTTATATATCAAGCCATCTGGTCCCTAAACTTTTTTCAAGCAATCAAACTTCTGCTTTCACTGGCTATACTGAAGTGATAGCATTATGTGTCTACGATTAATTAACCCCCGTTTTAAAACACCGCTTCTTCGGTAAACAAATAACGAGCCGCTGTCCCGTTCTCCCGTTCTCCGCTCGGGTTTTTTCAGTCTTAGGGTCAGATGGTTTGAAATGTTCACAATTTAATCAGCTGACTACTTAAATAAAATAACGCCATAAGATGAGCATTGGAACTTTAAAAGCCTATGGGGCAGAGCCCTGATGTGAGCCTATGTGTAAATGTTTTATAAATCCGCAAAAGGCACACCTAGAGAGTATGAGCTTTCGATTGATACCAAATATGTATACAAAAATAATAATACAAGAGACCGAAAATCGCCAAACAAAAATAGATAAATTCTGATAATTGTCTGCGAGACCACAAGTTTATTCAATAAGGTACGGTAAGAAATGTTAAATAGTTTCCACTTTTTTGGATAGATATATCGATGAGAAAATTCTAATAACGAAATATTTTTTTTTATTTTGAGATTTTTAAAAGTAACCGTTGAGTCGTGGCAAAGGAGATTCCGGTAGGAGCAAAGAGCTTGAAGACTAGTAAGAACAGAATCACAAGCCGTTGTATAACCTTGGCAAGAACATTTTCTATTCTATAAACTGATTTTCATCTTGCGACGATTTTGACCTCAATAGGTAGCTAGGTGTGTATGTACTCATCAAGTATAAATAAGACGAAAGACTTACAGTGATTGGAGGTAGTTATTAGCTTCGATCGATAACTGTTGTTTGAGTTGACAGCGGTCTTCAACAACTGTCAGTTGAGTTCAAGCAAACGTTGACAGGCCATTAAGATAAGTAAGGAGTTAGGTTTAATTAAATATTTGATTACGCGTGTCATTTTATGTATACATTATATTGAAAATGGGACGACATCTTATATTTATACAAAAAGGATGTTGTTTTTTTGTTTATATATTTGAAGTTTATGGACTCGGACACCGTTGGACCGTTTGCCATGAAACTTGGTATATATAAGTAACATTTCACGGAGAAGGTTTTTAAGCCATCTATTTCGTCCTAACTCAATTGTGGTTCCTCCCAAGAGACCCAAAAGGGTTCCCATATAAACCTTACGGAAAGATATTGTTGCTTACATAAAAGCTAATTACATGTTTAGTTGAACAGGTGATCTTGGTGATATTGGTTTTAGTTGGTAATAGTCAAAGGCATGACAATGTCTGCTGGGTAACAGCTAGTAAATTGTATTCCCGAGTCTGATTTATATTATAATTCAATTTGTATTATATTTATGTATCATTCATACTGTTTATTTTTCTGTAAAAATTATGTTTTAAGATACATGTTCTTCATCGTTTACACATTTTGGACATATTTCACGTTCACAACATTTCGCAACAGTACTTAAGTCCAGGCGTGAATAACAAGGGTAGCTTCCTTGATGCGACTTCGTGTCATGAAAGAGACTTCTTAATATTTATCAACGTTAAAGGTTGCTGATACGTGCGAGGGTACCTAGAAAATGAATGTAGGAGGTAGAAAGAGCGTGATAGTACAAATGGCTATTGCACTAGGTTAGTACAAATAGCTATTGCACTAGATTTTTTGCGTGTAAAATGCTATGTTTCAGGAATCCGGATGTTATTATCAATTCATAACACGACTCGTGTATTCCCTTTATATTCGTCTGTGAGCTATAATTAGTCAATGACCTCTAAGTTTACTCTAAAAGAATCGAGAAAAGAGGAATGTAAAACCCATCTTTATATACAGAATATTTATTTACATATCAATTATACATGTTGTATGTACAACTGTTTATTTTAAAATACAAAAACTGTATTAATAAATGTGTACTCTGTAATCTGTTATTTTTGCACCTGCATTTTGTTGTTATGCCTAGCATAACATTTTGATGTGAAAGATATAACCCATTTTTCAGTGGGCACTTTTAGGTTATTTTCTTGTAAAAAATATCTGAGTTGATAAGTTATATTATTAAAAAAAAACAGGTCCAGCATCTTGAGGTCCTATTTTTACTTAGATTGTTACCAGTTGATTATTTTTATTGAATTTTCTTTGGAAAGTGAATTTTTAGCATGACCCGCACGGTGAAACTTAAGCCCGGGGTCGCCATTGAAGTTGCAAATGTGACCCCCTGAACACGTTTTTGGGGTGCCATTAAAAATTATACGTGTGTGTGTGTGTGTGTGTGTGTGTGTGTGTGTGTGTGTGTGTGTGTTTGCTCTGTAGCGGTCGCATTTTTTGTCCGATTTACTTCAAATTTGGTAGGGACGTTCCTTTCTGTAATCAGTTGGACAAGTTCGATGGGAAAAACAATCTGAAAACTCTAAACCCCTTTTTTGGGATTAATCTTTCAAATTTCGGGTTTTTGGGCCCAAAAAGGACCAGGAAACCCCCGTATGTCACATTAATGCATGGAAAAAGATGGTAATTAGTGAGGCGAAAGTTTTAAGCCCTCTCTCGTCATTCTAGCATACATATTTACCGAGTTAAAGAAAATGTGTTTCAACTAAACACAGGACGGGGGTTTTATACTAGAAAAGCCTGTTATTCCTTTGTTAGAGTACTTTTATCATCACCAGCAACCTCATGCCTACTTTCAAGCCTATCTGGACCTTCTCCTAACATTATAATGCGCAAAATTGTATTCCCAGCTTTGCAGGTAAATGAAACCAGGAGCATTAGAACAGCCAAAAAATCACTGATATCTGATTTTAATCAAAGTTGGAATAAATGTATGTTTTTACACTGATTTTGAGTTTTAAAAGTTGTTATGTGGAAATTCACTTCCCTCACGTCAGCGTGCTGCGTGCGAACTCGTTTTTAGTTTATAAAGATTAATTTATAAGTCAGTATTGATAGTCATAATCTAGTATATTTTTGGCCAGCTCTGGCATTAGAATAAACCGTTTTAGTAACTAAGAACTGCTCAAAGAAGAACTATTCTTTTATTTTATCTGTGTATGCAATGTACTGATCTGTAAGGATTTCAGAGAAAAATGAAATGTTCCATAATTGTTCATACAAGCTTGTACTTTATTCTTATTGTCTTTTATTCTACGCTAACTATTGGGAGCATAATTTTATACTACTATGTAAAACAATTAAAAATGATAAAAGTTTGTTTAACTAAGCAATGTAATTAGGCTAGGTAAATGTGTTACTGATTAAATCAAATCCAGACGTAAACTTTAATTAAAAACGTAGCCGACTGGTGTCAGCCAAAAATCTCAAGTTAATAAATGGAGCGAGCCAGATGGTTTTGAGTTGGCAACTCTGAATTGCACCTGTCGCTCTGGTTGTGGCTGACCTGCGCCGTAACTTTGGTAATTCATTAGTTTTTTACCTGTCGTGGTATTTTATTTATAGTTTTAATTTACTGTCTTTAACATCTGTAATAGTCTCAAAAATACCCTAATATATAATAGTAATTTATTTATACTAGGTAATAACTTACTTGACCGGTAGCCAACCCGACAATAGCTATCAAACTATTTAAAGTGATTGTTGAACACATTTGCTGGGTCGGACTTACGAATAAACGGCTAGAAATTTGTGAATGACGAGTACAGTTAAACTCCAAACCATCCATTTACTATAGATCAGACCGAATTTGAACGATAACAGTTTCCGTCATAACTACTTGTGTGGAAGGTCTTGAGGTATGGCAAAATTGCTTTCTAACTCTTTAATAAAGATGAACTTTGATTTGAGACCATCTTTGATCTAGGTCTCAAAACGCTTGTTACACGAATCTGGGAAAAAAGATTTTTAGATGGAAAAGTATGATAAGATCGAACTCAACATGAAAATAGAATACTAGTTTTGATATTTTTTTAATTAAAACTGACAGAAACTAGTCGTTTCTGTTCCAGTGTAAAAGGCAAACAATAAATGCTTCATTGAAGATCATAAAATGAAGTATGGTAAAAACAAATTTGCACTAAAATATAAACCTCAATCTCGAAAGATGAACCTCCAATTACCAGGATATCTATATTTGATATTTTCCAAAAGAAACTAAATGTGCAAATTAAAAAGCGATTTAAGTGGTATATTCCATTAAAATAATATATTCTCACAGTTATTTATTTTTTGATTAATTTGGACTTTACCTATCGCTTCTAGTGTTTAAAACTACACTACGTTTCGGGAGGTAAGGAAACTCCTCCCGTTATCAAGTGAACCCTACTTACATCTAAATATAAAGTTCTTACACCTAACTAACCTATATTTTTTTGGATTTTCTTAATCTTTTTCTTTTACATTTTAATTTATACTAACACAAAAATAACAAATACATATACAAAAAATCAAATACAATACACTAACACAACATTTATATACACGAACAAATGGAAAACTGAGAATTCATAACTGTTCTGCATCGTTGCCTCCACGCAAACTGCAAAAACGGAAAACTTCACTCTCAAAAAAAAAAAAAAAAACAGCTCACAGTTATATTTCAAGCTCATTTAATTTTGTTGTGTCTTTACTAGTTTTACTAATTATTTATGCCAAAGCAATGGTTTAGAGTGATAACAAATTTTGATATGGTTAATTTTACACATACAAACGTTAAGTGGTTTAATTTAGTGCCAAATGTTTTCATCTATTGTAAAAATGGAATAAACATTACTTAAAGTTATGAGAAGTTGCGTTGTTTTTATAACGTAGGTTAATTATATGACTCACGCAACCATAAACAATTTGTGCCGATTTGTTAGTTTCATGTCAAGGGAATTTGACCTTACCGTGTATTTCGACACCTCTAATAAACTGTCGGGATGAAAATGTTCTCCGTTGAATATGTTAACAAGCAACAAAAAAAGATGCAGTTTCCTCTCAGGCTGCATATTATAGCGGTACTACTCCAAGTTGGTTGAGGACGAGAAAATCAACGTTTAAGTTAAACTCAAAGCTCATCAATCACCTAAAATCTGTCTCAATTTTACTGAAATTCAGTGCAGCATCCCAAATATCACGTTTGTAACCACCTTGCGTTCTTTTCTTGACGGTGTTGTAAATGATTTCCTGTAGACTTGTAGCAGTGTTGGTCCTCTACACTTTGAATTCCTCGAGTTCTTGAGGATTCTACTTGAATCTTGGAGTATACTTGAAAATATAACGGTAAAAACAATGACCGTTGACTGGTGATAAAACAACCTGGGTGCAGACTTAGAAAACTCTACACCTTATATTTACAAATAAGTAGAAGCATTTGGTTTTGAACTACGCCTGGAGTAAACACACAGATTAATAGCGCCATTATGAGGAGGGTTTCTCCCACTAGGGTCTCGGTGGTTTTGCCTCCCGAGGGTTAGCTGCAACAAGTTGATTGTTAGCTAGTTAACAAGCGCAACTCAAATACTTGGGAAGGTCGTTTGCAACAGGGCTTTAGCCGTTTTTTGCTCTGTAAGTCTGAATATTGCTGTGGTATCTTTATCTTCGTTATCCTATAACTGGGTCTTACTGCCTTGTGTAGTGTATCCACTAGCTCTATTTTATATCTGGAGTCACTACTCTTTGACTAAATATTTCCCAAAAGTTTGCCGTCTATCTCAGCTTTTTAATCTGTTGTGTTGTCACCTTGGACCAATCAAAATTCATTGGATGGACGCTGTCAAAATTCAAAGTCGCCGACCGGTTACCTGCTGTAGTGTTTACTGTCAACAGTTAACACTGACATTGGATTTGAATTTAATATTTGACTTATCCATTAGTTATTAATGTCATTAGGTTATCAATTAAATTAACCACTCAAGTTCACGTTTTTCAATGCCATTCGCCAATGACCCTAAATCTAGAAACAAGACTATTTTCGTGTTACCTAAATCAATACTTAGCTTCAAGATGATTAGTTTTTTTATTTAAACGAATTCGCAAGGTTTCAAAGTTTATTTTAACACGAGGTTTCGACTTTTAATGTACTTTAAAACAATGATAATGATTTTGAAAAATCATTAACTGTACATTGATTTTAATGGGGAATAAAATGACTATACCACTAAACTGTCAAAAACACCCACAATGCATCAGTAAAAAACATTGGCCAACATAACGACCAGAAACACAGCGGCACGATTTTCTAACTTAGAGTGGTAACTCCAGATATAACATAGAGCTCAGTGCTTGTATCAAGTACAAATCACAAGTGTTCACATTTATGCAGCACTTATAAAACATTCTTGTTTAGTTTTTACTTTATTTTGTTGAGATTCTGTTTATAACAGTTTTGCAATAGATTGTGTAGCTTCGGTCTGTTTTACAATGAGACCGAGTTTAACAACGGATGCCAGCTGTATCTGTTCCTGTCGCTGGCAAGATTGATGTAGACGAAATGTCTGTTTTGATCAATCATCCTCAACACTCGTTCTTTACGTGTTATTAGTTCTTATTCCGAATACCACTGATACTGGAATGTAATCACCATATATAAAGTACATAGGGGACCGAGCTTTGCTCGGGGAAGGTCAGTCGGTTTGGTATTTTTTAGATGGCTCGAGTAATATTTCACCACTTCCCTCTACTGATAATCAGAATTTTATAACGCATTTGCCTCTTTTCTACATTTTTAAGGTCCCTCCAGTTGTTATTTATAGCTCAATGTCCCTTTGATTTTTTTACTACTCTATATATGTAATCTTCACTCAAATCTTTTAATCTCTACTCTCAGGAAACCACATGTTAATAAACATAAACAACATGAGTGTTACTTTGACAGTTCCCTGGTTGATTATGAACAGCTGTTACAATTCTTTTGTTTTGATTTGAAACTCCATAAGCCCAATGTTAATTTTTTTTATTTATAATTTTAGGTTTTTTTACATTATTTGATTTTTCCTGGGGATGAGGCCTGCCTAGAACTTATTTTTATCCCATAAATTAGTTATTTCGAACATTTGAAGTAAATCGTTGGAGCCGTTTTTGAGATCAGTGTCGCAAGCAAGCAAGCAAACAAGCAAGCAAACCTTACTCATATTAGAGTGTAGGAAATGTGTCGTAAAATACTATTCCACCATAGCTAACTCTGTGACGAAAGATTTGCACGTTTTTTGTAAAGTATTTCTTAATGACAATAGATTTTTAAATGTATTAACTTATTGTTTTTTCGTTACAGACTCATGTTCCTTCTCGACAACTACATTCGAATTTCTCCCTGGTAAGTAAAATAAAATACTTGTTCAAGCCACTGAATGTGTGCATAGATTTAATGTGTATTATTAGCGAATTTCCCCTATAGGGAAGAAGCTATTACCGTCGTCGGCATGGTAAGACCTAGGCCCGGGACCATGATAACTTTTCGTTTTGAGGTCCCCAGACCCCAAAAACACCATTCGTTCGAAACTGTATATATATATATATATCTATATATATATATATATATATATATATATATATATATGTGTCCGTGAGCACGATAACTCTCGTAAAAATGATCCGATTTTGATGAAATTTTGTATAAGCGTGTAAAGCAACATTTATGACTTTAAGTTCGAAAACCAGCCAGATCGCTCTATCCGAAGGGGTATTTTGGGGGGGTTTTGTACCCCAAAAATGGGTTTTTTGAATTTTTCACATATAATTTTTGAAAAATTCAAATTTTAGTTTCCACCATTTGGATTCAGCTTAAAAAAACACACAATTTGGTATTTTGATCATTTCTCTACGGCAATTGGTTACCGAGATATTGAAAGTGCTAAACACAGTACGTTGTCTTATGTTATTCTTATGGAGGAAAAGAAAAATTTTATATCTCGCTTATTTATGAACGTATACTGACGAAACTTGGTATATGGCTTCATCTGGTTGTGGTCTATTGATATTTGCTCAAAAAAACAATTTTTTGCCAAAGGCTCCCGTAGCAGCAAACCTGCGTACTCAGCCCCATGTTATTCTTATGGAGAATAAGTAACGTGTTATCTCCCTTAATTATGAAAATAAATTAATGAAATTTGGTATGTGGCTTTACCTACATGAGTTATATTGATATTTGTATAAAACCCCATTTTTTGTGTTCCTTGCTTCAGCAAACCTGCATACTCAGCCGCCATGTTATTCTTATGGAGAATAATTAAAATGTCATAAATCGTTTATTTATGAATGCATATTGATGAAACTTGGTATGTAGCTTTATGTGGCATTAAGATAAATATATATGCATTGGAAATTCGCTAAGTACGCAGGTTTGCTGCTACGGGGGTATTTTAAGCATAAGACACGCCGTTTAAGCTACAAGTTCTGGGGAGACCGAGCCATCCTCGGTGATATTTGATTCGTTTCGTGGGTGAAAAACATGTCTACTCTATATCTTTCAATGGTTCTAGTCACTGTTTTCAAGAAACTGTTTGTTGATACTTTACCTTGTGTAAGTGCGACTTTGACAGTTAGTGATTAACTTAGCTGGTGTGATTCTTATTTTTGATTTTAAACTCCATAAGCCCAATGTTACAATTTTTAACAATCAGTTTTTTAGGTCCAAAAGCCCAACATTTGAAAGTTTTATAAAATTGTTCCGCTGGATTCCGGGATACTTTTTGCAAATAAACAAACAGATAGACATGGCTCGTATTAGTATATAGGATTTCTCTGCAAGGTGTTTTAGCGAATTTCCCCTATAGGGAAGAAGCTATTACCGTAGGTCTCATGGTAAGACTTAAGCCCGAGACCATGATAACTTTTTGTTTTGATGTCCCCAGATGTCCAAAACACTATTCGTTCAAATTTATATATATGTATATATATATCTATATCTATATATATATATATATATATATATATATATATATATATATATATATATATATGTGTGTGTGTGTCCGTGAATGCGATTAAAACACTTAATTTTGGTTTAGACCATGTTATAGAGCTTAAAAAAACAAATAATATGGTATTTTGAATTATTAACCTAGGTTAAGTGGTTGCGGAAAAAATCTAAAAAACATGCTCATAAAATCTCCCATGTTAATCTTATGGGAAAAAGGTTTTTGGCTTTTCCTCAGTTAATTTTACTTTAAACTTCACATTTTCTTTTACCAATCACTTCAGCTCCACAAAACAATCATTTTGGTGTTTAAATTGTGATTCTACGTCAAACCGTTGCAGAGATATTCAAAGTGCTAAACACAGTACGTTGTCCAATGTTATCCTTATGGAGAATAAATAAAATTTGATATCTTGATTATTTATGAATGTATATTGATGAAATTTGGTATGTGGCTTCATGTTGTACTGGTATATTGATAATTGCACAAAAAATAAATGTTTTGTTGATTGTCCCCGTAGCAGCTAACCTGCAAACTCAGCCCTAATGTTATTCTTATGGAGAATAAGTAAAGTTTTATATCTCCCTTAATTATGAACATAAATTAATAAAACATGGTAAGTAGCTTCACCTGGTTCAGTTATATTGATAATTGCATAAAAACTCATTTCTTATCTTCCTCGTTGCAGCAAACCTGCGTACTCAGTCCTAATGTTATTCTTATGGGGAATAAATAAAATGTAATAAATCACTTATTTATGAATGTATTTTTGTCAAAATTGGTGAGTGGCTTTATGTACTAGTGAGAAACATATCAATGCATTGGAAATTCGCTGAGTACGCAGGTTTGCTGCGACGGGGGGTATTTATAATTACTGTGTTGCATGGGTTCAAGATCTACCTTTGTGTAAAGTTTCAGCCCAGTCGGTTCAGTAGTTTTGCGTTTACCCGGAACATCACACAGAGAGACTGAAACCACCTCCTCTTTAAAATATTGTAGATATCCTCACCTTCCATAAGATTTGCATTGGATCTTACATGTCCCGTGGGGTGGAGCCCTAAGGTTGGATGTGGATATTATCAAGTCTATATGTTAATTTGATATATAAGCTTTTTTCACGCTTAATCGGTCCAGTAGTTTATGCGTGATGGTACTAAAAATATCCATACATCCATATATTCACATTTATAATATTAGTAGGATTATTAGGATTGAAGTTACTATCTGGTACCTTATATCAGTGAAAAGTAAATTTACTAAACTACTTAAACGTATTTTATTTATATTATTAACACTTCAGTATTAAAAACGTTAAATGACAATAGTTGTTTCAGTCGACAACCAGGTCAATTTCACCTGTCGGAAAGACGGATCGCCACGGAGAAATATAAACAAACAAAACCCGACGTGAAAATAAAACGGATGGCTGTGCGACCAGGGCTTGTTGATGTTCTGCTTACATGATTGAGTGTTTGCGAACAAGAATGATGAAACATAACACGTTCTGTAGTGGTAATCACGAACGCATCAATATTGGCTCAGCCCGTGGAGTGTGATTGGTGTCAAAGATTGTAGGCTACTGCTGGGTAATGAACAGTTCCATCGTGTTTTGTTCATCTTACGTTTGTGGCGGGTTGCAACAAATCCTATTGTGTTATGGGTTTTGTAATACGTTTATCCAGGAGGTATTTAACACCGTTACAGAAATACAAAACATAGGCAAATGCTCATCTGTTATTAGCGAGCAATTGGGGGCCGAGCTTTGCTCGGGGAAGGGTAGTGGTGGTGGTGGTGGTGGTGGTGGTGGTGGTGGTGGTGGTGGTGGTGGTGGTGGTGGTGGTGGTGGTGGTGGTGGTGGTGGTGGTGGTGGTGGTGGTGTTCATTTTAATCGCCTGCCACTTCATTTAGAGGAGATTTTCTTCACTCACTTGTCTCTTTTCTTTATGTTTAATATCACTCCAGTTTTTATTACAACTCAGTGTTAAACTTCGATTTAGTATTTGTAATATACAGGGTGTTATATTAAAGTGTGCCACCATAGGAATCTCAGTAACTAATGATTTTACAGCAAACTTTAAATAGGGAACATTACCAAGGGGATTAGCCAAGGGGATTAAATTTTTTCAAATTTATAAAAATAGCCGCCATTTTCCAATATTACGGCTGCCAACTTTAATATTTCATATGGAACACTCTATATTTTACTAAACACATAATTTTAATACTTTTTTACTCCTTGTAACTTTTGATAAACTAACGCCTTAAGTTGTGACTGCTACACAAAGTTCTTGAACGTTTGTGATAACTTGGACATAACGATAACATACACATTTAGTTCATCCATATGTCCACTCTACATGCACATCTCCATCAATGATTTTAGTCACTGCTCTTAGGAAACCACATGTTGATATTCAGGTCATGAGTATTACCATTGATTCTGTATACATAATCAATTGTATTAATTTGACTGTTGATTATGGTTGTGGCTGATTTTGTACAGCTGTTATTATTATTTTGTTTTTATTTTAAACTCCATAAGTCCAAGGTTATTTTATTACTTTATAAAAAATTTTTTACATAGTGAGATTTTTCCTGGTGATGAGACCTGTGTAAAGCTTATTTTTACCTCAGAAATGATTTAATTACAACTTTTGAAGGAAACCGTTTCAGGTATTTTTGAGGTTGCAACCAACCAACCAACTCTTGCATAAATTTGATAATAGGATATTTGTAACACTAACAATAATGAAAATACAAGCGAACGAGGTGGGGAGTCGGCGAAGGAATTCCCCATTGTTTCACCGGTTTTAGTTTATTAAACCCTACGCGATCCCGATGGAATTTCATTATCTGTGGGACGCTGAAGCCACTGGGGCGTACATTTCATGTAGTAAACTGTCGGTACGTTATTGTGTGTGGTCGCTCTGTAAACTGTTTGAATAGGTTAGGACAGTTAACCCTGCGGAACGAAACATATAAAACACGCGAGCTGGTCACGAACGGCCAGTAGTGAGGGAAATACCGTTACTGTACGGTTAAATTGTAACTGAAGGGTGGATTTTTAAAATGCTCACTTTTAGAAATGCATTGTTTTAAAAATAATAATTGTCCTTGGCGGATTAAAAGGCTAACTTTACTGTGGCGGTTTATTTACCTAATGAGTTCGAGTGCGTGCTGGAGATGTCGTGCATGTTGGACGTTGTCGCATGTACAATAAACGTATAAATAGAATCTATCGCGCATGAAAATATAGAAAACTGTTATCGTGCCCAAATAAAAATGCCCAATGAAAACGTGTGATTAAATAATAAATATACTTGTTCTTTCCGCGTTTTTGCAAAGAATGCAGAATTATTATATCCAGATATGCAAATTGTTAACTAATTAGAGTTATCCGTTTTTTAATTATTATTTAAAATAAACTTACTCTAGCAATAAATACTGTTCTTTTTCAGCTACGGAGTATTGCATTATGGTTGGTTCTTCTCATTAAAATACTGGGCAGTAACAACATTTGTATTTTATTTCAACCATCCGACCGATTTTTACCGGAACATTCAGTTAAAATCAACCTCGTTAATGCTCGTTACACTATCCGTACAATGGATTTGATTTTATACAATTCCATTCATGGACGGTGTATCAATTACAACGCCGGTATGACACAGGGTGTCTACTGATACTGGAAATATTTGAATAATACTTGAATTGTTATTGTATACTGGAAATGTGGATATACATGTATAATATACTGGAATTTTATTAAAATAAGATTTATTATCTATCCGATGAAAAAATTAAGGTTTGACAGTTAATTCCGAGTTTCAAGCGTAAATTTCATGTTGTTAAACTTTTTAATCTAAAACGAGTTCGCACGCAGCGCGCTGACGTGAGGGAAGTGAATTTCCACATAAGCACTTTTAAAACTCAAAATCAGTTTAAAAACATACATTTATTCCAAATTGTTATAAAATCTGAAGTCAGTGATTTTTTGGCTGTTCTGATGCTCCTGGTTTCATTTACCTGCAATGCTGAGAATAAAATTTTGCTCATTATAATCTTAGGAGAAGGTCAAGACAGGCTTGAAAGTAGGCGTGGGGTTGCTGGGGATGATAAAAGTACTCTAACAAAGGAATAACAGGCTTTTCTAGTGTAAAACCCCCATAAGACAACGTACTGTGTTGAGTCGAAACACATTTTCTTAATAACTTGGTAAATATGTATGCTAGAATAACGAGAGAGGGCTTAAAACTTTCGCCTCACTAATTCCAATCTTTTTACATGCGGGTTTTCCGATTGTTTTGCCTAACGAACATGTCCAACTGATTACAGAAAGGAACGTCCCTACCAAATTTGAAGTAAATCGGACGAAAAATGCGACCGCTAGTTTGCAAACACACACACACACACACACACACACACACACACACACACACACATATATATATACATATATAATTTAGAACGACCCCCCAAAACGTGTTCAGGGGGCCACGTTAGGAACTTCTATGGTGGTCCCGGGCTTAAGTTTCACCGTTTGGGGGTCATGCTAATAGTTCACTTTCCAAAGAAAATTCACTAATAAACACCATATATTTTCTTGCATACATTCTTGTGTACATTTTTTTATTGGAGAAATATATTAACTATATCGACAGTTTATAAAATAACGACTTAAAATCATCTTATTTGAACAATAATCAAATGTTACATAATGGCATTAATATTATTCCCTTCTTATTTAAATGTTATGTTGCTGCGTAATACTCATTACAGTCAGAAACTGTACTGGATATACTAGAAATATAGTGGAATTTCAGTATCAAATGTCAGTAGACACCCTGTGACAGAGAGGACGGCGGTGTGTCAATGCGGTTTGTGGTAACCGGATTATCTCTACACAGCCGCTACCTGAATCCTTCGGTCGGTTTGTCATGTACCTTTCATTCGTCTGCCTCAGATTGACAGCGCTCGAACTCTACTTCATGTCTACTTCATGTTGAGGAAATTTTGGGTATTTTTTTACTTTCTTCCCTTTATGTGGAGAAAGTATTGTTTTTGTCAAAATTGTCGAAAATGAGTTTTTAGTGGAAATATTTGTTTTGGTGCTCTCTGAACTCAAAAAAGTGATTTTTGCATGGTGTCTATGTGTCTGTCTCTGTCTGTCTGTATGGATGTGTACAGAGAGCTAGAGATCTAACCAATGGTCCGATTGTTATGAAATTTGGTATGTAGGTACTAATCCACGATATCTCGAGGCGTTTTTTCATTTTTGGAATTTTTATTTTTAAGGGTAATTATCCCCCCAAAACCGCCAAAAAACATGAAAAATCAATATTTCTCAAAAAAGGCTCTAACGATTTTGATTAAACTTCAGTCGTTTGTAGAACTTTAGTTTTCCAACAAAATTACACCACCCGCATTTCTGTAAAAATTCGGGTTCAAAAATTACTAGACTTAAAATATCAAAAATTTAATTTTATTAATTTTTCATAAAGAAACATAAATATAAAAAAATATTACTATTCACCATTATAGAGTTCAAAAAACTAAATAATTTAGTTTTTGAATTACTAAATTACGATTACCGGTTTCGGACAAAATTTAAATTTTCATTTTGCGGTAAACGCAGTACGTTGTCCAATGTTATTCTTATGGGGAATACAAAAATTATTATTTCTCTCTTATTTATTGATCAATTTCGTTCAAACTTGATATGCTTGTTAAGTTAGCATTGACCAACAGAGGAAATTCGAAGTATGTTGCCCCTTAATAACCCTGAGGGGGGGAATAGGGGGCATTTCCCCTCTTAAAACCACGTGTTGTAGCGATGGATTCTGTAGTGCCCCCTAAACTGGGATTTGGGTAGATATTTTTGAAAACAACTTGTTTACAATATTTTATGTACATTCGACCGTGCTTTTGTACCATACCTAAAAATATTTACATTTACCAACACATGATTAAATATTTTTAAGTTCACACCTCCAGAGCTATAACTGTAATTAATTCACTTTACATATAATTTCAAACTCTGGCTTGATACAGATATTCGTTAGGTTCAAGATAATGAAAACAATCATAAATGGCTTATCAATAATAATTGTAATTATTTAAAATAATATTTGCACACTACATAATTTACCAGTATACAATATTATTTAAAGTGTAGTTCAGATACCTTGTAATTTAATATTTATTTCCTGTTTTATGTGGACATCAAACTTTTATCATACTAACAGTCAGAATATTACAATAATTTGTATTAATATAATCTGCACAATTATGTTTATTCCCAATATTTTGTTATTTAATTGTATTCATTCCCCTGACTTATAATTGATGGATTAAGGAAAGGATGAGTAAAGGATTGAAGATCCTTCATAGCCAAGTTAACAGCTTCTTCCCCGAATCGAAATAAAACAACCCTCAAGAGAAAAGCAAAGGGCAGAGATGGAGCAGCAGTGCATCCTGGTCAGCAGTCTTCAGTACAAATGAGTTCCCTTCGGCAACCTACACGTGTCCTACCCCCCCCCCCCCCTTGTATATAAGTTATATAACAGATCCTGACCAATCTTGATTAATGAGTATACAATGACTCATCGGTTTCAACAATATTAAGTTTACTTGATTTTCCTTGAAAAAGATTATCTGTGTTCCCACTGGTCTGACTTGACTTGATTCAAAATTATTTGACAATATTTCCTTTAGTGGTGTATTAAATTGAAATATAATTAAATTTTGTAATATTTCTGAGCAACTAAATATCTATGAATATGGTACACTTTGTATTCTATATTTAGTAAATAAAAAGTAATTTATTCATTAAAGTTGAGCAAAGGGAGAAAGTATGTGTCAGTTTCCTGATACCGTTTATTTGTCAGACTGTAGATAAATGTAAAATCAACTTTTTATGTTCGCTATCGTGAATTGTGAACTGAATGCAAATAAATAATTACTTGGTGTTGTAGTTAGAGCCCTTGGCTTTAGTCGCCAGTGGTAATTAGCAATCGATAAACTGGCAACCTGGATGTGTTTGATATAGAAGAACTAGATATGTTTGCTAAATCTGTGACAGAGGTATGGATTACAACTTAGTTATTATGGTCCACTGATCCGACTTGTTACAATTCTGTCTTGTTAGGTTGCCTAATTAGTCATTTATGCCGGTAATTTCATCGAACCCGCATTTGCCTTAACAAGTAGCCTACTCTGAGGGATAGACCCATGCATATGTATCCCAGACATGTATATACAAGGTGCGGCAAAAGTAAGTTAACCGGAAATGCTATTTAGATGGAACATATATTTTCCTAATTTATTGTAATTTACCTGTTACAGAAACTGATCTAAGTTGCCGCCTTCGTTTTCATGCACTTTCACGTATACTTATAGTGCATTTGTATCACTGGATTACACATTTTGTTACACAACTGTGGTATAAAGGTTTAACAAGGTTACACACCAGTTTTCCGTCTCAGTTCTTCCTTGTCCTATTTAAGGATTACATCTGAAGTCTCATATAGGACAAGGAATAACTGAGACGGAAAACTGGTATTTAACCTTTTTTTATTGCTATACAGTTCTGGTGGCTAATCACAATGAAGAAAGTATATAAAGGGTTGAACTCGTCCGCTATTAGTTCTCACAAATGATCCACACTTCAAGGATTCACAGAAAATAGATTATTTTTTAATCTATTAATGGCCTAGTAGGCCACTCAATACACAATACCCACAATACTCGCCAACTCAAAAATAGATTAGTGGTAGATTAATTCGCAATATTAGATAAGAAAAGGAAGAGATAACCAACGAATTATATTAAGCAATGTCGCCCACCTGGTCTGCAGCGGTTAACCGAATTTTGCCGCACCCTGTACAAAGCCAGTCCGAGGAAATGTTAAGAAAACCAGAAGTGTGGTAACCGTGAGCCATACTCGAATGAAGAGTCTCGGTGGCAGAGTTACAGGAAAAATATGTTTTTGACACAACCTTCTAAGGTTATTTATTTTAATTCGATTAAATTAAACTGTCAAGTTAAAATACTTGTTTCATATTGAAAGTCAATCATCTGTGTGATTTTATTTGGTTATAAAACTGTAATCAGGTGAACAAGCTCAGCTGTTGGTAAACAATCTGTACTTATTTATGTAATAGGCGAGCAGGTTTTTTGTGACAATCACTTCTCCTAAACTACCGAACCGATTTTCATGTTTTTGGGGTCATTGGAAAGAGCCTAACGTGAAGTTGTGCAGGAAACTTTTTTGATAGAGAAATAATTTGTGAGTGAGGCCCTGGGGCCCCTTAAAGTTGAGTTTTTTCCCATAAGCTTAACATTGGGAAATAACTATAAGTTGTAAGCAATCAGCTAGATAAACACAATCAGCAGGCCATGTTGGCTTTGGAACGGAAACGCAATATTTATAAATGATGATCGCGAGCGAAGCCGCGACAGGTTTACTAGTACTTATTTAATAGGCGAGTAGGTTTTTTGTGACAATCACTCCTCCTAAACTACTGAACCGATTTTCATGTTTTGGGGTCATTGGAAAGAGCCTAACGTGAAGTTGTGCAGGAAACTTTTTTAATAGAGAAATAATTTGTGAGTGAGGCCCTGGGGCCCCTTAAAGTTGAGTTTTTTCCCATAAGCTTAACATTGGGAAATAACTATAAGTTTTAAGCAATCAGCTGGATAGAGTAAACACAGTTAATAAGCAGGTCATGTTGCCTTTGGAACGGTAACGCAATATTTATTGCTCGGATTCGAGCAACAGGACAACTAGTTATGTTTTAAACAGTTAAAATATGTTTTCTTGTAAAACCGTTGAAGATAAATATTATGGTGGTAAGAAAAATACTGTTTTAATCTAATTTAAATTATATTTTAGCCTAACTAAGACGCATTCAGGTACATTATATATGCATGTTTTGAATATAGAGATTTTGATGTGGAGCGTCCGTTACGTGCATGAAATCATGAATCGAACGTGCCGAACGCCAATAAAATAGCATCTAAATCTGAAACAACAGCCTCATTTCATTATACTATGAGAACGAAGGAAAATGTAAAATGATCAGTTTGCAAGAACTCTAATTAATACATAGAGTAACAAGTAGGTGTCCGGAACTGCCGCCAGTGTTGTTGACGGTGTTTGCTCTTGTCGACACACAGCTCTGATCGCGCTCTCGCGTGCATAGCGCATTCTAACATTGATTTCACTGCCTCACCGCTGGCCCAAACTGACACTTTGTGGGCTGCCATAAAGGAACTTACCTCCCCCCAATAATGACCACTTTATGCACTTTTATTGTAGTAAAATTAAGTCTACCGTTACCTTGTAATTATATAGTTCGCTCTTGGTTCACACTTTTTGGCGGTTATCAACGTTTTCTTCAGATAATATAAGTTCGGTTTATTCTTATCCTAGTTAAAATGTTACAAATAATCCCCGTAAGTCATTTTTACGTTGTGTTCCAATTCCATTTAACTCGTAAAATAACTAAGTTTTGAAGAAGGCGTGCTCCCTTTTATTCGATTTTTGAATGAGTGGTTGGTCCTATTTTAAATATCTAAAATGAGTTCTTCCCGAAACAGTGGCAAGGGAGGGTATTTAAAAATAGAATCTTCTATTACGTGAGCACTCATTTTAAAGGTCTTGTTATTAAGCTGTGAATAGTGGCATATACTCAATTAAAATTGGGCGACTTAAACAAAATGGTCGCTATTTAAAACAATCTCCACGCTGTACTAGTGTACTCAAAGTGTACTAAATTTTTGCTCGGAAGTAAAACTTTTGAAATTAGAAGTATAGTAATAAATCTAGTACGTTAAACATATTTCCTCTAGAAAACTGAACTGAAGCGAGATATTTTCGTTGACTCTTGGGCCTAGCCTATCAAAGAAGCTCCTGCCGTGATACCTTCAATTATTTGCTTTAGGTTTTCGTGTAAACATGTAATATACGTGTTCGCATATTAGCAGCAAATTGTCATCTGGAACGAATGTTTTTTTATTCGTGTTCGTGTTGTGTATAATAGTATATTTCGTCACTAGGATCAAAAGTGGATCTTTTTAATACGAGCTCCAGTTTAACTGCCGAGGCGAAGCCGAGGCTGGAAAATGAGCGAGTATTAAAAAAACACTTTTGATCCGAGTGACGAACTATATTTTTCGTCATATTGCCAAAAAACTTAAGGTTTAAATAAAAACAAAAGTAAAATTTACGTACTGTGTCTTCATAACCTCAAATGTTTCTTTCAGCTTGGCTCTTGAAACAATCAGCTGTTGCACATGCATAACTTCGGTTCATTCATATCTATCGGTTGTTGAGTCGATCACTTCAAACCAATGATTGTGGTTCGAATCAATCGGTTGTTCTTCAAAACAAACATCCAATTTGGGCACGGTTGTCATGGAAATACAACAATGAAAGTTTCGATAATAACAATGAATGTTTCGATTATTTATAATCGAATGAATTGTAATCGATTTATGACGACCTCGAATCAAAAGTATCATCAACAATGATCTTTTTAGTACTAGTACGATAATGATCATCAAAACATATGTTATTATCCAAAGACTAAAAAGAAGAACTTTTGAATCTCAACGCATCTGTCAAAAACAGTTGTTTTTGAAGCAGTATGACGAAAATGTTTTTGACGAGTTTTAGAACAACAATAATTTGGTAAGTGAAGCCCGATATTGTATCCCTCTCAAATTTGTCATCCGGAAACATAAACTAAGTGTTGCCTTATCAAAAACTAGATGACCCGACAGACGTTGTCCTGTCTTTAATTTGAATATTAAATGTGAAATGGAATAAATAACAATAAATATATAAAAAAAACTCGTTTATTGTAATGCTTTTTGGTATACAACATTATTAGTCTTGTTTTTGGCGCATAAATAAATAAGTTTGATGGGTTTCCGACACGGGAACAGGCGACAAAGTTATATAAAGGTTCTTGTTCACATTATAGCACAGTTAAATGAAAAGATTCCAGCTCAAATTATAACACTTTTTACCTTGGTTATTTTACCTTGGTTTTTACCTTAGCTTTGAACTAAGTACAATTTCTAAATCCTTGACAAAATAAAAACAAAAATGTAAACAAATAAACACATGTTTTTAACTCATTCAAATCTTAGTATTGTTGATTACATATGATCAAACCAAATGGCATTGGAAATTTTCAAATATCAGGTGCTGCCATCTAGGGGATAAATTGTTAATGGTTTGGGATAAGTCTACAGGAGAACGTTGTGCCTCAAATTCTTATATTAATGATTTATTTGTTCACGAATTATAAATATAAACCCTTTTTCTCATTTGGGGAAAACCTTTCACTATATACTAAGTACGTTATGTTTCATTAAATGTATTTTATTGATATTTAATCATGATAGTTTCTTTGTAATTGGAAATTATCTCTTTTGTATCTCACAGTTTAATAAAAGCATTTTCCACCAATGTTAATTTAAAGGCATTTTTTACAATTTTTAAAGTCAAATGACTAAATAATGGTTGGGTGGATTAAAATTTTTCTTTCATACAAACCTTCCCCTGGCATTAAGGAACACAACAAAAAAAGAATCGTCCAATTTGGTGCACTCGTTCTCGAGTTATGGAGTCACGTCAAAAAAAGGGATTGTGATTTATTTATATAGATATCTATTTGACATTGTGAGTCTGAGGATAAATGTGTAAATTTATTCGGAATCCATGAAGTCTAGTGGTTACTCCAGTGGGCTCAAATGTCAAAGGGTTGTGGTCAAAATTTCGGTTTTTATATTTTTTTATTGATATCGTTTACTTAATTATTTGTATCAAACAGTTTGTACTTTAATTGTTTAGTCCGCACTTGGCAGGTGGCGAGGTAGACATGACAGCTTAATTAGCCTACTACAACCCACACTTGGGGTGGCTAAGAAACAAACAAACCCAGCAGACCACTTGGGGCCTTACAAAACATAACTAACCCATGTTAATTAACCTAATGAAGTTGCCATAGCTACCCCGTCAACCAGTCACCCGTAATTGTGTACACATCTTTAGCCTTGTTCCCCTAATTAGGCTAGGCTAGGTTACGTTAGTTTCATCGTACATTAAGGATAATTTTTAATTAAAAGGTAAAGCTAAATTTGTAAGACTCTAGGCACTCCTTCGCCTCAGAGCGTTGCAAAACGTTGTTTCCATTGGTTATAGGAGGAAGTGAACATTCGGCCAGTGTGTGTGAAGGCGGCTTTAGAAATGAAAACAAATTTAATTGATTACTAAACAGCTATTGAATTTTTTTAAACAGCTGTTGAATATTGTTAATTTAACAGCTTTTGAAAATTTGCTTATTTAATGATTGTTGAAAGTTGCTTATTCAACAGCTGTTGAACATTGCTTATTTAACAGCTGTTGAAAACTGTCCATTTAACAGCTGTGGAACATTGCTTATAGTTATCATCTATGTAACAGCTAGGTTACAGCAATTAATAGACAACTAATATGAAGGTTTAAGGTTAAAAATTAAGACACTTGTTTACGCTTGGAGCGCTGCAGACGAAGTTCTGCACTCAAACGAAAGATAGCGTTTATGCATCAGCTGCTCCGTCTCCTCTCGCTATCTCTCGTTTAAGTGCAGAACCACATCGAACTGGGGAAACTTTGGTCTAATTTTACCCAAGTCCTGATCTTCTTAGTGTTTGTGTATTCATTGGTTAGAGACATTATGAAAATGAAATAACTACTGAGAAGACAACGGAGTTAGCACATTGGTAATTAGAGGTGTTATTTTTTAATGAGAATAATATTTGCTCGAGTTCAAGAATTAGGATTTACCTTGGTACAAATACACAAAATAACACAGCGAAACAAACAGAAATCAAAGGTAAATCAACTTTGCCGTGTTTCAAACGTTGAACGTGGTAAAGCGAACTCTTTGTACTAACAACCTTTTTGCCAGTTACATATTTGCCATATTTAAAGCCCTCGTTGGTTTCCGCTAACCGAGCATGTTGGGAGTCACGTTTGACATGGGATAATTAAAATACTCGACATTCCCCGAATATCTCGGTACATGCGTCACAGCTCAACTCACGAGCTTTTACCCTTTCCTATATTGGTTATGTAGTTTATAAAGCACTCTGCAGTAAAGCATAATTTCTATTCTGGAGTAAAGATGGATACAAAATTTAATTTGTCAATACAGAAAACCGTCCTCGCTTCACTGCCCATCGGATTATCCGCCCTCTTAACCGCCCTAGCTTTACCGCCCATCGGATTATCCGCCCTTTTAACCGCCCTAGCTTCATCGCTCATCGGATTATCCGCCCTCTTAACCTGCCTCGCTCCACCGCCCGTCGGATTATCCGCCCTCTTAACCGTCCTCGCTTCACCGCCCATCCGATTACCCGCCCTCTTAACCGTCCTCGCTTCACCGCCCATCGGATTATCCGCCCTCTTAACCGGCCTCGCTCCACTGCCCGTCGGATTATCCGCCCTCTTTCCTGGAAATAATTCACGTCCGCCGCCGCAGCCGTCGTACAAATACTATACCGTAAGAACACGTTCAGGTAACAAGTCGATCGTATGTTTCCTTAGTTAGTATTTCATCTATGTACATATTTCTGGCACCTGTTTTGTAAATGTCGTTTAAGTTTTATAATTGTTAGTGCTTAATATGACTACACCCAGGAATTTTTCGTTTTAACCGCCCTTTCATTTATCCGACTCAGGGTTCGGTCCCTGGTTAAGAGGGTGCTGGGCGTCTACTATAAATTATTTATACATCTCCCATCTGCCTGCTCCCATACTCTGGACTCTATTTGCTTAATTTCCTGCTGCACATCGACCAGTGTACTATAAGGAGAACAGATACCTAGAGCATCAGATAAACCAAAGGACTGGTTTGATGTCTACAGTCTTGCGTTGTCTATCTAGGCCAAGTTAAGACATGAACTGGCATATGATTTGGCCAGGTTATCTTAATCGAAGTAATACTTTTATAATCAAGTACACATGGACCTATATGGTTTTCTAGTAGTCACTGACTGGTTCGAATAATTCAATACCTACGTTATTAATGTTTTACACTGATACCTGTTTATTTTAGATGGTTTACTTCTCGGGCATCTCCTTTTACTCTGTGTAGTATGCCAGTAATAACTAACTTCCGACTTTCTGTAGGATGGTACATAGACTTGAAATTAACATTTCCCTCATGGCAGGAGCGGCTTGGAACACGATGAGTTAACTGGAATGCGTGCGCTGTGGTTATAAATTACAAGGTTGTTGTGCTTTTCCAGTGTAAAATCCCCATAAGTTAACGTACTGTTTTAAGACAATTAACATTTTATTTAATAATTCGGTACATACTTGTGCTAGAATTATGAAAGAGGGCTTACAATTTTTGGCATTTTACGTACAATAATTATACAATAATGTTACGTTCACTAATAAACTCAGCCTTTCAAGTTGTAATCGGTAAAACCTTAAACTCATCTGTAGCCTGTAATATTACCACGTTATTTTCAGCTATTCATCAGGTAGAAATTTTAAACAAATCTATTTCAACCTGTCGATAACAGTTGAGTGTAGATAATATTTTTTAAATCTTTTAAATGAGTTAATCATCAGGCCACATTAAATTTGCCCCCACAAATTTTGTTATGTTGCATTATACGAATGTTAATTAAGGAAATTAGTAATTTCGAAACAAGTTGGTACGTTATGTTTATGGGCCAAAAGTTACAAATGTTGACATTTGATTTTGAGTACAATAGTAGATTTAGCAAGAGAGGTGTGATTTAATCCATGTTTATAGCTATCAACATTCTAGCCAAAATTCGCGTGGTCACAGCTACACCGACTTCCCGTGGTTTGTATTCATGTGGGAGCAGTGATTCGTTGTGTTTTAGCAAACAAGATTCATCGTCTCGTTCAGTGTAAAATCATGCTAAATATTACAACGTTTCTCCAAGAACTTTTTTTATTTTAATTTTTTGTCCGAATAGTGAATAATTTATTTCCGGCTAGAAAATGTGTTCAATTGTAAAGCTAATAAACCTGCTGATTTTGCTGAAGGCGTGTTACTAAATTTCTTGATGAATATTGAGTTGTGTCCTTGCTATGGCCGATGTTTAAATATTTTTCAAGAGTACATCATTTGCTAAAAGAAATAACATTACAACAACAACAACATTACTCTTTTGAGTTTTAAGTAAGGATATTTTATGACCTAAATGACAATGGGCTGATGAGAGGCACAGGTATTCGAAATACTATTTCTAGCACCATATATATTATATATTGTTTCAACTTCTTGTGAGTTAGTACATTATAGACGTACAGTATAAGTGACGATTGTATTTTGTAGTGTAGAATACATCCTACCTACATTAGTAGCCCTTTTTTGCGTAGCTTAGGAAAGAAAATATTCGGATAGTAATGGCGTTTGAAAGGAATTCTTTAAATCCTTAACATACTCAACAACATTCAAAACACCTTACAGAAGGGGCAAAGCGCATGTTCCTGTAGGGGAAAACCTGCATGAATCAAAAAGGTTGTGGCATTTTGTCCTAAAAGTAAAGATACGAAGATATTAACTATAGTATGATAAGTAACTGAGTTATTGTGAAGTTAAAACACCCCCGTCGCAGCAAACCTGCGTTCTAAGCGAATTTACAATGCATAATATATGTATTAATAGTAGTAATGCCGCGCGCTTTGGCCCCAACATAGGGTCTTATGGAGAATAGAATAACATGGACTCTTATGGAGAATAGATTAACATGGACTCTTACGGAGAATAGAATAACATGGGCTCTTATGAGGAATGGAATTAGGGTGTAATTGCCTCCCTCTGTGACTCTTTTGCTACCCTCTTTGGCAACTATCTATCTTCTGCTACCCTCTGTTGCAACTATCTATCTTCTGCTACCCTTCACGGTTAATTATTTAACCCTCGTGTCCTTCTCTTGTTAATCATCTAGCCTTCTGTGGTAATTATTTATCCCTCGTGTCCTTCTGTTGTTAATCATCTAGCCTTCAGTGGTAATTATTTGACCCTTTTGTCCTTCCGTTGTTAATCATTTAGCCTTCTATGGTAATTATTTAACCCACGTGTCCTTCTGTTGTTAATCATCTAGCCTTTTGTGGTAATTATCTGACCTTCGTGTCCTTCTGCTGTTAATCATCTAGCCTTCTGTACATCTAACCACAACATCCTCAACATAGTCTCTGTCAGCAAACTCGTTGTAACTAGTTGTTACCTGTGGGCTCTGTGATTGAAAGAGACATAACCCCCACCACAATACCTGCTATCTTGCCGCGCATTTTCTCTCTCTCTTTGCTCCCTGCTCCCGTCGCGATTGGACGTGTTTTTGCGCTGCTCCGTTCGTTGCGTTTTGCAAAGATTAAACTTGAGCGTTTGCTCCCCATAGCGGCTTCACTTTTCCTAACCTCACTTTTTGCTTTGTATTTTTATAACCTCACTTTTAATTTGTTTTATTCTGCGTAACATAACCTCACTTTGTATTATAGTAATCTTGCATGTCGTGTGATTTTAGCGTTATCTGACTTGCTAGTGTACAATAACATCAGTTTCTTGTTTGTTCTGGCTAAAGTAATGTTGTGTTGACTAACATAACCTCACACCCAGTAACCTCAGTTTCTTGTGTCAAGAGTTGTGTCGTACTTGTATTTGTTGACTGACATAACATCTGTAACCTTTGAGAGTTACCATAACCTCACCTCCTTGTTCTTTTATACAGTAACTTCACCATTTTTGTTTTACTTGATAGTTTTGTGTTTGTATGTGTTGACTAACATAACAGTAACCTTTGAGAGTCACAAAAGCCTTATTTTCTTTTATCGAGAGTAGTTTTGTGTGTTGTATTTAATTGTTTGATTTGGCTAGATTAGCGTTGTGTTGACTAACATAACCTCACACCCAGTAACCTCAGTTTCTTGTTTGATTTGGCTATAGTAGTGTTGTGCTGACTAACCTAACCCCACCCAGTAACCTCAGTTTCTTGTTTGATTTGGCTATAGTAGTGTTGTGTTGACTAACATAACCTCACACTCAGTAACCTCAGTTTCTTGTTTGATTTGACCATAGTAGTGTTGTATTTGTATGTGCTGAGTAACATAACAGTAATCTCACGTTATCATGTACTTGTCTTGTTCATGTCTGACTTACCTATGTTAAGAGCGCTGTATGACTTGGTAGTTTACAGTAAAGAAGGTAAACATACCCTCACCATTTTGTTTTACCTGGTAGTGTTGTGTTTGTATGTGTTGGCTAACATAACAGCAACCTCAGTTTCTTGTTTGACCTAGCTAGAGTAGTGTTTTGCAGTGTATTTAATTGTTTGGTTTGGTTAGAGTAGTGTTTGTATGTGCTGACTAACATAACCTCAATATCGACCGTCTGCTTACCATAACCTAATATGACGTAACCTCACCCGTTACACTCCAACTTTACTGTGTTATATTAATTTTCCGTGTATGGTGTACTTTATTTTATTTTTGTGTACTGTTCGTGGTTATTGTCTTGGCTAGAGTAATGCTGTGTGGTGTATCCATTTAATCTGGCTTATTAGTTTACAGTAAGGAAAGTAAACATACCCTCACTTCCTCGTGGCTAAAGTAGTGTTGTGTTGACTAACATAACCTCCAGTAACCTGATTTTTTACCCTGGTTCTTTTGTACAGTAAATTCACCTCAGCAACCTCAATTTCTATTATTGTTATTTTATGCAGTTTTGGTTGGAGCAGTTTTTGTATGTATTGATTAACATAACCTCACTTTTCCTAACCTCACATCCTTGTGTCAACAGTAGTGTTGTGTTTGTATGTGCTGCTTAACAGTAATCTCACTTTTCTTTAATGCAGTTTTGGTTAGAGTGGTGTTTGCTACTTTCATTAGAGTTAACCTGTAGTTCTGGCTTGACTTGCGTAGTCTGTGTGTTAGTGTTTTTCTGACTTGCGTAGTAATACAGAGGTACTGTGCTCTCCTACATACTATATAACTCTTGGAACAAGCTCTAGTTCTGCAGTCTGATTTCAGTCGTGACACTGATCAGACGTGTTTTGTGCTGCTCTTGCGTAAGTGTTCTCTTGCACAGATTATTATTGATTCTGCGTAATTCAGTTATATCCGTGTGAGTTTGACTCTGTTCGGGGTACTTGCTGTTTTAAGCGTTAACACAGTTTAGCTTGTTTTCAGTATTAAATTCTGTGTTGAAGGATGGATGTTTCTAAAAAGGACCCTCAAAACCCGGTAGATTTAATTAGTAAAGATGAAACCTACGTTAGTCACTTTAGACTTTACGGCACTAACACTGTTTTCAAATTCACTAAACCTCCCAAAGGTATATCTGAGTTTGATTGGATTCGTAAAGGTTTTAATCAAATTGTAGAGACATCCAAAGCCAACGTTGCACCCACTGATTATCTAGGGTTTAAATTACAGTCTATAAATTTAAAAAGTGCTGAACCGGGATACGTATCATTGAGACCGGTCTCTAAAGTTAGCGGTGATGTTCTCTGGGATATTTTTGGGGGCATAATTCAAAGCAATGCGCAATCTATAACCTCTAGTGACACGTTTAGAGTTGATGTTACGAGGATTAACGTCCCAGTAGGTAAAGGAAGGGCAAGACCCGACTTTTTTAATACATTTGATGAAGAATGTTATGCTAGGAAGGGTATTGTAGTAATTAATAATAAAGACAATTTATGTTTGGCTAGAGCGTTGGTAGTAGGCAAAGCACTTGCAAAAAATGATCCCCAGTACAAAGCAATACGTCAGGACAAGGGAAAAAGACAAACTTTCAGAGCTAATAAACTCATAGCAAAAGCCCGTGTAGAAATGCCCGAGGAGGGTGCAGGCATCCCCGAGCTTGAAAAATTCCAGTCCCATCTTAAAAAATACAAAATTACCGTCTACAACTACGACAAGAAAGGCCGGGATGTTTACTTTGAGGGAGGTAATGAGAACGCTAAGTTAAAAATTAACCTGCTCTTTCACAACGGTCATTACAATGTAATTAGAAACTTAACTGCCGCATTTGTTTGTAATTTCTTTTGTGAAGCCTGTCATATTCCCTATAGCAACAGACATGAGCATCGATGCTCTAACAGATGCACCTCATGCCATACCATCTCCCCGCCCTGTAAACTAGAACACGGTGGCATCACATGCCGTTTTTGCAACCGTTTCTTCAAAAATGAGCGGTGTTTAGTAGCTCATCAAGGGCAAATTTGTAAAACTGTAAAACTCTGCCGTGACTGTAAGAAAATGATTTATCCAAAAAGACGTAAGACAGTTCATGTATGCGGAGAAGTTTTCTGTAAACCCTGCGAAGCGTTCAAAGACCCGGCACATCAGTGTTTCATGAGGGTAGATAGGAGAACACCGAAGGCCCGTGATTTTTTGTTTATTTTCTTTGACTTGGAAACAAGGCAGGATGAGTCTCTCCCCTCTGACCCTGATAAAAAAGTTCATAAAGTCAACTTGTGCGTTTCACAACAGTACTGCTTTAAATGTATTAATGGGGGTGAGTGTGAAACTTGCTCGGAACGGCAAAGGGTATTTGAAAAAGAACCGGTAAAACACTTCATGGACTATGTAATGGAAATTCGAACAAAATTTAAAGATGTTTGTGTAATTGCCCACAACGGGCAGGGTTTTGACTTCCAATTCATACTACAGTATATTATGGAAGAAACTAAATTTACACCAAAAATAACTCCTCGGGGAACTAAAGCTATATTGATTGAAGTAGCCAACGTAAGGTTTGTGGACTCACTGAGCTATTTCCCCATGGCTCTCGCTGCGCTCCCTAACGCCTTTGACCTGCCTCCCGAGAAAAAGAAGGGCTACTTTCCCCATCTCTTCAACACCCTCGCAAACCAAGATTATGTAGGCCCTATGCCCGACAAAAAATACTACTGCCCCGAATCAATGTTTGAGAAACCACACAAGGCCTTTGAAGAATGGTATGACGAACGAGTCGCTGAAGACTACGTGTTTGATTTTAAGAAGGAAATCTTGGAGTACTGTATTTCAGACGTGGAGATTTTAGCTCAGGCATGTATTAAATTTAGAGCCTTACTTCTTCAAGAGTGTAACGTAGATCCTTTTCTCGAGGCTATAACAATCGCCAGTGCATGTAACTTGGCCTTCCGCCGTAACTTCTTAAAAGAAAATACTATTGGACTAATACCAAAATCAGGGTACCGACTTGCAGACAATCAGTCAGCCGTTGCTTTACAGTGGTTAACATGGGAGGAGGAGAAACGTGGAGTAAAGATTCAACATGCGGGCCGGGGCAGAGAAGTTAAAATTAATGGACTAAAAGTTGACGGGTTTGACGGGGAACGAATTTATGAGTTTCACGGGTGTTACTGGCACGGCTGCCCAAAATGTTATCAATACAGCAGAGAAGAACCTCTGCCGGATGATCCCTCAGACAGTTTGCATCTCCGTTACGAGAGAACCAAATCCAAAATGGCAAAATTTAACGACTATGATGTTGTAGAGATGTGGGAGTGTGAGTTTAAAGCTTTGAAAAAGGACAAAAAACTAAATCACTTGAACAAACTGTCCATTCTAAACACACTTCCGCTTAATCCTAGGGATTCCTTCTTTGGAGGCAGAACGGGTAATACTAAAACGTATTGTAAATGTGAAGAGGGAGAAACAATCCAATACGTTGATGTCTGCTCCCTTTATCCGTTTGTGAATAAATATTGTAAGTATCCCGTTGGTCATCCTACTGTTTACGTTGGAAATGACTGCCGAGAGAGAGGCCTTGAAGTAGAGGGCTTGTTGAAATGTAAGATTCTACCTCCTTACAACTTGTATCATCCCGTACTCCCCGCTAAAATGAATAATAAATTGATGTTTGTTTTGTGTAGAACTTGCGGTGAGACTTTAAACCAAGGGGAATGTTTTCATGATAGTGAGGAAAGGGCAATGGTAGGAACATGGACCATGGATGAAATTAGAAAAGCTGTAGAAAAAGGCTATGTGATCTTGGACATGTACGAGTTGTGGGAGTATGAAGTAGCCACATACGAGAAAGATGGACTTTTTACCGATTTTATTAATAAATTCTTGAAAGTAAAGCAGGAAGCCTCAGGGTATCCCGCATGGTGTAAAACAGAGGAAGATAAAGACAAGTATGTTTCTGATTTCTTTGAGCGTGAGGGTATTCAAATGGAGAAAGACAAAATTGCTAAAAATGGAGGACTCAGGTCAGTAGCTAAATTAATGTTAAATTCATTCTGGGGCAAGTTTGGTCAACGAGAAAACATGACAAAAACTGAAATCGTGAGGGACTCTAAAGAATTATTCAATTCGTTAACTCAACCAGGAAAGGAAGTAAAGTTTGTTGAAGTAATTAACCAAGAGGTTTTATTAGTTAATTGGCAGAATTTTGATGATGCCGGTGAGGCTCTAAAGACTGTAAATATTGTTATTGCGGCCTACACCACTGCTCATGCCAGACTTAAACTGTATGAACACTTAGATGCCCTTGGAGGACAGGTCTTGTATTATGACACGGACTCGTGTATTTATCTATACAGGGGAGGATTGTACAGGGTCCCTACGGGAGATTACCTCGGGGAAATGACGGACGAATTGGCAAGTGAGTACGGGCCCGGCTCTTATATCTTGGAGTTTGTTTCTGGGGGGCCTAAAACGTACGCATACCTTGTCTGGTCAACCAAAAAACAAAAGCTAGAAACTGTATGTAAAATCAAGGGCCTCACCCTCAATATGAAGACTTCCGAAACATTAAATTTTGAACAGTTAAAAAAGATGGTCCTTAGTGAAGCTGCTGAAATTTTAGAAATTGAAGAAAACAGAATCAGGAGAACAAAGAGACGAGAAGTCGTTACAGTAAGTGAAATTAAAAAGTTTAAAATCACAGGGCCCAAGAGAAGATTTAATGATGATCACGACACCCTGCCTTTCGGCTTTAAAAAACAAAGAGTTGCTTAATAGAGCTGTCACTCACACGGGTACTGAGCGTATATACCTCTAAACATCAGCTCTATTAACTCATTCTGTTCTGAGACGCGGTAGTGAACGGACGTGTCTGTGTCTGTTACTGTTTTATCTTGTTTGTCTCTTCTTGTAGAATGTCTGCTGAAAATAATACACTCCCTATTCAAGGGGTGTTTTTGAAGTTTATATCTAAAAGGAAGTTAAATGAAAATTCAAAGTTTCGCATTAAATCCTCAGAGTATGAGTTCTTTCTTACTGGGCCAATAAACGTATCGGAATGGCCTTTAGTGTTTTCGGAGTACATAGTAGATAAAATAACGGAGAACTCCTCATCAAACACCTACATTGGAGTATCAATAAAGTACGGTGATATCTCAGGAAATATACCATTCTTTCCTTTAGGGAATCTAACACCAACAGTCTTTGATGATCACTTTGAAAACATATTTTGTAACGTTAAGAAACTATCTGGTGTTTTACGTCTTGAAGTAACAGCTGTCTCAATTCCGTGTTGCTACCTTCGATAAAGGTAGCACCTTTCCTTACGGAGCAATGTTACTCCTGTATATACCAAATGTCACTAGTACAGTTCATCATTCTGCTTCAAGTCGCGGTACTGATCAGACGTTCTTGTGCGCTCCTTTTGCCTGTGCTATTGAGTAAATTGTGACATGGCTGCCAAGTTCTATACATTCAATAACAAACCGGTATTGGTTCTGTTTGATAGTGAAGGAAAGCCATGGTTTAAAGCTAGAGACGTAGCTACTGCTCTAAAGCATGTTAATGGCTGGAGTGCAGTTCGGAAACATGTAGATGACAGTGATAAATTAACTGTTGGAAGTTTTTCCGACGCTCAAAAACAGGGCGTTGGGCCGATTGAGAAAACAACGGTTTTCATAAATGAAGCCGGATTATGTTCTTTGATGTTAAAATCAACTACTCCTGAAGCAAGACTGTTAGTAAGAAGTCTGTTGCCGGAGAAGTTTTACCTTACTTACACAAATATGAAAGATGAAAGTTCACTTTAAATGTAGTTTTTCTTTAAAATCACAAGTTCCCACTGTATGTGTGTGTGTGTGTGTGTGTGTGAATGAAGGTCACTGGCGCGGGTGACTAAAAGCCCCGTAAACCTGAATGAAGGTCACTGGCGTGGGTGACGAAAAGCCCCGTAAACCTGAATGTGTGATGAAGGGTTTAGTAGATTGAGGCGCCGGGCTAACACCCCGGCTACTCCTTCGAACAACCCGGTGTGAATGAAGGACCTTGTACATTGAGGAGCCTGGCCAACACCCTGGCTACTCATTGGAACAGTCCGTACGGTGGGACTTGTAAAAAAGTATAAAAAGTAAAATAAAAAAATAAACGGAGGAGACAACTATTTTGTTTTTGGAAGGTCTCCACGAGTCATGGCGGTGGAGGGGCCATGACTTTACTAAAAATTCTCTGTTTATCTTAGTAAATGTAGAGTTTAAAGGTGTTAAAATGAACGGACTTTGTCTAAGTAAATGACCGCCTTTCTCATACACAATGAACGGATTGACAGAGAATACAAAAAAATATAAAAAGGAGGTAGCATTTTTGTTATGGAGTGGCTACCACAGTGAGAGGCGATGGTCGGAGCCTCTCACCCCAGAGGTTAGGCCTCCAGGGGAAGCTCTGGGTAACCAAAAAGAACGCGCCGACGCTCCTACGGCCTAGCCTAAAGGCTTACCGTGGTGTGGAAACGCGAGCGTTCAAAATTATTTCATTGAGGTTAGCTTTCTTGCCTATTCATTTCTGCTAGTGTTCTGCTAGTATTCTCTCCTTTAAGTTATTATAGGTTTTCCAAAATAATCCTGCTACCATAAGTATAAAGTTCCAAATATTCCTCAACGTAGAGTTTTTAAAGCAACTAATTACACCAAAAAGTCACATCTGAACTCTAAAATGTGTAATCTCTGTACCTTTTAACTTTACAAAATACCCTACTGTCTCTTTTTACACATTAGTTTTAATTGATAATCAGCGGACCCTGCGTGTAGATAGGTCCATCCCATAGACCATCTACACGTGTAATTTTATCAAGGGGTACGGGGTAATGTAAGACCAAATTAATAGGAGAAATCTAACCCCGCCATTACGGTGGGGTTTGAAAGTAATACCATTACCACACCATATCCTACCCTGCCACTCCTCCCAATACCATATTCTACCATACTATAACTCCCAATACCCTATCATACCATGCCATACAATACAAAACCATACCATACCCTGCCCTACCATACCTCACCAAAGCCATAACATCCTATACCAAAGCCACAATACCAATACCCCCACCAAAGGCACCATATCCTAACACCCCACCCAAATACCATACAATAACATGACATACCATACCCTACCCTACTATACCTCCCAATACCATATTCTACCCTACCATACCTCCCAATACCCTACCATGTCATACCATACCATACAATATCAACACCCTACCATACCTCCCAACACCCACACCATACCAAACCATCAAATCCCATACCATACCATTACCCTACCATACCTACCCTACCATTCCTCCCAATACCATATTCTACCCCACCATACCTCCCAATACCCTATCATGCTATACCATACAATACAATATCAACACCATACCATACCCTACCATACCACACCAAAACCATAACATCCTATACCAAAGTCACAATACCAATACCCCCACCACCCTATCCTAACATCTTACCCAAATACCATACAATAACATGACATACCATACAATAACATGACATACCATATTCTACCCTACCATACCTCCCAATACCATATTCTACCCTACCATACAATACAATATCAACACCATACCATACAATACAATACCACACCATACCAAACCATCAAATCCCATACCATACCATAGTAATGTTATAAAAAGGGTACGGGAATTGCTCACCCCTGCTGGTTTTCATACTTTCGTTGGGGTACAAAATGTAACCAAAATACCTTCAGTTTATTTTATTAAAAGAGAGTCCCAATTCCAAACCCATGGAGTGAGGGTATAGTTTTCTTGCCTGTCCATTTCTGCTGGTGTTTACAAGCCTCTTCTCTCCTTTAAGTTATTAGAGGTTTCTAAACAATTAAATGCATAGAAAGTTTCCCAAAGTAATTTTTTAGTAACACTTAATTTACAGGCATACCACAACAGCTACAATTATTCACTCATGAAGCTAAAATCCAGTTAATCTCCCAATGCCTCAAGACAATGTCCCTAAATAACAGCTAAAACCCAGATAAAGCTTGATGCTTCTAAATAACAGGTAAAAGTCAACATACTTTATTAACAATTACTTTTCTTCATAACAGCTAAAAATATCCAGAGGGTCATTTTAGCGAAGAGGTGTGTATTGACCCCCCTCAGTACCTTCACGTTAAACAGTCAGTCAAAGTATAATTTATTTTGTGTTGGTTTGTCACTAATTTTCTTGTATATGAGTTTGTTTCAATTACATATATTTTACAGTAGTATGATTTAAGAGTAGCTGAGATCTTGGATGATGTAGAGAAAACAGTGCTAGAAGGTCGGGGTAAGGCACTGATCCCCCTTTAAACTATCAATCAAACACAATTTACACCAATAAACCAGGCCTTTACTATATTTAACATAAAAAACATGAGCTAAAACTTTCAAACACCCTGAAAAAACTAGAATGACAGAGCTTGTAGTCTGTCCAGTTTTGTGATGTTTCTTCTTTACAGAGTTTAAATTGTAGTATGGGTTAATAAGTACCAACAAATCTTAAGATATTACATTTTAAAGTATAGCAACTGTCTTGATACTTACCCACAGTACAGAGTCTTGGTTTTGGTAAGATGTAGTGGAGGTTAACTGGTACGTACATTACAAGTTTCATGTAAATCGGCCCTTCCGTTCTCAATAAATTACATTTCAAAGTATAGCTCCTGCAATTGTTTTGATGCTTACCTACAGTACAAGGTTTAGGTTTTGGTAAGATGTAGCGGAAGTTAACAAGTACATACATACCAAGTTTAATGAGAATCAGTCAAGCCATTCTCAAAATATTACGTTTTAAAGTTTTACACCCTCCATCATCCCTTAAACAACCCTTTTCTACCCTCAAACAACATTGAAAGCTAGAGGGGGTTAACAAGTACTTGCATACCAAGTTTCATTAAAATAGGCCCAACGGTTCTTAAGATATTGATTTTTAAAGTATGGCTCCTTCAATTATTTTGATACTTTCCCGCAGTACAGGGTTTAGGTTTTTGTAAGATGTAGCGGAGGTTAACAGGTACCCACATACAAAATTTCATTCATATCGGCCCAGCCGTTCTTGAGATATTTAATTTTGAAAATTTGCCCCTTCATTTTTTGAGATGCAACCCGCAACATTTTGGTTAATATTTTTCATCTGGGTAGGTGTCCCTCGCGCGCGCCTACACTACGTAGTAGGCGAAATCTGTTATCAGAATCGCTCTAGGACTTACCGTTTTCGAGATATTAGCGATTTTAGGATAATCAGACTCAAAAAAGAGAAGAAGAAGAAGGAAAAAGAGAGAAGCAGTGGCACGGAGTGGTGAGGGGGAGAGGGGAAGGTGAGGGGAGTAACATAGCATGCAGAAGGAGAAGAAATAAATCAGAGGAAGGCTGACGGGGGAGTGTGGAGGGGGAAGGTGAGGGGAGAGAGGAAGAAGAACACGCAAGTGCTAACAGAAGTGATCAGTAGTACATCCTTGATTCAGCGCTAACATTGTTTTATATGAGAAAACGTGTAGCCAACCTAAGAAAATTGCAAAACAAAAAACATGACCTACATGACAGTGGTACCAACTTAAGAAAACAAGATACCTGTTGGCTACTTACGTCACGCTAACGTGACCAACCGAAAATTACGTCACGCTGAAGCATGGGCAGTGTAAGAACACTTCCCAACAAATGAACATATATAAAAGAACAAAACATGTTAGCACTCACTCACAGCGTGTACTACTGATCACTTCTGTTAGCACTTGCGTGTTCTTCTTCCTCTCTCCCCTCACCTTCCCCCTCCACACTCCCCCGTCAGCCTTCCTCTGATTTATTTCTTCTCCTTATGCATGCTATGTTACTCCCCTCACCTTCCCCTCTCCCCCTCACCACTCCGTGCCACTGCTTCTCTCTTTTTCCTTCTTCTTCTTCTCTTTTTTGAGTCTGATTATCCTAAAATCGCTAATATCTCGAAAACGGTAAGTCCTAGAGCGATTCTGATAACAGATTTCGCCTACCACGTAGTGTAGGCGCGCGCGAGGGACACCTACCCAGATGAAAAATATTAACCAAAATGTTGCGGGTTGCATCTCAAAAAATGAAGGGGCAAATTTTCAAAATTAAATATCTCAAGAACGGCTGGGCCGATATGAATGAAATTTTGTATGTGGGTACCTGTTAACCTCCGCTACATCTTACAAAAACCTAAACCCTGTACTGCGGGAAAGTATCAAAATAATTGAAGGAGCCATACTTTAAAAATCAATATCTTAAGAACCGTTGGGCCTATTTTAATGAAACTTGGTATGCAAGTACTTGTTAACCCCCTCTAGCTTTCAATGTTGTTTGAGGGTAGAAAAGGGTTGTTTAAGGGATGATGGAGGGTGTAAAACTTTAAAACGTAATATTTTGAGAATGGCTTGACTGATTCTCATTAAACTTGGTATGTATGTACTTGTTAACTTCCGCTACATCTTACCAAAACCTAAACCTTGTACTGTAGGTAAGCATCAAAACAATTGCAGGAGCTATACTTTGAAATGTAATTTATTGAGAACGGAAGGGCCGATTTACATGAAACTTGTAATGTACGTACCAGTTAACCTCCACTACATCTTACCAAAACCAAGACTCTGTACTGTGGGTAAGTATCAAGACAGTTGCTATACTTTAAAATGTAATATCTTAAGATTTGTTGGTACTTATTAACCCATACTACAATTTAAACTCTGTAAAGAAGAAACATCACAAAACTGGACAGACTACAAGCTCTGTCATTCTAGTTTTTTCAGGGTGTTTGAAAGTTTTAGCTCATGTTTTTTATGTTAAATATAGTAAAGGCCTGGTTTATTGGTGTAAATTGTGTTTGATTGATAGTTTAAAGGGGGATCAGTGCCTTACCCCGACCTTCTAGCACTGTTTTCTCTACATCATCCAAGATCTCAGCTACTCTTAAATCATACTACTGTAAAATATATGTAATTGAAACAAACTCATATACAAGAAAATTAGTGACAAACCAACACAAAATAAATTATACTTTGACTGACTGTTTAACGTGAAGGTACTGAGGGGGGTCAATACACACCTCTTCGCTAAAATGACCCTCTGGATATTTTTAGCTGTTATGAAGAAAAGTAATTGTTAATAAAGTATGTTGACTTTTACCTGTTATTTAGAAGCATCAAGCTTTATCTGGGTTTTAGCTGTTATTTAGGGACATTGTCTTGAGGCATTGGGAGATTAACTGGATTTTAGCTTCATGAGTGAATAATTGTAGCTGTTGTGGTATGCCTGTAAATTAAGTGTTACTAAAAAATTACTTTGGGAAACTTTCTATGCATTTAATTGTTTAGAAACCTCTAATAACTTAAAGGAGAGAAGAGGCTTGTAAACACCAGCAGAAATGGACAGGCAAGAAAACTATACCCTCACTCCATGGGTTTGGAATTGGGACTCTCTTTTAATAAAATAAACTGAAGGTATTTTGGTTACATTTTGTACCCCAACGAAAGTATGAAAACCAGCAGGGGTGAGCAATTCCCGTACCCTTTTTATAACATTACTATGGTATGGTATGGGATTTGATGGTTTGGTATGGTGTGGTATTGTATTGTATGGTATGGTGTTGATATTGTATTGTATGGTAGGGTAGAATATGGTATTGGGAGGTATGGTAGGGTAGAATATGGTATGTCATGTTATTGTATGGTATGTCATGTTATTGTATGGTATTTGGGTAAGATGTTAGGATAGGGTGGTGGGGGTATTGGTATTGTGACTTTGGTATAGGATGTTATGGTTTTGGTGTGGTATGGTAGGGTATGGTATGGTGTTGATATTGTATTGTATGGTATAGCATGATAGGGTATTGGGAGGTATGGTGGGGTAGAATATGGTATTGGGAGGAATGGTAGGGTAGGTATGGTAGGGTAATGGTATGGTATGGGATTTGATGGTTTGGTATGGTGTGGGTGTTGGGAGGTATGGTAGGGTGTTGATATTGTATGGTATGGTATGACATGGTAGGGTATTGGGAGGTATGGTAGGGTAGAATATGGTATTGGGAGGTATAGTAGGGTAGGGTATGGTATGTCATGTTATTGTATGGTATTTGGGTGGGGTGTTAGGATATGGTGCCTTTGGTGGGGGTATTGGTATTGTGGCTTTGGTATAGGATGTTATGGCTTTGGTGAGGTATGGTAGGGCAGGGTATGGTATGGTTTTGTATTGTATGGCATGGTATGATAGGGTATTGGGAGTTATAGTATGGTAGAATATGGTATTGGGAGGAGTGGCAGGGTAGGATATGGTGTGGTAATGGTATTACTTTCAAACCCCACCGTAATGGCGGGGTTAGATTTCTCCTATTAATTTGGTCTTACATTACCCCGTACCCCTTGATAGAATTACACGTGTAGATGGTCTATGGGATGGACCTATCTACACGCAGGGTCCGCTGATTATCAATTAAAACTAATGTGTAAAAAGAGACAGTAGGGTATTTTGTAAAGTTAAAAGGTACAGAGATTACACATTTTAGAGTTCAGATGTGACTTTTTGGTGTAATTAGTTGCTTTAAAAACTCTACGTTGAGGAATATTTGGAACTTTATACTTATGGTAGCAGGATTATTTTGGAAAACCTATAATAACTTAAAGGAGAGAATACTAGCAGAACACTAGCAGAAATGAATAGGCAAGAAAGCTAACCTCAATGAAATAATTTTGAACGCTCGCGTTTCCACACCACGGTAAGCCTTTAGGCTAGGCCGTAGGAGCGTCGGCGCGTTCTTTTTGGTTACCCAGAGCTTCCCCTGGAGGCCTAACCTCTGGGGTGAGAGGCTCCGACCATCGCCTCTCACTGTGGTAGCCACTCCATAACAAAAATGCTACCTCCTTTTTATATTTTTTTGTATTCTCTGTCAATCCGTTCATTGTGTATGAGAAAGGCGGTCATTTACTTAGACAAAGTCCGTTCATTTTAACACCTTTAAACTCTACATTTACTAAGATAAACAGAGAATTTTTAGTAAAGTCATGGCCCCTCCACCGCCATGACTCGTGGAGACCTTCCAAAAACAAAATAGTTGTCTCCTCCGTTTATTTTTTTATTTTACTTTTTATACTTTTTTACAAGTCCCACCGTACGGACTGTTCCAATGAGTAGCCAGGGTGTTGGCCAGGCTCCTCAATGTACAAGGTCCTTCATTCACACCGGGTTGTTCGAAGGAGTAGCCGGGGTGTTAGCCCGGCGCCTCAATCTACTAAACCCTTCATCACACATTCAGGTTTACGGGGCTTTTCGTCACCCACGCCAGTGACCTTCATTCAGGTTTACGGGGCTTTTAGTCACCCGCGCCAGTGACCTTCATTCACACACACACACACACACACACATACAGTGGGAACTTGTGATTTTAAAGAAAAACTACATTTAAGGTGAACTTTCATCTTTCATATTTGTGTAAGTAAGGTAAAACTTCTCCGGCAACAGACTTCTTACTAACAGTCTTGCTTCAGGAGTAGTTGATTTTAACATCAAAGAACATAATCCGGCTTCATTTATGAAAACCGTTGTTTTCTCAATCGGCCCAACGCCCTGTTTTTGAGCGTCGGAAAAACTTCCAACAGTTAATTTATCACTGTCATCTACATGTTTCCGAACTGCACTCCAGCCATTAACATGCTTTAGAGCAGTAGCTACGTCTCTAGCTTTAAACCATGGCTTTCCTTCACTATCAAACAGAACCAATACCGGTTTGTTATTGAATGTATAGAACTTGGCAGCCATGTCACAATTTACTCAATAGCACAGGCAAAAGGAGCGCACAAGAACGTCTGATCAGTACCGCGACTTGAAGCAGAATGATGAACTGTACTAGTGACATTTGGTATATACAGGAGTAACATTGCTCCGTAAGGAAAGGTGCTACCTTTATCGAAGGTAGCAACACGGAATTGAGACAGCTGTTACTTCAAGACGTAAAACACCAGATAGTTTCTTAACGTTACAAAATATGTTTTCAAAGTGATCATCAAAGACTGTTGGTGTTAGATTCCCTAAAGGAAAGAATGGTATATTTCCTGAGATATCACCGTACTTTATTGATACTCCAATGTAGGTGTTTGATGAGGAGTTCTCCGTTATTTTATCTACTATGTACTCCGAAAACACTAAAGGCCATTCCGATACGTTTATTGGCCCAGTAAGAAAGAACTCATACTCTGAGGATTTAATGCGAAACTTTGAATTTTCATTTAACTTCCTTTTAGATATAAACTTCAAAAACACCCCTTGAATAGGGAGTGTATTATTTTCAGCAGACATTCTACAAGAAGAGACAAACAAGATAAAACAGTAACAGACACAGACACGTCCGTTCACTACCGCGTCTCAGAACAGAATGAGTTAATAGAGCTGATGTTTAGAGGTATATACGCTCAGTACCCGTGTGAGTGACAGCTCTATTAAGCAACTCTTTGTTTTTTAAAGCCGAAAGGCAGGGTGTCGTGATCATCGTTAAATCTTCTCTTGGGCCCTGTGATTTTAAACTTTTTAATTTCACTTACTGTAACGACTTCTCGTCTCTTTGTTCTCCTGATTCTGTTTTCTTCAATTTCTAAAATTTCAGCAGCTTCACTAAGGACCATCTTTTTTAACTGTTCAAAATTTAATGTTTCGGAAGTCTTCATATTGAGGGTGAGGCCCTTGATTTTACATACAGTTTCTAGCTTTTGTTTTTTGGTTGACCAGACAAGGTATGCGTACGTTTTAGGCCCCCCAGAAACAAACTCCAAGATATAAGAGCCGGGCCCGTACTCACTTGCCAATTCGTCCGTCATTTCCCCGAGGTAATCTCCCGTAGGGACCCTGTACAATCCTCCCCTGTATAGATAAATACACGAGTCCGTGTCATAATACAAGACCTGTCCTCCAAGGGCATCTAAGTGTTCATACAGTTTAAGTCTGGCATGAGCAGTGGTGTAGGCCGCAATAACAACATTTACAGTCTTTAGAGCCTCACCGGCATCATCAAAATTCTGCCAATTAACTAATAAAACCTCTTGGTTAATTACTTCAACAAACTTTACTTCCTTTCCTGGTTGAGTTAACGAATTGAATAATTCTTTAGAGTCCCTCACGATTTCAGTTTTTGTCATGTTTTCTCGTTGACCAAACTTGCCCCAGAATGAATTTAACATTAATTTAGCTACTGACCTGAGTCCTCCATTTTTAGCAATTTTGTCTTTCTCCATTTGAATACCCTCACGCTCAAAGAAATCAGAAACATACTTGTCTTTATCTTCCTCTGTTTTACACCATGCGGGATACCCTGAGGCTTCCTGCTTTACTTTCAAGAATTTATTAATAAAATCGGTAAAAAGTCCATCTTTCTCGTATGTGGCTACTTCATACTCCCACAACTCGTACATGTCCAAGATCACATAGCCTTTTTCTACAGCTTTTCTAATTTCATCCATGGTCCATGTTCCTACCATTGCCCTTTCCTCACTATCATGAAAACATTCCCCTTGGTTTAAAGTCTCACCGCAAGTTCTACACAAAACAAACATCAATTTATTATTCATTTTAGCGGGGAGTACGGGATGATACAAGTTGTAAGGAGGTAGAATCTTACATTTCAACAAGCCCTCTACTTCAAGGCCTCTCTCTCGGCAGTCATTTCCAACGTAAACAGTAGGATGACCAACGGGATACTTACAATATTTATTCACAAACGGATAAAGGGAGCAGACATCAACGTATTGGATTGTTTCTCCCTCTTCACATTTACAATACGTTTTAGTATTACCCGTTCTGCCTCCAAAGAAGGAATCCCTAGGATTAAGCGGAAGTGTGTTTAGAATGGACAGTTTGTTCAAGTGATTTAGTTTTTTGTCCTTTTTCAAAGCTTTAAACTCACACTCCCACATCTCTACAACATCATAGTCGTTAAATTTTGCCATTTTGGATTTGGTTCTCTCGTAACGGAGATGCAAACTGTCTGAGGGATCATCCGGCAGAGGTTCTTCTCTGCTGTATTGATAACATTTTGGGCAGCCGTGCCAGTAACACCCGTGAAACTCATAAATTCGTTCCCCGTCAAACCCGTCAACTTTTAGTCCATTAATTTTAACTTCTCTGCCCCGGCCCGCATGTTGAATCTTTACTCCACGTTTCTCCTCCTCCCATGTTAACCACTGTAAAGCAACGGCTGACTGATTGTCTGCAAGTCGGTACCCTGATTTTGGTATTAGTCCAATAGTATTTTCTTTTAAGAAGTTACGGCGGAAGGCCAAGTTACATGCACTGGCGATTGTTATAGCCTCGAGAAAAGGATCTACGTTACACTCTTGAAGAAGTAAGGCTCTAAATTTAATACATGCCTGAGCTAAAATCTCCACGTCTGAAATACAGTACTCCAAGATTTCCTTCTTAAAATCAAACACGTAGTCTTCAGCGACTCGTTCGTCATACCATTCTTCAAAGGCCTTGTGTGGTTTCTCAAACATTGATTCGGGGCAGTAGTATTTTTTGTCGGGCATAGGGCCTACATAATCTTGGTTTGCGAGGGTGTTGAAGAGATGGGGAAAGTAGCCCTTCTTTTTCTCGGGAGGCAGGTCAAAGGCGTTAGGGAGCGCAGCGAGAGCCATGGGGAAATAGCTCAGTGAGTCCACAAACCTTACGTTGGCTACTTCAATCAATATAGCTTTAGTTCCCCGAGGAGTTATTTTTGGTGTAAATTTAGTTTCTTCCATAATATACTGTAGTATGAATTGGAAGTCAAAACCCTGCCCGTTGTGGGCAATTACACAAACATCTTTAAATTTTTTTCGAATTTCCATTACATAGTCCATGAAGTGTTTTACCGGTTCTTTTTCAAATACCCTTTGCCGTTCCGAGCAAGTTTCACACTCACCCCCATTAATACATTTAAAGCAGTACTGTTGTGAAACGCACAAGTTGACTTTATGAACTTTTTTATCAGGGTCAGAGGGGAGAGACTCATCCTGCCTTGTTTCCAAGTCAAAGAAAATAAACAAAAAATCACGGGCCTTCGGTGTTCTCCTATCTACCCTCATGAAACACTGATGTGCCGGGTCTTTGAACGCTTCGCAGGGTTTACAGAAAACTTCTCCGCATACATGAACTGTCTTACGTCTTTTTGGATAAATCATTTTCTTACAGTCACGGCAGAGTTTTACAGTTTTACAAATTTGCCCTTGATGAGCTACTAAACACCGCTCATTTTTGAAGAAACGGTTGCAAAAACGGCATGTGATGCCACCGTGTTCTAGTTTACAGGGCGGGGAGATGGTATGGCATGAGGTGCATCTGTTAGAGCATCGATGCTCATGTCTGTTGCTATAGGGAATATGACAGGCTTCACAAAAGAAATTACAAACAAATGCGGCAGTTAAGTTTCTAATTACATTGTAATGACCGTTGTGAAAGAGCAGGTTAATTTTTAACTTAGCGTTCTCATTACCTCCCTCAAAGTAAACATCCCGGCCTTTCTTGTCGTAGTTGTAGACGGTAATTTTGTATTTTTTAAGATGGGACTGGAATTTTTCAAGCTCGGGGATGCCTGCACCCTCCTCGGGCATTTCTACACGGGCTTTTGCTATGAGTTTATTAGCTCTGAAAGTTTGTCTTTTTCCCTTGTCCTGACGTATTGCTTTGTACTGGGGATCATTTTTTGCAAGTGCTTTGCCTACTACCAACGCTCTAGCCAAACATAAATTGTGTTTATTATTAATTACTACAATACCCTTCCTAGCATAACATTCTTCATCAAATGTATTAAAAAAGTCGGGTCTTGCCCTTCCTTTACCTACTGGGACGTTAATCCTCGTAACATCAACTCTAAACGTGTCACTAGAGGTTATAGATTGCGCATTGCTTTGAATTATGCCCCCAAAAATATCCCAGAGAACATCACCGCTAACTTTAGAGACCGGTCTCAATGATACGTATCCCGGTTCAGCACTTTTTAAATTTATAGACTGTAATTTAAACCCTAGATAATCAGTGGGTGCAACGTTGGCTTTGGATGTCTCTACAATTTGATTAAAACCTTTACGAATCCAATCAAACTCAGATATACCTTTGGGAGGTTTAGTGAATTTGAAAACAGTGTTAGTCCCGTAAAGTCTAAAGTGACTAACGTAGGTTTCATCTTTACTAATTAAATCTACCGGGTTTTGAGGGTCCTTTTTAGAAACATCCATCCTTCAACACAGAATTTAATACTGAAAACAAGCTAAACTGTGTTAACGCTTAAAACAGCAAGTACCCCGAACAGAGTCAAACTCACACGGATATAACTGAATTACGCAGAATCAATAATAATCTGTGCAAGAGAACACTTACGCAAGAGCAGCACAAAACACGTCTGATCAGTGTCACGACTGAAATCAGACTGCAGAACTAGAGCTTGTTCCAAGAGTTATATAGTATGTAGGAGAGCACAGTACCTCTGTATTACTACGCAAGTCAGAAAAACACTAACACACAGACTACGCAAGTCAAGCCAGAACTACAGGTTAACTCTAATGAAAGTAGCAAACACCACTCTAACCAAAACTGCATTAAAGAAAAGTGAGATTACTGTTAAGCAGCACATACAAACACAACACTACTGTTGACACAAGGATGTGAGGTTAGGAAAAGTGAGGTTATGTTAATCAATACATACAAAAACTGCTCCAACCAAAACTGCATAAAATAACAATAATAGAAATTGAGGTTGCTGAGGTGAATTTACTGTACAAAAGAACCAGGGTAAAAAATCAGGTTACTGGAGGTTATGTTAGTCAACACAACACTACTTTAGCCACGAGGAAGTGAGGGTATGTTTACTTTCCTTACTGTAAACTAATAAGCCAGATTAAATGGATACACCACACAGCATTACTCTAGCCAAGACAATAACCACGAACAGTACACAAAAATAAAATAAAGTACACCATACACGGAAAATTAATATAACACAGTAAAGTTGGAGTGTAACGGGTGAGGTTACGTCATATTAGGTTATGGTAAGCAGACGGTCGATATTGAGGTTATGTTAGTCAGCACATACAAACACTACTCTAACCAAACCAAACAATTAAATACACTGCAAAACACTACTCTAGCTAGGTCAAACAAGAAACTGAGGTTGCTGTTATGTTAGCCAACACATACAAACACAACACTACCAGGTAAAACAAAATGGTGAGGGTATGTTTACCTTCTTTACTGTAAACTACCAAGTCATACAGCGCTCTTAACATAGGTAAGTCAGACATGAACAAGACAAGTACATGATAACGTGAGATTACTGTTATGTTACTCAGCACATACAAATACAACACTACTATGGTCAAATCAAACAAGAAACTGAGGTTACTGAGTGTGAGGTTATGTTAGTCAACACAACACTACTATAGCCAAATCAAACAAGAAACTGAGGTTACTGGGTGGGGTTAGGTTAGTCAGCACAACACTACTATAGCCAAATCAAACAAGAAACTGAGGTTACTGGGTGTGAGGTTATGTTAGTCAACACAACGCTAATCTAGCCAAATCAAACAATTAAATACAACACACAAAACTACTCTCGATAAAAGAAAATAAGGCTTTTGTGACTCTCAAAGGTTACTGTTATGTTAGTCAACACATACAAACACAAAACTATCAAGTAAAACAAAAATGGTGAAGTTACTGTATAAAAGAACAAGGAGGTGAGGTTATGGTAACTCTCAAAGGTTACAGATGTTATGTCAGTCAACAAATACAAGTACGACACAACTCTTGACACAAGAAACTGAGGTTACTGGGTGTGAGGTTATGTTAGTCAACACAACATTACTTTAGCCAGAACAAACAAGAAACTGATGTTATTGTACACTAGCAAGTCAGATAACGCTAAAATCACACGACATGCAAGATTACTATAATACAAAGTGAGGTTATGTTACGCAGAATAAAACAAATTAAAAGTGAGGTTATAAAAATACAAAGCAAAAAGTGAGGTTAGGAAAAGTGAAGCCGCTATGGGGAGCAAACGCTCAAGTTTAATCTTTGCAAAACGCAACGAACGGAGCAGCGCAAAAACACGTCCAATCGCGACGGGAGCAGGGAGCAAAGAGAGAGAGAAAATGCGCGGCAAGATAGCAGGTATTGTGGTGGGGGTTATGTCTCTTTCAATCACAGAGCCCACAGGTAACAACTAGTTACAACGAGTTTGCTGACAGAGACTATGTTGAGGATGTTGTGGTTAGATGTACAGAAGGCTAGATGATTAACAGCAGAAGGACACGAAGGTCAGATAATTACCACAAAAGGCTAGATGATTAACAACAGAAGGACACGTGGGTTAAATAATTACCATAGAAGGCTAAATGATTAACAACGGAAGGACAAAAGGGTCAAATAATTACCACTGAAGGCTAGATGATTAACAACAGAAGGACACGAGGGATAAATAATTACCACAGAAGGCTAGATGATTAACAAGAGAAGGACACGAGGGTTAAATAATTAACCGTGAAGGGTAGCAGAAGATAGATAGTTGCAACAGAGGGTAGCAGAAGATAGATAGTTGCCAAAGAGGGTAGCAAAAGAGTCACAGAGGGAGGCAATTACACCCTAATTCCATTCCTCATAAGAGCCCATGTTATTCTATTCTCCGTAAGAGTCCATGTTAATCTATTCTCCATAAGAGTCCATGTTATTCTATTCTCCATAAGACCCTATGTTGGGGCCAAAGCGCGCGGCATTACTACTATTAATACCACATACAGCCGCATAACAAGTTTCATTAAGATATATTCACAAATAAGCGATATATACAATTTTAATTATTCTCCATAAGAATAACATTGGGGATGAGTACATAGGTTTGTTCAAACAAGGAATACAAACAATTGGTGTTTATGCAAATATAAATAGAATTATACTAGGTACCAAGTTTCATCATTATTCATTCATAAATAAGCGATATATAACATTTTAATTATTCTCCATAAGAATAACATGTGGACCGAGTACCTATGTTTGCTGCTACGGGAACCTTAGGCGAAAATTATTTTTGTATGCAAACAACAATAAACCACAACCAGATGAAGCCATATACCAAGTTTCGTCAGTTTATGTTTATAAATAAGCGAGGTACAACATTTTTCTTTTTCTCTATAAAAGTAACATTAGACAACGTACTGTGTTTAGCACTTTAAATATCTCAATAACCAATTGACGTAGAGCAATTATCAAAATACCAAATCGTTTGTTTATTTAAGCTGAATTCAATGTTGGAAATTACAATTTGATTTAAATAAAAATTGCATGTGAAAACCCCTAAAAACCCATTTATTAGCGAATTTCCCCTATAGGGAAGAGCTATTACCGTAGGTGGCATGGTAAGACTTAAGCCCGAGACCATGACAACTTTTTGTTTTGAGGTCCCCAGATGCCAAAAATACTATTCGTTCAAATTTATATATATGTATATATATGTATATATATATATACATCTATATATATATATATATATATATATACATATATATGTGTGTCCGTTACCGCGATAACTTTTGAAAGAAGCGCCCGATTTTTATGAAATTTGGCACAAATGTGGAGAGTAACATTTATGACTTGAAGTTCGAAAACCAGATCGATCGGTATATATTTATGTGTCCGTAAGCACGATAACTCTCGTAAAAAAGATCCGATCGTAATGGAATTTGGTACAAATATTTAAAGTACCATTTGTTTGAACGAGTTCGAAAACAAGACGAATCGCACTATCCAAAGGGGAATATTTGGGGGGGTTTTGTACCACAAATACCCATTTTTATGGTAAGTCTTACCATGAGACCTACGGTAATCGCTTCTTCCCTATAGGGTAAATTCGCTAACATGATCTTTTTTTCATTTCTGGGCTGAAACATCATGTTTTAACTTATAAAAATCACAACAACTCAGTTATTTATTATTGTGTTGTTAATATCTTCTTTAGGACAAAATGCCACAGTTGTTTTGTTTTATATAGGTTTTTCATAAATTTTACGGTTTTTAAGATATAAAGCTTTGAAAAACAAAAATGGTACAAAGTAGGAACTTGATATTTCATACCAAAATGGGTGGTTTTAGATGTAATACATGTACCAAATTTGATGTCGATATCTTTAGATGTTCCTAACTTATAATGGTAATAAGGAGAAAACACATAAGACCGACAGACGGAAAACTAGTCACCGGAGACACCTGGTATATTGTGAATATATTTGTCTCGACCTAAGGAAACATTTTTTATGAAATGTTCCAGAGAGTTCCGGGACACAGGTATATTAGTTACCTTAATGCAAAATTGCAACCTAATCAGATTAGTTTAGGCGTTAAATCGAAACATATATGGCGACATATAGACTACCTTCCTTTAACAGGACAGGAATATATCATTAGATGGATAGTGCTGTAAAACAATCGTATCAGCTATGCGGCTTAGTTATAGAATTAAACATACCTTTCTTCCTTGAAACATTTTAATAATTTGAAAGTGATCATTTAAGATTAAATTAGATCAAACAAATAGTAGGGATTTAGTAAACTGGCCACTGAAGGGTACTGAGTAATACCTGTGCTGTGTAGTATGCTGGGGTAGGCGTACATGAGAGGGCTGCAGTGACTGTGCACACGACACTATCACTCCCCCGGGCACCCTCGAGTACCCTTCTACTGTCTTATCACCTGATTGGATCAAATCACTACTGTCTCAGGTGGATTTGGGCGATATGTTTGTGGTGGGTAGGGACACTGTTGTGTAGTATTCTGGGGTCGGCGTACATGAGTGGGCTGCAGTGACTGTGCACACGACACTATCACTCCCCCGGGCACCCTCGAGTACCCTTGTACTGTCTTATCACCTGATTGGATCAAATCACTACTGTCTCAGGTGGATGTGGACGATATGTTTGTGGTGGGTAGGGACACTGTTGTGTGGTATGCTGGAATCGGCGTAGATGAGTGGGCTGCAGTGACTGTGCACACGACACTATCACTCCCCCGGGCACCCTCGAGTACCCTTCTACTGTCTTATCACCTGATTGGATCAAATCACTACTGTCTCAGGTGGATGTGGGCGATATGTTTGTGGTGGGTAGGGACACTGTTGTGTAGTATTCTGGGGTTGGCGTACATGAGTGGGCTGCAGTGACTGTGCACACGACACTATCACTCCCCCGGGCACCCTCGAGTACCCTTGTACTGTCTTATCACCTGATTGGATCAAATCACTACTGTCTCAGGTGGATGTGGACGATATGTTTGTGGTGGGTAGGGACACTGTTGTGTGGTATGCTGGAATCGGCGTACATGAGTGGGCTGCAGTGACTGTGCACACGACACTATCACTCCCCCGGGCACCCTCGAGTACCCTTGTACTGTCTTATCACCTGATTGGATCAAATCACTACTGTCTCAGGTGGATGTAGACGATATGTTTGTGGTGGGTAGGGACACTGTTGTGTGGTATGCTGGGATCGGCGTACATGAGTAGGCTGCAGTGACTGTGCACACGACACTATCACTTCCCCGGGCACTCTCGAGTACCCTTCTTCTGTCTTATCACCTGATTGGATCAAATCACTACTGTCTCAGGTGGATGTGGGTGATATGTTTGTGATGGGTAGGGACACTGTTGTGTGGTATGCTGGAATCGGCGTACATGAGTGGGCTGCAGTGACTGTGCACACGACACAATCACTCCCCCGGGCACCCTCGAGTACCCTTCTACTGTCTTATCACGTGATTGGATCAAATCACTACTGTCTCAGGTGGATGTGGACGATATGTTTGTGGTGGGTAGGGACACTGTTGTGTGGTATGCTGGGATCGGCGTACATGAGTAGGCTGCAGTGACTGTGCACACGACACTATCACTTCCCCGGGCACTCTCGAGTACCCTTCTACTGTCTTATCACCTGATTGGATCAAATCACTACTGTCTCAGGTGGATGTGGGCGATATGTTTGTGATGGGTAGGGACACTGTTGTGTGGAATGCTGGAATCGGCGTACATGAGTGGGCTGCAGTGACTGTGCACACGACACTATCACTCCCCCGGGCACCCTCGAGTACCCTTCTACTGTCTTATCACCTGATTGGATCAAATCACTACTGTCTCAGGTGGATGTGGGCGATATGATTGTGATGGGTAGGGACACTGTTGTGTGGTATGCTGGGATCGGCGTACATGAGTGGGCTGCAGTGACTGTGCACACGACACTATCAATCCCCCGGGCACCCTCGAGTACCCTTGTACTGTCTTATCACCTGATTGGATCAAATCACTACTGTCTCAGGTGGATGTGGGCGATATGTTTGTGGTGGGTAGGGACACTGTTGTGTAGTATTCTGGGGTCGGCGTACATGAGTGGGCTGCAGTGACTGTGCACACGACACTATCACTCCCCCGGGCACCCTCGAGTACCCTTCTACTGTCTTATCACCTGATTGGATCAAATCGCTACTGTCTCAGGTGGATGTGGGCGATATGATTGTGATGGGTAGGGACACTGTTGTGTGGTATGCTGGGATCGGTGTACATGAGTGGGCTGCAGTGATTGTGCACACGACACTATCACTCCCCCGGGCACCCTCGAGTACCCTTCTACTGTCTTATCACCTGATTGGATCAAATCACTACTGTCTCAGGTGGATGTGGACGATATGTTTGTGGTGGGTAGGGACACTTATGTGTGGTATGCTGGAATCGGCGTACATGAGTGGGCTGCAGTGACTGTGCACACGACACTATCACTTCCCCGGGCACCCTCGAGTACCCTTGTACTGTCTAATCACCTGATTGGATCAAATCACTACTGTCTCAGGTGGATGTGGGCGATATGTTTGTGGTGGGTAGGGACACTGTTGTGTAGTATTCTGGGGTCGGCGTACATGAGTGGGCTGCAGTGACTGTGCACACGACACTATCACTCCCCCGGGCACCCTCGAGTACCCTTCTACTGTCTTATCACCTGATTGGATCAAATCGCTACTGTCTCAGGTGGATGTGGGCGATATTATTGTGATGGGTAGGGACACTGTTGTGTGGTATGCTGGGATCGGCGTACATGAGTGGGCTGCAGTGACTGTGCACACGACACTATCACTCCCCCGGGTACCCTCGAGTACCCTTCTACTGTCTTATCACCTGATTGGATCAAATCACTGCTGTCTCAGGTGGATGTGGGCGATATGATTGTGATGGGTAGGGACACTGTTGTGTGGTATGCTGGGATCGGCGTACATGAGTGGGCTGCAGTGACTGTGCACACGACACTATCACTCCCCCGGGCACCCTCGAGTACCCTTGTACTGTCTTATCACCTGATTGGATCAAATCACTACTGTCTCAGGTGGATGTGGGCGATATGTTTGTGGTGGGTAGGGACACTGTTGTGTAGTATTCTGGGGTCGGCGTACATGAGTGGGCTGCAGTGACTGTGCACACGACACTATCACTCCCCCGGGCACCCTCGAGTACCCTTGTACTGTCTTATCACCTGATTGGATCAAATCGCTACTGTCTCTGGTGGATGTGGGCGATATGATTGTGATGGGTAGGGACACTGTTGTGTGGTATGCTGGGATCGGCGTACATGAGTGGGCTGCAGTGACTGTGCACACGACACTATCACTCCCCCGGGCACCCTCGAGTACCCTTGTACTGTCTTATCACCTGATTGGATCAAATCACTACTGTCTCAGGTGGATGTGGACGATATGTTTGTGGTGGGTAGGGACACTGATGTGTGGTATGCTGGAATCGGCGTACATGAGTGGGCTGCAGTGACTGTGCACACGACACTATCACTTCCCCGGGCACCCTCGAGTACCCTTGTACTGTCTTATCACCTGATTGGATCAAATCACTACTGTCTCAGGTGGATGTGGGCGATATGTTTGTGGTGGGTAGGGACACTGTTGTGTAGTATTCTGGGGTCGGCGTACATGAGTGGGCTGAAGTGACTGTGCACACGACACTGTCACTCCCCCGGGCACCCTCGAGTACCCTTGTACTGTCGTATCACCTGATTGGATCAAATCACTACTGTCTCAGGTGGATGTGGGCGATATGTTTGTGGTGGGTAGGGACACTGTTGTGTGGTATGCTGGGATCGGCGTACATGAGTAGGCTGCAGTGACTGTGCACACGACACTGTCACTCCCCCGGGCACCCTCGAGTACCCTTGTACTGTCTTATCGCCTGATTGGATCAAATCACTACTATCTCAGGTGGACGTGGGCGATATGTTTGTGGTGGGTAGTTGTTTTCCATGATTATATTGTCCAGTGAACCTATCCAACTGATTATAAAAAATAACGTCTCCACCAGATCTGAAGTAAATCGGACAAAACATGCGACCGCTAGAGTGCAAAGTATAATTTTTAGTGATCCCCAAAACGTTTTCAGGGGGTCACGTTAGAACTTCTATCTTGGTCTCGGTCTTAAGTTTCACCGTGTGGGCCATGATAATAGCTCTCTTTTACATAGGAAATTCGCTAACAACCTAATGGAACCAGCACTAAATAACATAATAACACAATAGCCTAATAACATTGCACTCTTATTGATTGATTTGGCCCGTGTTCACACAATAGAGAACACCATCGGGCACCCACGGTATGTTTCATTGATGTAAAGGTAGTTGTTCAGGTAATAGTATTAGAGAGGCTTTGTTGAACACAATTAATCAAGATGTATTTGTGGCTAGGTAGACAAAGGCGATTAATGATTCGTAAAAAGCAAATGTGTACTTTTTTTGAATTTTATCAGCCCAATGCCTTCAAGCAAAACCATTAATTAGGTCCTGGTTAAACAGTCATTGGCTACTGAGTGTAATCGTTGAGACATAACCACTGAATAGATCTAAATCATACCTTTTAGCGAATTTCCCCTATAGGGAAGAAGCTATTACCGTAGGTGGCATGGTAAGACTTAAGCCCGAGACCATGATAACTTTTTGTTTTGAGGTCCCCAGATGCCAAAAACACTATTCGTTCAAATATATATGCGTGTGTGTGTGTGTGTGTGTGTGTGTGTGTGTGTGTGTGTGTGTGTGTGTGTGTGTGTGTGTCCGTTACCGCAATAACTTTTGAAAGAAACGCCTGATTTTAATTAAATTTGGCACAAATGTGTAGAGTAACATTTGTGACTTTTAAGTACGAAAACCAAATCGATCGGACTATGGGAAGGGAGTTTAATTGGGGTTTTAAATTGTCCAAAAATCAGTGTTTTGAATTTTTCCCCCTAAAATTTTAAAAACACTCAATTTTGGTTGTAGCCATTTTATAGAGCTTAAAAATTTGGTAATTTGAGTCACTAACCCAGGTTAAGTGGTTGTAGAGAAAAGTCAGAAACCGCGTCCATAAAATTTCCCATGTTAATCTTATGGGAAAAAGGTTTTTGGATTTTCCTCAGATAATTTTACTAAAAACTTCACTTTACTTTTTACCAATAAGTTTAGCTCTACAAAACAATCATTTTAGTGTTTTAATTGTTGTTCTACGTCCAACCGATGCAGAGATATTCAAAGTGCTAAACACAGTACGTTGTCCAATGTTATCCCTATTGAGAATAAATACAATTTGATATATCGATTATTTATGAATGTATATTGATGAAACTTGATATGTGGCTTCAACTAGTTGTGGTATATTGATATTTGCACAAAAAAAGGTTTTTGTTGATTTTCTCCGTAACAGCAAATCTGCATACTCGGCCCCCGTGTTATTAATATGGAGATTAAGTAAAGTTTTGCATCTCTCTTAGTTAGGAACCTAAATCAATACAACTTGGTATGTAGCTTCACCTGGTTGAGTTATAATGTATTTTTGTGAAATCTTGGTAAGTAGCTCTATGTAATAGTGAGACATATATATATATATATGCATTGGAAATTCGCTGAGCACGCAGGATTGCTGCGACGGGGGTATTTGGTGACCGCCTGACCGACCGCGCGGGTAGTGATGTGAGAGATGAGAGTTCTGGGGAGCCGCAAGCCGCACGCACAACACCGATACATCCACCCACCTACTCCCACTCTCCACCTCCTAGATTAGAAGGGTTTAAAGGCAGATATACAAATTGTCCCGCGAGAGTTTTGCACAAATGTAGGATTTGGTAGAACTCATAAAAAGGAGCAAAAACTTCGTAAAAAACTGGTTCTAAATCGCTTCGTTAATAAAATCGTATACATTCTATGTACATTTTGAGAATTACCACGTTTTTACTCATGAAAATTGCAATTGCTCAGTTTTTTTATCTGGTTGGGTGATATTTATAATCTTCATACCATCCTTTTTGGCTTATAATTTCACATTGTATATATATATTATATATAATCTTCTATCCTATCCTATACTCTAATATGAGTAAGGTTTGCTTGCTTGCGATACTGATCTCAAAAACGGCTCCAACGATTTCCTTCTAATGTTCGAAATAACTAATTTCTGGGATAGTAGTAAAATAAATCAAAGAGACATTGAGCTATAAATAACAACTGGAGTGACCTGAAAATTTAGAAAAGAGGCAAATGAGTTATACAAATCTGATTTTCAGTAAGGGGGAAGTGGTGAAATATTACTCCAAGTCATCTAAACAAACTGACTGGCCTTCTCCCGAGCAAAGCTCGGCCCCCAGGTACTATTTTTAAAAGGCAAAGCCCTGACTGACTCATTCATCATTAATTTTCCACCTTCCCATGTAGGTAGAGAGCTGAAATTTGTTACACTGATTCTTTAGGCATAAAATAGGAAAACTAAATGGTTTTCATCCTGATCTGACCTTAGGGCTCCGCCAGAGACCCCGACAAAGTTCCCATGTATTCCTTATGGACATTCAATTTTTTTTTAGCTAATGAAAATACAAACAGCTGATCTTGATTCATAGTAGTACCACAGGCTAACCACAGAATGCAGCACACACAACTGAACTATTTTTTAGCAAATTAGGGAAGAAGCTATTACCGTAGGTCTCATGGTAAGACTTAAGCCCGAGACCATGATAACTTTTCATTTTGAGGTCCCTAGATGCCAAAAACACCATTTGTTCAAATGTGTATATATGTATATATATATATATGTGTGTGTGTGTGTGTGTGTGTGTGTGTGTGTGTGTGTGTGTGTGTGTGTGTGTGTGTGTGTGTGTGTGTGTGTGTGTGTGTGTGTGTCCGTAAGCACGATAACTCTCGTAAAAAAGGTCCGATCTTAATGAAATTAGGTACAAATGTGTAAAGCACCATTTATTTGAACGAGTTCGAAAACCAGACGAATCGCACCAGACGAATCGCACCATCCAAAGGGGGGTTTTTGGGGGGTTTTGTACCCCAAAAATGGCTTTTTTGGGGTTTCCACATGTAATTTTTAATTAAATCAAATTTAAATTTTTACCATTTAATTCAGCATTAAAAAAAAAAAACAATTTGGTATTTTTATCATTGTTCTACGTCAATTGGTTCCTGAGATATTGAAAGTGCTAAACACAGTACGTTGTCTAATGTTATTCTTATGGAGAAAAAGAAAATTGTATATCTCGCATGTTATTCTTATGGAGAATAATTAAAATGTTATATATCGCTTACTTATAAATGTATATGAATGAAACTTGGTATGTTACTTTACTTAGATGAGTTCTAATGATTTTTGCATAAAACCCATTATTTTGTGTTCCTTGTTGCAGCAAACCTGCGTACTCATCCCCAATGTTATTCTTATGGAGAATAATTACTATTTTTAATATCGCTTTTTTGTGAATATATTTCTTATGAATCCTGTTAAGTGTTAATGTGTTATGTTATTTATTCATTGGAAATTCGCTGAGAATGCTGGTTTGCTGCGACGGGGGTATTATAAATCATTTGCGGGGCGAAGCCTGCGGCTAACAGCTAGTATAGATTATATAGCCTACTCAATAATTTTCAGTTTTCAAAATATCAGGCTAAATAATTATTTGATGAATAATTGAAATGGCCACCATTTTGAAATGGTTGAATATGGATTTAGTCAAATATAGTACATAAAATCCTAAACTATTATAATGTACATGCTAAGTTTCAAGTCCAGTACCTGAAGTGGTTTTTATGATATACCGCGCATTGATTAAAAATCACATACATGCAGACATACTGAAAACGAAGCGATTTAGAAAAAGGTTTATAGGCAATTGTTTGCTCCTTTTGATGAGTTCTACTGTTAGTGTATACTCAATGGTTCTAGCAACACTTACATTTGAGCCATACTCTCGCTAGACACTCTGTATAATGAACTGCTGATTTTACGGTAGCACATAACTGATCGGAATGATATGTTCTGTAAAACTGAGTTGACTGCGTGTACATAGTAGTTATAAATTACTACCATTCTACACTGATCATTAATTCATATTCGCCTTAAAATACGCCCTAGAGCGGCGGCATATTATTATTCAGTGTAAGAGATCACGAGTTTTTTGCGTTTAAAATTGTCGTAATTATGAACAGACGATTTCATTAAAAATAAACACTGACGTTATATTTTCAGCTCTAATGTCAAAGGAACAAATGAATTCGCGGCGGCTTAATTGGACAAGGAGTAGCAGTTGTTCGTGTCAAAGTGCTTGTGTAGTTAAATCCTGTTAGAACTGTGTGACATTTTTTATGTTGAAAGTGAACACTTTCCCTCTTGTTATCGTAATGTAAAATGAAACTGTGATTTTTCTAATTCACACTTTTAGAGAAAACATTTGTATCATCCTAAATAGCTCAAGCCACCTGCTTCCCTGCGTCTACCTGTTTCTCCTATAATGCTAATGATAGCTTTCTGAAGTCCGACCCTCCTCAATGGATAAATCCTTGATTTATGGTTGGTTTTAAAGAACAAAAAACCAAGCGATTTAAGTGAGCAGAATTGTTATATCACAAATAGTTCATTCATGAAAAATCGTTAATATTGAATATTTTGAAATTGTATTGATTATGATTTGTGATATCGTCATTTTTCTTGCTGAAATCGCTCTGTATTGTTATGCTCTTTTAAATTAGCTAGTACCTCGGGGCCGAGCTTTGCTCGGAGAAGGCCATTCAGTTTGATTATATGACTTGGAGTAATATTTTACAACTTCCTTCAACTGAATATCAGATTTGTATAGCTCATTAGCCTCTTTTCTGCATTTGTAAGGTCCCTCCAGGTGTTATTTTTAGTTCGATGTTCCATTGATTTATCTCGGGATATGACCACTCGAAATACTGCTCTCAGGAAACCACATGTTAACAATTTCATAAAAAACACGTGTATTACTTTGATAGTTCCCTGGTTGATTATGAACAGCTGTTTTAATTATTTTGTTTTGATTTTAAACTCCATAAGCCCAATGTTATTTTTTTTATCTTTTCATTTTATTTTTTTTTACTTCCTTTATTTGATTTTTCCTGGGGATGAGGCCTGTCTAGATTATTTTTACCCCAGAAATTAGTTTTTTCCAACATTCGAAGGAAATCATTGGTGCTGTTTTTGAGATCAGAGTTGCAAGCAAGCAAGCACGGACAAACGCAACCCTTACTCTTATTAGAGTATAGGATAAATCAACGATATTGGACAATCCTCTGAGGAGGCTTTGAGAGTTAACATTGACCTTATGGGGGAAGCAGGTCGAACAGGCAAAAGTTTCGTGACTGGGACCACCTCTTAACATCATCAGTCTAACTTTGTAGATTGAAAATAGGTGAAAATCTAATTGTAATGTATTCCAATTTGAGAACCTTTGATAACAAATCAATTTTTGCTCGATTACCTACTTCTATCTTTGTGCACCCTTCCATGTGATCAAGTTATATACTGTACTACTTCGAGCAATCAGCAATCGCTCAGTTATGTAAATGTGTATTTCTGCTCTATAACGACGGCCTCCTACTGTAACGCGCGCTGCGATGGTAATGGTGGGAAACCCGAATGCTTTTTAGAATCGAACACGGTGTATGTGAATAGACCCTTTTATTCGAATATTATGTTTGAATAAGATATGCTTACCGTATATTTATTTGGTTGTGGTCAATTGATTAAAGCAAAAAAAGTGTAATTATTTATCTGCTTTAAAATGCAAGTAAATTGTTTATCATTCAGTAAAAATTGGTCTTGTTCTTCTATTTAAAAAAATAAATAATTACATTTAAATAATTACTAAGGATAAGCAAAAGACACTAAGGTTTTTATCAAAATGTAATTGGAAATGTCCTTAGGACGTAGATTTGCTGCGGCAGAGTTTTTCTTTACTTTCCGATTTCTTGAGAGGCTTTGGTTTTCCAGGTGGGATGCTGGGCCCGCAGGCCGCACCATTGCCGGCACATGTCCAGCTCCAAGGATGGCCAGAAGTGCAGTACAGACACTCCCGCCGCCCACCCTGTTCCCGCCCCCAGGCTGCCCGACCCCTCCGCACTGACAGGTAACCAACCACGCACTTTAAATATTCCCCCACTCAAAAAAGTAAAAATAAATGCGCAAAATCTGTGGGTGTTATTTTATATAGGCCTACATATGGTATTTCGAAGAAAAACCTTAACTGTTAAAAAAATGTACATAACGACGTAACTCCAATCAACTTCGGAGCACGACCGAAAGCTGGCAAAAAGCTTACTTGTTGTGGAACAAGGAGGTCAAATGGTAATACTGGAGTCAACACTAACGAACAACTGTGAGCCGTTCTCCGCCAAGTTTTGGTCAGGCAAAGACCTAGTCGCTGAAATGGAACGATTCATAAAGTGAATCATACAAATAGCTATTCATGATTTGAAAATTAATAATCCTGTATCTAATTTCCTCATAGTTTGTCAAATTTTATGGCAAGAATAGGTGCATAAATCAGACGAAAAATTAATTCGTTCAAACTCTGATTACTTTTTTCAGTGATTTGCATGAGTAGATTCACGAGGGTAAAACGGCCAATCAGGATAGTTCAAAGAACGAATCATTTGCCTCACCAGTGTACCAACCTAACAAAATCACCGGCTCGTTTTTTTCGATGAAAATCGTTAGGCAGTGTTGTCTCCATTCAGTATCACCAATAGCTACCTTGGTGTGGATTGAACAAAATAATTATTGTAGAGCGTGGAAACATATGTTGTTAATCTGCAAGAAAAGGTGAAGCGTATACATCATACCTTTCAAAGGGTGTTTAAGAATAAACATCATACCTTTCAAAGGGTGTTTAAGATTAAATATTCTAAATTGTTAATGAATAGGCATATCTAGCAAGAGAGAAAAATAAACGTTTATTTCAAAATAAAACATTTATGTCAAGCATATTTTCGATCTTATGTTCGCTAGAAATATTTCTCTGTTTACAAAAGTATTCCCAAGTGATGCTACTCTTTTTCGGTGACCCCTTTATCGCCTCCACGGGAGGTTCAATATCGCTATAGTAATATCGTTGTAATATCGTCCGTTACAAAAAAATGTAATCAACCGATTTTTCGCTTCTTCTATCGAACGAATTTATTTAAAAAATCACAGCATTGTTCACTGCTTTCACGTTATTTTACGTGCTACGGTTGTCCAATGGATGGTTTCAGATTCACGATAATGCGGTCCTGGGTTCAAAACTTGCTTTTGATGTTTACTTATTGGGGTCTGAAATTGTTTTTCAAAATTTATTTTGATTTGTAATTATGTTGCTCAATGCAGAGCCACTATACAGCGCTCTGCTGAGTTAGGTTAGGTTAGGTTACCATAAGTTTCTCGTGAACTGCAGCCTAATCTTTTGTTATTTCCTACACGTAAATCTATTTGTATAAATTCAATTTATCTTTTTATTGAACTTATAACTGATCTACTTTTAATTTAACCACCATTTTCGCTTTTACATTACAAAACAACTAACGTAGTCAAAGTTCGTTCAGTAAAACGAACTAACAATCGGTTGGTAAAATGTTTTAATATCGAACCGATATTGGACCGCCTGTGGAGGCGATAAACTGCTCTCCCTCTTTGTAACCCCAGGAGCACTCTATAAAAAAAGCTCATTGGATATATCCTAGATGCAACACTAGGACCTGGAGTTGTCATTAGTCACGATATTTTATTTGTTATCTGCTTTAGTGGCACAAAAAGGTTGGCCTATGTTTTAAAAGAAACCAAACAAGTTGTACTTACAGCTGATGATTGAGTCGGTCACAGTTAATTTATTGAACTAAGGTGTCAACATGTCCATGGAAAGAGGACATCTGACCCACTAAAAGGATCACACCAATTTTTTTATTGGGGTTTAACCATTCCAGAGAAAAAAAAATTTAAAATGATCAAAAAGTCTTCATTTTTTAAGTGTTAAAATGATTAAAAGTTGTTATTGATCAAGCAAAGGACAAACTAAAAGGATGGGAGATAAATCCGATGATTGCACGATTTGTTGCTGTCCAAGTGATTTAATCACGCACATTATATTTGTATACTTAATGGAACAAAAAACAGCCTGTATTTGTATTACACTATGCCTACAAGGTGACGCGCCTTGCTGCCCAGTTGGGCACATGCAACAGAGACAACGATTTAATTCGAAACAGAAACTTTCGATTCCTCTCCCTTAAGAGTAATTTGAATGTCAGGAGCAAATCAATTATAAAGTTTTTTCTTTAAATGACATGTTTTTGCTGTAGTATTTTAAGTAGTAGTGATGTAGTAAAGAATCTGCTCTAAAAGTCGTATCCTACCGACTGGCTGTTGGAACTGGTCAGTTCCAACTGATGGAGTTGGACAGCGACATAGGCCTACTGATTCATTGTCGGGTGCTCAAGTTTTTTATTGAACCCCTCTCAGCGTTAATCTACAAGTAAGACCGAGATGATCCAGTCGAACCCACCGTTGTTTTGTCTACATCTCCTAATCCACCTTTCTGTCCAGTGAGAGGGAGGAGGTGCTCTTTCGTACAGTTAAAACACTTTTAGAATTATTCAGTGCAGTAATTTTTATTGACATTTTAATTTGTACTGTTTATGTTGGGATTTCGTGGTTTATATTTACTGCGGCTCAACCTGAAACGCGAAGCTCTGTGGTTTCTTTCACGAGTTGGATTTCGGGATTTTATACTAAACTAGTAGATTATACACTATAGTAATTTTGGAAACCTTGTGTATTTTTCTACGTTGTCGTATAAAATTACATTTTGGCAACTATGCCTTGAAAAAAAATTTTGAAAAATGTTTTAAATATATTTTGTAAACATTCGTCCTTAAAATTAATACTTTACCGCAAGCCTTTATCGTACGGGCTAAGAGTACACCGCCTATGTCTAAATCCCTAAAATTGAATGTCCCTGAAGGTGAAGGACCGTCTTATTGGTCATATTAATTTATGATTATATTTATATTGTTGAAAATATCTCATCGAATTTTCATTGGCTCAGGTCGGTTTAGTTTGACGGATCGTTTAATTAATAATTAATCTCATAAATTGGGACAGTTGGTCGCCTTGTTCCTGTGATTATTAGGAATAGATACAACTCGATTCTTACTTATTGACTATTTATTACTTAAGGAGTGTTTATACGTTACATTACTTATCTGTTTAAATATTTGTACTCATTGTCTAAGTATTATATGACTTAGTTTATTATTATGTAATAAGATGCCGTCTACTTAATCTAATTGTCTATCTATTTGTATAAACTTAAATAATATTTATACAATACAATTATTACCGCATAAACACCATGAAAGGTTTTCTGTGCAAATGTGTTTGTTGGAAAGTGGATACTTTATTGACATATTGTATAAGTCATTGAGGGATGTTCACTTGTTCCTTGATACTCTGTTCCTTGATACTTGATGCTCTGTTCTCATGGGAGTGTTTCTGCATTGATAGTAAAGGGTGTTTACGGATGTGATTACCTTACAATTTGTCAATAATGAAGAATTAAAGATGTAAGGCAAAACCCAATTCGGGATTTAAATATTTCATTTTTAAATTATAAAATTATTATTTTTATTGATTACATCCTTAATAAATAAACCGGCTATAAATAAACCGTATTTACGGTTGTCTCAAAATTTATAAATTTTCATTCCCTTGTCCACCCTCAGCAAAATTGTATAGTCATTATTTATAGACAAAGATAAATGTCTTAGGGCCTAAGTCATTTTTAAACGAGGGACATGTGGTTGGGACCGATCTGTACTAATGTATGGAGTCCCAACAACGCGACGTGGCCTGGCCCAGGCAGACCGTGAAATTAAGTGGTCACATCTGCAGAAACTCCGAGTCCCGTTGATGCAACAACGTCGCTGGCTTAATTTGAATGACGTTTATTTGGGTTAAACCAAAACTATCACAAATCTTCTAACAAGGTTTCTTTAACATGTTACACACACTCGACTAGTGTGTAACTTTTAAAAAATATAGGCACTGCTTCACTGCACTTCTGGGTATAAATATTTGTTGGGTTATAAATATCCACTTGATTTAATTAAAATGTTTTCTAGGGTGTGGCAGTGTTTAAGCAAATGCCTAGTTTAAGCAAATGTGTCTAGTGGGAGCAAATTAAGGTAGCCATTAGTTAAAGGTTGCTTAAAGTACGTCCGCGATTAGTCCGGACAGTCGGAGAATCGAGCTTGTGTCTGGGAAATTGTTGGGAGTTAATATTGTCCGGGATTTTTGGGTCTTTCATTAAAGTCCCACATTAACACAATTAAAAACGACACAATTACAAAAGATTAAACATTTAAAAAGTGCACTGGCGTATACCGGCCGGGAGTTGCCACCTGGAGTTTTTTCGTAACTGTGTTTTTTGCGGTTTTATCAATTGACAACGAGCAAATATCGTTACTAAAGATAGAATTATAATTTCTACAAACGCGGTTACTGGAGCGCATTTACGCGGGGTGTCGGTAACCTATTTTTAGATTGTCTCCTCAGTTTTAGGGGCTATAAACACGAATAAGTAAAATATATTACGAGTCATGAAAATATTCCAACTGCAATTATACTTGACAAACGACAAAGAGATTAATTAATGTCGGAACTGGGTCGGTCCAACTTGTTGCTATCTTTTCTTTTGCATGATTAACATTGCCAACAGTCGGGTTGTGTTTAAACTTTGCTCTCCGTTTTATTTTAAATATTAAAATATAAGCCTTTGCAAACGGGTGCCCTATGCTTAGTATTAGGAAATTATTATTTAAAAGGGGGTTCATTTTAGTTATTTGAATTTGCAAAAAAATGATGTGGTGAATAAATATGACTCTAAGAGGCCGGAGGAAAGTCCAGAAATAAAAGTGCTAGTGTATTTGGTAAAAATGAAGCAAAAGAGTTTACATTTTCGCTGTGGAACAAGCTATAATTTATTATAGTTAAGGATGCATCAGTAAAATTTGTATAAATTACTTTTTAATTCAATTAGTCAAAAAATTATTTATACTGTAATAGAAACATCCATAGAATATCAAACTGGGTACTTAATGAGTCCTTTTAAAATGTATTGTGAAATTATTAAAACTCGAGGTGTGTATGTAGACTTTTACAGTTTTAACAGTAAGACCTTATAACAAGTTTTAACAGTAAGACCTTATTACAAGTTTTAGTAGTATTTGTTAATATGGAAATAGTTTATTTATACAATTGTGTCAATATCGGTTGGCATAGATAAGCAAGTTACCTTGACGTAATTGTATACCGCCAAGGCATGTTTCAATGTAGGCAAGTTTACTAACGAATTACAATCATCACCAGCAAAATAAGTTAGCCACTTTAACAAAGTGATATATTCCCAAGCTATAATTTCAGATCTATATACACGCTCTATTAGATTATTTATATCTCTATGTGGAATTTTAATGTGAAGTGGGCGGCCTGTTTAACCTTTCCTTGGGCTAGTTTGTGAGTATTGTTTAGAGCTTGGATTCGATTTTTTTTCCAGGGCCGCTCCCGAGGTGTCAAAGTCCATCGCCTTAAACGACTCGTCCAACAATTAAAAAACGACTGTTCTCCTATTTAAATGAACTCATTTCGTTACAAGCGCATTTTTGACACATAACTAAAGGTTGTCATCCAATTCTGACCAAGCCATCCTTGGTGCATGTCACTTTCCTTTGAAAAACACAATAATAATCCCAAAACCCAGAAAATAAATTATCAAAATTAAAATTACCATTAAATATAAACTAGTTTCAATAGTAGAGTGTAGCACGTACCTCACTCGCTTTACCACGCCGATCAGTAACTCGTATACAAGTGACAGCGGCACAGCAATCTAATTACCAACTATCAAACGCTATGTTGTCCATTACCATTACAAGCGCGCGGCTAATGGCGCGGTAATGGCCAATAATGGGCGCGACAGAACACTCATGTCGCCCATCAACTTTTCATGGACTAGTTAAGTTCTATTTTATGCAGATTTTATTCATGATTTTTGACTAAACCATGGATTTTTCGTTTCAAAGTTGGTTTTTAGTTTGATTGCGAGTGTGAGGGGGCTCCTGGAAAGGAACATTTCGCGTTTATACCTGCTTCTCCCATAGGCTAGCATTAATTTGAAATCATTAATTTACGGACTTTTCTAAAGGACAAAAAACACCTATCGATTTCAGTGAGCAGAATATACGAATATAAATAGCTGGAATATTTTGAATTATATATTAAACGATTATTATTTTTGTTAACAAAATTCTGACCACTGCTTGTATCTTGTGGTTCTTTAAAATGTTTCACAAATCAACGATCTTCGATGATCAGTTGAGGGGTACAGGAATTAACAGTTAGCATTGGCCTTATGGCAGAAGCAGCCAGAAACGTGCAATCTTACGTGGATGAAGCCCCCTCATAATATATTCTATATGTTCTATATATATATATATATATATATATATATATATATATATAGAGAGAGAGAGAGAGAGAGAGAGAGAAAGAGAGAGATCAGGAATCAGAAAGTTTATTTCCATAAAAAAATCCAACAATGAATCCAAAAAATCATGAGAGATTTGTCGTTGGGTGCTCATGATTACAATGTTAATACAATTATAATATAATTGTGTGTGTGTGTGTGTGTGTGTGTGTGTGTGTGTGTGTGTGTGTGTGTGTGTGTGTGTGTGTGTGTGTGTGTGTGGGTGTGGGTGTGGGTGTGGCGCGCGCGCTATGAAGGATGAGTTGTTTGCAAACAACTTTTTTGATTTTAGTTATTTGCAAACAGTTTACTACGCTTATTTTATTAGGGACAGTTGTGTCTGAAAGCACAATTTCAGATGTCGCAAATATATTGTTTTACTTGTTATTGTTATCCTAAGTGTTTTGTTGTAATAGTTTACATTTGGTCTCGTCTCCTGAATTGTTGTATTATTTTTATTTTTGGCCAATCCACATCTTAAAAGATATCTTTGTCATTTGTTTGAGTTTTCACACTGTTATAATCTCTTATGTCCTACAAGTGTTCATTTTGGGTTTGGACAGAATTATCTCATCGCAGGCCGACTCATTGGTGGGTAAGTTCCAATGCAATTTAATAGATTTTTTGTCTAAACTACTCAAGTGTATCTAAGTCAATTACTTTCCATTTTTTTACCCTATATACATTCTTGTGTGTTAACACTTGCTTAAACTATATTTAGTTGTCACGCAGAATAGTGAGGTTTTCAGCCATTCCAGATCAATATTCGAGATATTTTAACAATTTTCTGTAGTAAACCCAATTTATTTAATTTTAAACATTGCGCATCTAAATTTTGAACTGTTGGGTATATTTTGTTTTCATCCTCCACCTCTACTTCAGCGGACAAGAGGGTTGCCAGTTGAGGGCGTGGCTTACAGGGCTGTCAAACAACATCAACCAATAGAAGACGTGCTGCATTGCCAAAACTGCACACCAGCTGATTGGAATAACATTCGAGTGACATTTTTCTTTGTCAAAATGGTAACAGTGTTAGCTTACAGCCATATTAGCTACAGCCCAACTGTCAACTCTCTTGTCCGCTATTATAGTAAATCGCTTCAGTAGCTTTAATTTGTTTTCAGTTTTAACACATTTTTCATCCCTGTTTGCTGATCACGCAACAATGATACGTCCTTACATTTATACACCGCAGCAATAAACTATCACCCCCCCCCCCGGTGTGAGGAGGAGGAGGGGTTGGGAACCCGCTGAGCGTCCATTATATCACAATGCACAGAGTTATTGGCTATAACTCATGCCGGACAATAACTACACCCGGGAAACACAGCACCGCCCAACACTTGCTCGCAGATACTTGATAGGCATTGTCGTGTGTGTTACAGAGGTACAACGACATAATGCAGTTGATTTGACTATACAACTGAAACAGGTGAACAAACGAAGTTATTGGACAATCATCTGAGCACTAATTAAATTAAAACGGAGAATCTGATTCTGATATGTCACCTGTTGTACGATCCGTGTCATTGCTACAAACTAGCAAATCCAGCTGATTGAAGTCGAGCATTTTAAAAATTGTGATGAAAATCCAGAAGTTAGCTTAAAACAGCTGATCTTGCTTCTGTACTGTGTTTAGTTATATCTTCAACATCTGTCAAATGCTCAATTTCAGTAATTACTGTTCTTCCATAAGATTAACATTGCAAATTTTGAAGGGCTGTGGGGCGTATCCCTACGAACAAACTGAATTCTGAGGAAATTCGGTAAATCTACGCATTATCCCCTTTAATTTGACACATAAATCTTGTAAATTGGTTCAATAGTCATTGAGATCTTAGTAATTAAACTGTATATTAATATACAGGATAACATGGTTCGATTGAACTGGAGGGTTGGAAATCAATCACTCTTTGAGGAATAGAATGTTTAATCATTTATGTACATTTTTACATAGCATTTATACAATAACAAGCAAATAACAGTACATGGCTTTATTGTTCAGTTAATAATACAGGATACAAGGAGTTAAGTTAAAAGCTGTATTGTGCTTGGTTAAATACAACGTTGTTACTAGATATGCCACAACTTGTGGGTGCTTTGATTATCGGTGATATATTATTATTACATTAGTTTTATCGCCCCTAAAATATTTATTTATGTACAAATAGCCTGGATTTATGTATTATTTATAAATAACTACAGCACTTTAAAGATTAAAATTAATCATTAATACAGTTGTGTTATAATTAGAAGCTTTCGTATCTACACGTAACGATTCTTTGGCTTATGTAACGGTAGAATTACTAAGTTTAAACTTGTTTATTGCAAACAATATTTATTCTTTCTGAGCACAGACATTCTTTATGTGTTGTTAATATTGATGATGACCGCCTAATGCATAATGATGATGTTTTAACAACGTAAAAAAGGCTTGTAACAATAAAAATTCAATTGTCCACTGTTTGAACAAAAAAAAACTTAAGGTTTTAGTACGGTTAAGAAAGAGTTTGCTTTTTTAGTGTTTTCCTCATACAAGAAATAAAGTAATATGTCCGATTTTAATTTTGTAGTTTTATATGTATTTTGAAGAGGAAAAGTGACGATGTTTTTAATACTGGGCGGAATGTACGTGTTCTTTCTGGAGAGCGCTTCCAAAACATGTTTTTGTCGAGACAAGCCACTCTAACCTACCCTCGACCGGTCAAACTCTTCTCCTGCTTGCGCGGCTGGTCCTCTAGGACCTCGAAGTTCTCGAACTCCATGTCCTGGGGCGGAGCCCTAACCGCCTCCGGGGCGCAGTGCCACAGCCGCTGCGCCTCCTTGAGCTTCAGTTCGGCCCAGGTCATGACGGGGGGCGCTGCCACCGCCGCCGTCGTCTCCGTCGTGACGTACCTGGAGGGTGGAAGGTCGAAGGTTTAGTTTGAGGATATATTGCGCTAGTTGTAAGCTAAGATTGTGATTTCTCCTATTCTTATCCTAGAGTTATTCGGAGTAAACTCAGCTATCGGTTGCATAATCTTTAAAATATTTATATCAACTTTACGTCATAAAATGTTGCACCTTTATGGGTGTAAAGTTCTAAAAATTTGCTGTTAGCGAATTTCCCCTCTAGGGAAGAAGCTATTACCGTAGGTGGCATGGCAAGACTTAAGCCCGAGACCATGATAACTTTTCGTTTTGAGGTCCCCCGATGCCAAAAACACTATTCGTTCAAATTTATATATATGTATATATATATATATATATATATATATATATATATATATGTATATATATATATATATATATATATATCTGTCCGTTACCGCGATAACTTTTGAAAGAAACACCCGATTTTGATTAAATTTGGCACAAATTTGGAGAGTACCATTTATGACTTTAAGTTCGAAAACCAGATCGATCGCACTATGGGAAGGGGGTTTTATAGGGGTTTACAATTTTCCAAAAATCTGTTTTTTGCAGATTTTACCCCAAAATGTTAAAAACACTCAATTTTGGTTATGACCATTTTATAGATCTTAAAAAAACAAATAATTTAGTATTTTGAATCATTAACCTAGGTTAAGTGGTTGCGGAGAAAATCCAAAAAAACGTGTCCCATGTTAATCTTATGGGAAAAAGGTTTTTAGATTTTTCTCAGATAGTTTTACTAAAAACTTCACATTTCTGTTTATTAATTTGTTTAGCTCAACAAAACAAACATTTTGGTGTTTTAATCGTTGTTCTATGTCCAACCGTTGCAGAGATATTCAAAGTGCTAAACAGTACGTTGTTCAATAAAGTACGTTGTTATGGAGAATAAATAAAATTTGATATCTCGATTATTAATGAATGTATATTGATGAAACTTGGTATGAGGCTTCAACTAGTTGTGGTATATTGATATTAGCACAAAAAACAAGTTTTTTGTTGATAGTCCCCGTAGCAGCAAACCTGCATATTACTCGGCTTCCCTGTTATTCATATGGAGAATAAGTAAAGTTGTATATCTCCCTTAATTATGAACCTACATTAAGAGAACTTGGTATGTACCTTCACCTGGTTCAGTTGTATTGATAATTGCAAAAAAAACATTACTTATCTTCCTCGTTGCAGCAAACCTGCGTCCTCAACCCTAATGTTATTCTTATGAAGAATAAATAAAATGCTATGTATCACTTATTTATGGATGTATTTTTGTGAAACTTGGTAAATAGCTCTATGTAGTAGTGAGTCACATATATATGCATTGGAAATTCGCTGAGTACGCAGGTTTGCTGCGACGGGGTATTTTTAAGATATGCCTATTCATATTTGACAATTTAAAAGCCATTTTACAACTGTAACAGATAGAAACGTTAAATTTAATGCCAAATTATATTGAAACATAATTAATACATGTGCAGGTTTCAAGCCATAATCTCAAGAGGTCCCTAAACTATAATGTATTTATCAAAAGTAAATTACATAGAGATCGAAAGACGGAAACCTCGAGCAAAGCTTGGCCCCCAGGTACTAATAATATTTTTCGGATCTGTTCGCAAATCACCTGTCAGCCTCGGCCTTGTCTTCCTCCTCCTCTAGCGACGTGTGGTTGTCCTCTTCGGCCGCCTTGTCCTCCCTCGCCTCCGCCCCCTCCTCGGCGATGCTCTCCCCTCGCAGGCTCTCGTGGCGGGGACTGGTCATGGTCATCCGCGGCGCAGACTCGTCCTCCGTCCCCGCGATCTCCAGGCGGCTCCCGCAGCTGTGGCTCTTCAACAGACAACCAGACTAATGTAGCTTACGATTTACGATTTTATATATAAATATTGAGCTAACACGTTGATTGGATTATAATTGATCTACTAAAGGTTAGGGTTTGAGTTTTAAAATCCATAATTACCTCTCCTTCCTTCAAATTGTTAAGATCGATTCGTAAAAATGCAGCTTAATAAGTAATAGGATTCTTTAACAAAGGTTTAAAATGTTGTTTTCAGTGAAACGTAGATTATTATAACATTTAACATCTATTTAGTTTGTAAATAACGTCTGGGAAGTAAATTGAATATACTAGTGAAGCTGTTTAGTTGAATTCGGTGTCTAAGTTACAGATAGGTCGATGCAATATTTACTTACTTAAAGTGCATATGACGATGTTTTGAATAATAATTAGTAAACTGCTTATTAACAAACACTTTAAGGTTTTAAAAGGCATTACAATTCTACTCTATTATAGATAATGTGAGCTATTTAGCGAAAATGATTCTTCACATACGCTGTTGAGTTTTCAAATGTTAATAACATAGATTACCTTGACCAGGCGAAACTTGACTCCCAGCGAAGCTTCCTCCTCGAACCTCTTCCTGCCCTCGTGCGTGCCGCCGTGCCGCCTGATCTCGTCCATGATGCTCATCGTCATGGGGCTTCGGAAGGGCCCGTGGCTCCGCGAAATAATCCGGCCGCCATAGTAGGTGATGGTGGTGCCGCACTCCCGGATCTTCTGCAGCACCTCGGATGACACCGGGTGGCTCTCCGTGTCGTCGTAGGGGTAGATGTACTCCACGTCGTCGTCGCTGCTGTACTCCTCTATGATGCGGTTGCCGTGCTGGTAGTAGTCGCAGTCCTGGTCGCAGCTGAAGTCGCTGCTCACTCCGGAAGAGAGACTCCCGCTGTCCGTCCACCGCCGCTGGAGAGTGCACCGCTTCATGTCCTCCCTCATCACTTGGTCTATAAGGAGTCGGTTCTGCTTCTTCTTGTCTATATTCTGTTTTCCCGCTTGGACGACTTTGACCTCCGGCGTGATCCTCATCTTGCTCGTGATCGTGTTGAAGAACGATCTGGAAGTAGTATTCTTCTTGGGGGTCTCAGTGGATCTAGATTTGAATATTTTCTCGAATAGTTCCTTCGCCTTTTTGACTTTGTCCGGGTCCGGGAGTTCGGCGTCGATGAGTTCCTTGTTGACCTTGATCGGGTGGTAGAACCCTTGCTTGGTGGGCCGGTTGCACTTCGTGTGCCTCCGAGGCAGCGTGTTCGACAAGATGAACGGCTTCTGTTCGCTGGTCGGCGACTTGATCGTCGCCCCCGTTATTCTGCACGTTCGCTGCGAACTCGTGTCTGACCCTTCGCTCGGGCTCTTGGGAGGGTCGGGTCTGAAGGGCTCTATGATCACCACGTTGTTGTTGGTCAGCAGCTCCTGCAGCCCGTGTTTGTTGTCGTGGAAGTACTGCCGGAGCCCGTCGAACGCCTCCGCCCTGCCGCTCTTGTCCTGACCCTGGCTCTCGATCGCCGCGTCGAAGGCGCTCTTGATGCTGCTCACGTAGTTGCTCTTCACCTCGCTTTCGACCGGAGGGGAGTCGTCGTCCAGGAGGTCTGGCTCAGAACCCCCTTGCCTCAAGCCGTATCTGATGGTTCCGTCGGGTTTCGTCGTGATTTTCAACTTATTGGGCCTGTTGAGTGTGCAGACGTTGTGGCTCGTTTGAGTCTGGTCCAGATTTATAAGACTTCTCGACCTCACCACGAGTTTGCTCGTCGCTTCCTTCTTCCCTGGCTCATAAGAGTATTCCTCCTCGAGGAAGGAGACTGGCTCGCTTGCAGCAACATTACTTATTATACTTTCATCTCCTGCTATTTGACTTGTTATTACGTTTACTTGATTTTTCTCATTCTTATTTTTCGACATCGTTTCATCCTCGGCTGTTTTTTCTATCGTCGCAAAACTGCAATAACCATTTACTTCTTCTTCTTTATTTTCGTCTTTCCTATTCCTGATCTGCTGCATTAGTTTTTCTCTTGGCGTTTGGTCCCGAGATTGTTGGGTTTCGATCGATCTCTTCTCTTGTTTTTCAGGCTTTATTACCTCCGAATAAATATCCGTAGTGCTGTAACCCTCATCGATGTTATTCTTGTTTGCAATCTCAGTGCCGTAGATTATTTCAAAGTCGCTTTCGCCTTTGTAGGTTTTTATTGTATTGTTGTTTGTGGTCTTCATTACAACTCCATTTACCTGCAACATTTAAAATCATTATTAAAAGTAATTTATGTTAATCTTTCCTAAGTATAAAAACTAATATTGATTTTTTGAGTCACGCATTACAACTACACTTGCAGAACACAATTCAGGAACAGCTTGAAAATTTACAAGTAAAACAAGGTTTGTTTTCGGCGAATAATGTTTCAGTTTGGAGGCAGGAACCGGGATGTAATAGGGATACCATAAAAATATTTCTTGCATTTACAGAATGTAGTATTTATTTTTCTTTCGGATTTACTTTCCATGGAATATTGCATATTGTTCGGGGATATACTATTTATTTAGAACATTTCTTTAAGATTTGTTTCTTTCTTCTCTTTGTCAGTAAAAATTACACAAAAAACGTGATATCACTTCAATATTTGTTAAAACTCTAAGCTTTCACCTCCTTAATTTAAGTGTGGCAGAAAGTAAAAGTTCCATCTTCTTGGTATGTGTTTTAATTCAAGCTTTATTCTGCCGCCTCAGAATGTGTTGAATACACTTTTACCTCCTTATTATTTGTTAAAAATTAAACCGACTGAGATTACATTCTCAGTATATCACAAAAACAAACCTACCCATCAAACCTTCCACCTACCATTATGGTTTTATAATATTTTTAAAGAGGTTGGACTCATTTGTTTCCTTACTTTGCTTGTCAACAGATCCGTTCGTGGAACATGTCCAGCAAAGCGAGGGGTGAACCGTTAAAGTACGATTTGTGTAGTAGTGATCAAATTTACTATCCACGACTGGGATTGGAACCTTAGACAGGCTCCAGTCCACCCTTGTTAATTTACCATCGACCCTTGTAATTAAATTTAAACTTAAATTAAATTTTCACCCCCTCGACATTCCGGATCTTTACGCCACAGACCTTGACATCGCTCTTGGTCGGTCTCGGCGCCGCAGGCTGCTCGGTCGCCTGGAACGTCCCTTTGACCGCCTCCTCGGGGCCGCGGGTTCGCGACGTCGAGCACCCCATGTCGTCTTCCACACTGTCAGTGTCCAAGGGAGAGTCCGGGGTTGTGGCGCGCTCCTGGGGGGCGGCTCCCGGGTCTTTGTCCTGGAAGGGAAGAGCCAAGGGTTTATACAAAAATCACAACAAACGTTACAAAGTAGCCTACTTGCTCATATAAATTATTTCTTTTAAATGTTCGTAGGTTATAAACTAGTGGGTCTGTGGCTTGAAACCGTGCAAAGTTGTTTCAAGTTTTTTTTCTGATTAAAAGAGTTTGTCTTGCCATTTCAGTAGGTCGTGTTCTCAGCTCATAACGTATTCACTTTTACTAGCCCCAGAGCTGATATATAACTAAATAAGGGTTTACCTTCCGTCAACAGCTTCAACAAATTGTTAATTGTGTTACGACTGGTTCGGCATTATAATGCCATCTCGGACACAAAAAAATCATTGTATTGTGTCTGAGGATGGCATTATAATGCCGAAACGGTCGTAACAAGTTACAATTTGTCTGAGCTGTTAACGGAAGGGATACCCTTATTTAGTCATAACGTATGTTGATACTGTAAATGTGTGCGTTTTACAAGTGTTTTAGAAAAACAATGGAATTCAAATTGATTTCCATGCTATCCTTATGGACACAAAACGAATATTGAGGGCGATCTGTGTCCTTCAGAATGGGGAGTTCGAAGATTCAAATCCACTTTGCACTATTTAATAATATTATTTACATTTAGTCTATTTAATACCTCTAGCGTCAAGATAACGGAGGATTTCTGTTCACCAAAACCTCCTTAGTATTATAGATATAGATGTGGAGTAATTTGAAATTATTTCCATTAGGAGGACTTTATTAGAATTTGTAGGGGTAAAAAATAAGGTGACGGAAATAGAAAGAAGTTCAGGTTTTTAAATAGGTTACCAGAAACATAAATTATGAGAAGTGGTGTTATGAATAACAAACATTTCTACTTTAGCGCATGCAACTGTGTAAGTGCTTTAAACTATTACTGTACTGTGAACTAGAGTGGGCGAAGCGAATATCCGATGTTCCGATTCGACTACAGTGTTTCCACCCCGCGCTAAAAAATATCCAAAGGGTCCGAAAGAAAATCCTACTTTATACCACTGCTATGAAATAGACCTACCTTAAAAATATCCCCCATTTACCCTTGAGTTTCTATGAATATTTTGAAGTAGGTATTAGATGGTTTATAATAAGTATAATTGTTCAATTTCACTGAAACCTTTATTTTGAAATAAAGAGGAATAAATAAATATGAATACTATTGTAAATTTGTTTCTAGGAATTATATTTTTTCGTACCACACTTGTTCCTATGCACATGAATTTATTTATTTATTTACAAAGCTAGCTGTTACCCAGGCTTCGCTCCGCAAATTATTTATAGAAACTGTGTGTATACATGTGGATTTTGTCGGGGTCTCTGGCGGAGCCCTGAAGTCAAATTAGGATGAAAAACATTTAGTTTTCCTATTTTTATTCCTAAATAATTAGCGTACAAAATTTCAACTCTAGGTAAATGTGAAGTAGGAGAATCCGTGATGAGTGAGTCAGGTATTGTGTAAAGGCTTTCTTTGCCTTTTATAGGCGCATAGATAAATAAAATACACATATTGTTAGAACCATTGATCTCTACGTTATATTTGTATGGCACAATGCATTAGGAATTTAAGTAAAGAACGAAAATTGTGCATTGCATCTATATGCATGAGTATGTAAAAATTAAAATCGTAAAAAATTTATCACATTTTCCCTTTTTGTCCTACGGGAGATCAAAATATCCCTAAAATGGGATAATCCCTCCATCGGCAGCGCCGTGGGCCCACCTGGTCTTGTGGCTGTAGCAGGAGGCTGCGACGGTAGCTCTCGCCGAACGGTCTGGTCGCCGTGCCGTAGATCTCGTAGCGGCTGCTGCGTCTCGACTCCGGTTGTCGCGGCGTCTCCGGTGGATCCTGGAAATATTGATGTTTCCGTTATCTAGTAGGTTTTTAATACCTCTCAAGAAGGTAGTGCAATTGACTTTAATCTGTTCATTCTTGAGGTATATGGGGTTTGGGTGACGTTTTTCTTGCACATCCTATTTGAATGTGAGGCACTTGGACCAAGGAGAATGCTCTTTGGAACCTAATATTATCAAACTACTACTTAATTCATAGAGGCTCAAGTTTAGGTAGGCAATACTAGGGCACGGGAGCAGTACAATAAGCCAAAGGCTGACGTGCACAGGCCCGGACACCCAATTATTTGGAGCTATATCGTAGCTCCCCCAAAAAAATCTAATCTAGGTGACTTTTTTCTAATTTGAAGAATTATTTGTTTGTTTTTGGCACTACTCACCCCAATTGAACTGGAGAACGCTGTTACTATTCCTACTCCTTTTTTAAGTTTGGCAGCCTATTGTTTTCTTACTTTGCCCGTCCACTGTGCGTGGAACGTATCCTCCAAAGCAAAGAGTGAGTCTTTACAGTACGAGTTGAACAGTACTGATAAATTTACATGCCAGGCTTGGGATTCAAACCCACGACAGGGCCGCTGCCGTGGTTCCGACGTCTTGACCACTAGGCCAGCGACTCATTAAATCATGTTATCGTCAGGTTACCGAAATAAAAAATACCCCCGTCGCAGCAAACCTGCGTACTCAGCGAATTTCCAATGCATAATATATGTCTTAATACCATATAAAGCCGCATACCAAGTTTCATAAAAATATATTCATATATAAGCGATATATACAATTTTAATTATTCTCCATAAGAATAGCTTTGGTGATGAGTACATAGGTTTTCTGAAACAAGGAACAGAAACAATTGGTTTTTATGCAAATATAAATATAATTTAACTAGGTGAAGCCACGTACCAAGTTTAATCAATATTCAATCATAAGTAAGCACTATATAATATTTTCATTATTCTCCATAACCATAAAATGGGTTATAAATGGGTTAAAATGAGTTATCAGGTTTGCTGCAACAAGAAACAAAAAATGGGTTTTTATGCAAATATCAATATAACTCAACAAGGTGAAGCCACATACCAAGTTTTATTAATTTATGTTCATAATTAAGGGAGTCATTACATTTTACTTATTCTCCATAAGAATAACATGGGGCTGAGTACGCAGGTTCGCTGCTACGGGGATAATCAACAAAAAATCAATTTTTTGTACAAATATCAATATACCAGTACTACGTGACCCCACGTGCCAAGTTTCATCAATATACATTCATTAATGATGGAGATATCAAATTTTATTTATTCTCCATAAGGATAACATTGGACAACGTACTGTGTTTAGCACTTTGAATATCTCTGCAACGGTTGGACGTAGAATCACAATTTAAACACCAAAATGATTGTTTTGTGGAGCTGAGTTGATTGGTAAAAGCAAATGTGAAGTTTACATTAAAATTAACTTAGCAAAAGCCAAAAAACTTTTTCCCATAAGATTAACATAGGAGATTTTATGAGCAGGTTTTTTGGATTTTCTCCGCAACCACTTAACCTAGCTTAATAATTCAAAATACCATATTATTTGTTTTTTAAGCTCTGTAACATGATCTAAACCAAAATTAAGTGTTTTAAAAATTTTAGGGTAAAAAATGCAAAAAACTTATTTTTGGAAAATTTAAAACCCCCATAAACCCCCCTTCCCATGGTCCGATTTTTCTGGTTTTCGAACTTAAAGTCATAAATGTCACTTTACACATTTGAGCCAAATTTCATCGAAATCGGACGTTTTTTACTCAAGTTATCGCATTCACGGACACATATATATATATATATATATATATATATGTCCGTGAATGCGATAACTTGAGTAAAAAACGTCCGATTTCGATGAAATTTGGCTCAAATGTGTAAAGTGACATTTATGACTTTAAGTTCGAAAACCAGAAAAATCGGACCATGGGAAGGGGGGTTTATGGGGGTTTTAAATTTTCCAAAAATAAGTTTTTTGCATTTTTTACCCTAAAATTTTTAAAACACTTAATTTTGGTTTAGATCATGTTACAGAGCTTAAAAAACAAATAATATATACTATACTATACAAATAATAAATAAATAATATGTTAATAATAATAACATATATATATATATATGTATGTATGTATATATATATATATATATATACATACATATATGTAAATTCGAACGAATAGTGTTTTAGTCATCTGGGGACCTAAAAAAATTTGTCATGGTCTCGGGCTTAAATCTTACCATGAGACCTACGGTAATAGCTTCATCCCTATAGGGGAAATTCGCTAAAATAAAAAACTATAAAGTATATAAAACAAAAATTATGAATATACAAGTCCACATTCAATTACAAACGTACATTCGAACACGCAAAGGTGTGTCCTTGAAGACGCGATGCGTTAATACCGTGGTACGACGAAACTTCGAATTGGGAGAACTGTTTGGTTGTTTGTGTATTCGTAGTTGATGTTTTATTTACTTCAGTGTGAACTGTTTTTTCTTTTCTTCTTTTTGCAATTTTGATAATTTGACGAGTCCAGTGTTTTTAATTTTGAAGTTAGTAGAGCCCAAATAAAAAACAAATCTTAAAATTTAAAAAAATTGGAAATTGAGCACCTTATTTTTACGTTCTACAATTATTAACAAGTTTTAGCGGGGAAAGCAATTAGCATGACTCAGTAGGTTATGTAAGACCGTTTGTGAAGCACCCAGCATTGTATACATTAAAAAGTCTCAACTTATTAAAAAGTTCTGCGTAAAATTATTTGGGGAGAATTAATTCGATGGTGGGTAATCTAAGGGGTGTGTACAGGACTCTAGCAGCGTTGCTATCACACTATCACAGCGAAATGATCACGTTTGGGCGATATGAGTAGACTTACAATGAGGGGTTTTGCTAACGTCCAGATTTGTTGCTAGTTAATACAGTTTATTCATTTGTTTATTCTATGTGCACGATTTATTACAGGCATCGCGAGCTAGTTGCGAAAACCTTTTATTGTATATTTATCTTTTTTTCTGTATTTTATGCATTTTCAACTTTATTAGTCTTTAGATAAAAGTAACTGCAACATTTTCCTACTGTAGCTGCGCTTTTGTGATTGCGCCATCATGTTGCTATCTCGTATACTGTTTAATAAAATTGGACAACGGTCCCATTCCCAAACCCATTGACATTAATGTGGACATTCTGTGACCTCGTGGACCAAGGACCAAGACGGTAAAAGAATTAAAATGTGTATGTAAATATGCATGACGAATACATATATTATATATATATATATACACATATTTTATATATATATATATATATATATATGTATATGTATATATATATTTTTTCAGATAACGAAGAAAATTACAATTTTGTGGAAAACCATTGTGATAATCAGTCATATTACTGAAACAGCCCTACATTTACCATGAGATTATATATCCAGAATTGTCTATAAAAACACAAATGTTGAAGAGATAGTAATCTACATATACAAGTTTACACCGAGTTTCATTGTTTTCACTCACCGTTTCTGAGAAAATAAGGATTTTGGAAAAGTCACACACAGGCAGATGGACATAAAACCTAGCAAGGAATGACTATATATTATATAGTAAATTGTATTTTGTTTTACCCGTGGACCAACCCAGTGAAGTTATGATCAGTAGTTTCTGAGCACCCTGTATATTTTCCGACTTAATAAAGCTGACCACAGAGGAATTTCCAGTTCTTTATTCTGTCGGATGAAGCCGCCAACAGGGTTGCGGTGCGGCCAATACAGATACCAGATAAGTGTTCTCATCTCATCATTTTCTCAAGCAAAATTCCTACTTTGATAAAATTTTGTTAGTTGTATACATAACAAATACAATAATAGTACTCATGATCAAAATCTGCCAACCATATTCAAATTTTGTCACCCTACATACGTACTGTTTAAGAAAATTGTCATAACCTATGGCAGAATGATCTGTTTTGATTTAATAGCTTGTTTGTCTTCATAATGAGAGTTTTTGTTTGCTGTTCATTTGGAGTTTAATAATTTGATTACTTTGTCAAATTGTCAAACCATAGAAAACGACCAGTAAACCTGATAACTTTCTAATAATTTTATTACTTTGTAAAATTGTCAAACCATAGAATACGACCAGTAAAAACCAGTAAACCTGATAGCTAGTTAATAATTTGATTACTTTGTCAAATTGTCAAACCATATAAAACGACCAGTAAACCTGATAACTTTCTAATAATTTTATTACTTTGTAAAATTGTCAAACCATAAAATACGACCAGTAAAAACCAGTAAACCTGATAGCTAGTTAATAATTTGATTACTTTGTAAAATTGTCAAACCATAGAATACGACCAGTAAAAACCAGTAAACCTGATAACTAGTTAATAATTTGATTATTTTGTAAAATTGTCAAACCATAGAATACGACCAGTAAAAACCAGTAAACCTGATAACTAGTTAATAATTTGATTATTTTGTAAAATTGTCAAACCATAGAATACGACCAGTAAAAACCAGTAAACCTGATAACTAGTTAATAATTTGATTACTTTGTAAAATTATCAAACTATAGGGTACGACTAGTAAATACCCCCTGTCGCAGCAAACCTGCCTACTCAGTGAATTTCCAATGCATGCATATGTTTCTTCCTACCACATAAAGCCACTTACCAAGTTTCATAAAAATACACAAATAAATAAGTAATACGTAGCATTTTATTTATTCTCCATAAGAATAACATTAGGGCTGAGTACGCACGTTTGCTGCAACGAGAAAGATAAGAAATGCGTTTATAAGCAATTATCAATATAACTCAACCAGGTTTTAATCATTTATGTCCATAATTAAGGGAGATATAAAACTTTACTTATCCTCTATAAGAATAACATTATGGCTGAGTATGCTGGTTTGCTGTTACGGGGATAATCAACAAAAAATCAAATTTTTGTGCAAATATCAATATACCAGTACTAGGTGAAGCCACATACCAAGTTTCATCAATATACATTCATAAATAATCGAGATACCAAATATTAAATATTCTTCATAAGGAAAACATTGGACAACGTACTGTGCAACGGTTGGACGTAGAATCACAATTTGAAAGCCAAAATGATTTTTTTGTAGAGCTAAACTAATTGGTACAAGCAAATGTGAAGTTACAGTAAAATTAATTGAAGAAAACTAAAAACCATTTTTTTATAAGATTAACATGGGATATTTTATGAACACGTTTTTATGATTTTCTCCACAACCACTTGAGCTAGGTTAATGATTCAAAATACTATATTATTTGTTTTTTTAAGCTCTATAAAATGGTCAAAACAAAAATTGTGTGTTTTAAAATTTTCAGGGTGAAAAGTGCAAACAACTGATTTTTAGAAAGTTTTGAAACCCCATAAACCCCTTTTCCCATAGTCCGATTTGTCTGGTTTTCGAACTTAACGTCATGAATGTCACTTTACACATTTGAGCCAAATTTAATCGAAATCGGACGTTTTTTACTCAAGTTATCGCATTCACAGACTCAAAACAGAAAGTTATCATTGTCTCGGTCTTAAGTCTTACCATGAGACCTACGGTAATAGCTTCTTCCCTATAGGGGAAGTTCGCTAAAACCAGTAAACTTACAAATAGTCAAACTGATAAGAACTTAGAACAATACTGTTTATACGACTTTGATGTACTTTGGATGTAAACTTTAACAATAGTAACAAATAAGCCCTAAAAGTACAAAGAAAAGCCATCAACTGTTTATGATGTTATACAACAAGCACAAGCCCGTAAACGAAGCTCCAGTAATATACACTGATGGTTAGATTAGCTGGAGTGTTCCCAATGAAATGTTTTTTACACTGTTTATTTTACATTTTCATTATGTTTCAGCAAACAACAAGGGGTTGTCACTTTACTACTGCTGTAAAGTAAACACAAAAGCAATCACGTTAGTTGTAGTATTTGTTATTTGTAATGATCTAGTTCTAGTGATAAATTGTTGTACTACATTACCATGTTAATAAATCGTGTTCACGATACTTGTTGAATATCAGCTGCTTTTCCATTGCATATATTGCCAGGTAAAGTTCGTCATATCCCCACTAGTGAGGAAAAACTATATTCTCACAAGTGAGGAAAAATCAGCTGATTATAAATCAGCCTAACAATACAATACAGTATTGAAATAATGCCCATTTGTTTAAAACGTTGTGTTGGTTGTTGTGTTTACTTTACTTTGTCTTTTGTTCATATTTTTTGCTGTTGCATCAAATAATGTTTTGCTGTATTATCGTGAAAAATAGTGTTAAAAACTCGTGGGAAAATGTTTTTTCCTAGTGCTCATCTACGACTCACAATTTAAATACAACTCGCACCACGAAAAATCACCCTTTTCCCACTAGTTGTGAAATATACTAATTATGTTTCATATATAACTGCTACAATCTACTCTTCCCCTCTCTTTAGCCAGAAATTACTTTCGAACTGGTAAATAAATTATTTTAGCATAAACGCAGTGGCAAATATATACTTTTATTATGGCTTTAATCCTGTTTCTTTCCTATGTTTATTCCGGAAATTAGTTGCAAAAGTAAAAACAATTAGAAAATGAAATAATAATAGAGTCTTCTAAACACCGGGTAAGGTGATTTGTTTTTATGAGTTGGTATTCTTCGAGGCTGTTGCGTTTTATTGTTTGTTATATCGTAAACAATGTTATGGCTTGCTCAAGAATATTTGCTAGGAACATAAAATAAATATTTTGTATAGGCTATAACTTTTATTTTATATCCTTTAGAAGAAAGCTAGACCTGTATGAATACAATGTGTGATAGTCTATTAACTCATTTTAATTTAAAACGCCAATTTTGAAACGCACGTAACGAAATGAGAAATCCACTGTGCTTATACCGCATTTGACGGTGTTATCATGACAAATGCCTATCATATCCCTCATCAAAATAATTGTAATTAGTCCTAAGTGTGTTAAAGTTCGTTTTATATTAGAAAATCCCTTCGGTCTTCGCCCCATTGGCTTTTGAAATTCCAATGTTTAAATCTATTTCAGAGATTAATTTGTTGGCTTAGGTAATTATTTAAACATGTGTCACCTTCTAGGTGTAATTGGCATTGTCACGCCTAGTTAGTTTTAACACAAATGTACAATATCTTAAAACATTTCAAGGGTTGTATTTTCCGTCGGTTAGAGGGAGTTTCTCCCAGAGGGCGATCTTTAGTGTTCATGCATTGGCAAAGTCCGCATCAATCTCACTTAGTCTCAGTCCCGCCTCTGGGGAGGACTGTGCCCGATGTATCGCAACTTTGACCATATTGTGTTTCGAACTTATAACCAACCATACCTTGTAGTTTTGTGATATTGTTTCCAAGTTTGTTCTATTTATTTAAAAACCAGTTTGCATCCAGCACGCTGACGTAATGGAAGCTAATTTTCGCATTAAAAATTTTAAACTTATTAAATAACGGGTTTAAACAATAACTGGTGTCATTTTTGTTTTAAATGAAAAATATTTAATTCTGTGTCTGTTCTGATGCATGTAGTTCTATTTAAATGCAATTTTGGGTTGTGCATTATACGGTTAGGAAGACGTCCCATCAGGATCAAAAGTCGGTATGGGGGTATAGGGGTTATAACACTACATCAAGATATGAAAAACAGCATTTCCAATGTAAAATCCCTGTAAGACAACGTACTATGTTCAGTCAATTTACATTTTCTTTAATAACTCTCAACATTTTTGGCTCTGTACGTCCTATAATTTAATATGCATTAATTTTACATTCGGGGCTTTTCTGGCCCTTTTTTGGACCCAAAAACTCAAAATTCAAAAAGTTGAAATCCCCAAAAAAGGGGGTTAGAGTTTTCCAATTGTTTTACCCAACAAACTTGTCCAACTTATTATAGAAAGGAAATGTCCCTACTGAATTTGAATTAATTCGGAAAAAATGCAACCTGGAAACACACACAAATTTATAGATATATAATTTTGAACAACCCCCAAAAACGTACGTGTTCGGGGGGGGGGTCACGTTAGGAACTTCTATAGTGATCTCGGGCTTCAGTTTCACCGTGTCATGCTAACAGCTCACTTTTACATAGTAAATCATCTAATAAGTGAAGACACTTCAAGTGTATATAAGTACGGCTCTGTTCGGACGATTATATTTCACGATACGAATTTATGCCGAGATCTTTAATCAGTCGTTCATGTAATAATCTTGTTACGGTTATCCCTCACAGGTCCCATTGACCTTCAAGGTCTCTAATTTGCGAAAATTTGATTTGATAAATTGGTCAACCGTGAAATTCGTTGAGGCTTTCAAAGTGCAACACGCTTGACTGTTTTATTCTCAATGACGACATTTCAGTGTACCCAGATTTACCTGAGATTACCTGTATTCAACATAAACCCCGCATTTAAAACGTTTTATACTAGTTTAGTATTGTTGTAACATGATATTATTTAAACAAATTGCAGTGCATTTCTCATGTATTCTTAAATTTTACCTCTTTTATCGGTCAGTCAATCAATTCTTCAGAAATTTTATTGATTTTGCAAAACGGGAGGCGCAAATAACTGTAAATCCGCCGCTGGTACAGTACACCGTATATCATTATGAGCCTACCCCCACAATTCGGTGGGGGGAGGTTGTCCAGTGGTTGTGGTGAATCATGATGAACCCCCCACCCCCTGGTCATGAGTTATCGAGGGGGGAGGAGGCTAACACTGATAAATTAGCCTCCGCGCTCTACTCGGCGACCGCTGCGTTATATCTTGTATTTCTTTTTACAACCACTAAAAAACCTTCCTCGGACTCTCCTGAAAGCTGTATTTTCACTTAATTCCCCTGTATTAGTTACATTGCGTTAGGGTACAATTTAAGAGGAAATCTCTACTCATTAGGGGTTCAATTTAAGATGAAATCTCTACTCATCGTAGTGCCATATATTAAGCATACCCCTTAAGAGTTTAATATATGGTAGTACTTACTATTTATGCATACTCCATGTTATTTAGTAAATTTAGTTTGGTAGTTTTTTACAATGAAATAATATTGGAACACATAATTTTTTTAACGTGAGTTTATTTGTATTTTTATTTTTGTTATAAATCTGTTTCTGGTCGTGTTTTACAATATTTGCTGATGCAGTGCAGTTTGGATAGGCGAGAAGTTAATCGTGCAAACCTAACTTTTTCTCGCTCTCCTTATTTACTGATCTAGTAATATAACCTATGCAGACCTAAAACAATTAAAATATGCATTCCTAAATAGGTTAACTTAATTTAATACAGGATAAAATGGTTTGAATTTAAAACGATTAAATTGAATTTGTCATTGTAATGACAGTAACATCCGTGTATTTAAATTGTAACTTCTACTACAATACAACAAATCCTTAAATTTAATTTAAATTTTGTCCCTGTTACAAAGGTGCATGCAATGTATATATATTTTATTAACAATAACTTGATTTGTATACATACAAACAATTAAAATATACGCGACTACCACGGATGCCATCAGTAACCACTAATCATAGCTCCATCTCTGTCTGACACACCGTGAATTGTGCTTTGCACGAGTGAAAAACCAGGCTGTCCATAAGAGTAGTGTTAAATTTAACATTAAGCTTATGCATGGCCTGGTTTTGCACTCGTGCAACGTACTGTACGCGACAATGTCCATCAGGCGTAAAACTGAACTTAGTCATCATTATTACGGTACTATTGTCTAGGGTGCTTTACGTAGGTTGTAAATTGAACTTTAATGGGCAATTTATCATGTGAAGTGGCAATTAAAGACTGCTTTACTGTAGTAACAAAGAAAAATAACCATGTAATGATAGTAGTGAACGAGGAAAGTCGATAACTCGACGCTTTCGGACTGATAATGCAATATACATATTCATTATTCACGTCTTCAATGTGACTTAAGTTAAAGGATATTCTAAATATTACTCGTATTTTCGCAACATGGCAACCATCTTTGTGGTGACACCATATAACACACCTTATCTTGTACAAAAAGTATTATCCCGAACCCATTATTTTTCTACAATAAGCAATTGAGTAATTTGAATTGTAATTGTCTGAATATAATTTCGAGTAGTATGAAAAACAAACAGTTTTTACAACTTTAACCCCTACCACAACGGTTGTTACTTCAAAAGTGAAAATAAAGAAGAAAATACACTTCTGCGTAACACCGCAATCCACAGTTTTAGTTAAAGTGTGTGCCGAAGTGGAAGAGAAGATAAGGGGATTGAAGGAGAGGGTCACAAACTGCAGCAAAAAGCTCTTCGTGACCCCGTTGCGATCTCTATCAAAACATTAGCACTTAAGTAAGGTCTCTGTGTCTCTAGCGTTATTGAACTCACTCGTGAACACCACCCTTTTCTTTTTAAGGTAGTTTTAAACGTTGATGATAATTAATGGCGATTTACTAGCTTTCTCACGGCATTCCCATGAATATAATCAGTAAAGATTATTTATTTTATTTATACTGAGGAGTGCAGTTTCGCGTTGTAACAGAGGATGCTGTCTTCATTACTCAACGTACTGAGGTTGATGTGCTTAAACACGGCAAGTTCTATATGAAATTAAATTACAGGAATTTGGCAGTCAAGGGAAGTTATGACTGTTTCCAAGAACAACTGCAATCGATTTGTAGAGTCAAAAATAAGTTAATAACGATGAGTAATGATGGTTCCAGCGGTGATAAATTGACCCCGAAATAACAGGCAATGTAACAAAGGTCGGGCGGTTCCTATGGTAGTTTATCTTCTTTATTCTGTACCACCCAACTTGTACTACGAAATTTATTTTCTATGTGTGTTGGTTTGATCATCCTGCTTAAACATTTTTTAGGTAAATGTAATGTATAAATTTCCCCCTGTCATTCTTAGTTATACAAGGGGACCTGTTGTGCAAAGCTGAGCAAAGTTACGCCTAATGCCGTAACAAGAAAAATAGGCATTATGATTTTGTCCCTTTCAAGCTCCAGTTTTTTACCTTGATATTTTTAATCAGGTAAATTAAAGGTATGACTTCGCCATGAGCATACTAAACAGCGCATGTCAACATTGTTACATTTCTAAATAAAAGTACTACCCTAAAGAAGGACAAGAATGTAAAAAATGTGTTACAATTTTTAAATAAAGTTTAGTTTGAAATTTTAAAGTTAAACCAGCACTATTAAAATTATTTATTACCAATCGTTAAGAGCATATTCCGTATTTGTTTTAGCAGTCACAAATTTTTATTTCAATAACCGTTACTGAATGGAAGTAAATATTACGCCAAAGATTGAGAATTGATGAAGCAGCGTTTGAATTTTGCGACATTAGATTAAGCTTAATGTGTTTAAGTTAGTCTCCATGCCATACTTAACGCTCAAGTTTCGTGGTTTCGATGTCATCAATAGACCCATCCAGGTAGTCCACTAGTGTTGCATGAACTCCCATGGATGATATAAAGTTAGTTTTGGCCGTGAATAATCCTTGAATGAATGATCCTTTTATGAATAAACCTTTAGTGAATAACCGTTATCGTTTAGCTGTCAAGTGTAAATAACGAAATAACGTAAGTGTAATGTTGTTTACCTGGACGTGGTCGGAGCGGCTGGGCCGGCGGGCAGCGCTGCTATCACTGGAGATGCTCATGGTTCGCCACCTGTGACAAGGAACATGTGACACTTAGTGACGTCACTGCAACCTTGGTCCACACTGATAGCTTGGGTACACACAGTAAACCCGTCAGCGGCTCTAACTCGCTCTAATTTGGCACCGGGAGTACCGCAGGGCGGTGCGCCGGGCCCGCTGCTGTTTTTTCAACGCTCGATGTGGGTAACCACATGCGCCGGCGTAGGACTTAAGTAATGCATAATGTGCGTTAGGAGGGGGCACCAAAAAAGAGATTTCTGACCGATTCTACCTGCCCCCCCCCTAACTTATAACTTATAAGGCCAATATTAACTTTCAAGTTCCGTCCAGTATGGTTATTTGTGAATATATAGTTTTGAAATTTGGTAGGAATGTTGTACTGGTTTTTCAGTGAAAACGTTTTCGATTTATGTTTTAAAATTCGACAAAAGTTAGTAGTATTTTGAGGCGAGATTATCAATAAATATAAATAAATTCGAAACTTTTCCCACTGAAATCGCTTTTTTATTTTTCCCTCTTTAAATCAAGCCATAAATCAACATTATCCGATCACCCGTTTAGGCTGGATGGAACTCGAAAGATAACACTGCTCTTATGGGGTTAGAAATCTACCTGGATTTACAGGTGTCTCCTCTTACGTTTCTTTTCCTACCGAAGTTAATTCAGAAAACCGATCTAAACCGTTATATGGTAGGAAGTTGTTTTATAAAAGGTATTTTTTTACGCAACCTGAGATTTTGAAGCAAAAACCACATTTGACTTTGACCTTGGATATTTTCATAATTGAAAGAATTATATTTTGAAGACTAGGTTCTCAAACGGACCACTTTAAACATAACCGCATCAAGCCATTGTTTCGGAAAAATAATTTTGGGTTCGTACTCTGACTGTAGACTATATTCAATTGATTCATGTTAAGATGCTGGCCGCTATTTAACGTTGATATGGAAGGGATATCCTGCCTTTCAAAACCACAATTTTCGCGATATAGAAAGTATTATCGAATAGACTGCGGAAGTGTAGCCGCGGGTCAGGCGATGGTGCATGGCGTCACGACGGTGAAGTAACGGCTGGGTCAGGGCTACAATGTTAACCAGCTGATGGAAAATTAAGTTAAAGAAGTAAAATTACGTAAAAGTATGTGGTTTGATTTATCTTAAAATGTCCCTTTTCTTACTTGAAAAATCTGTTGGCGAGAAAACAATGTATTATACGGTTTCAAGTGGGCTACGGTTTCCGTAGCGCAGAATCAAACAATGGAACGAACTTATGAATGAATAAACTGGAGGTTACATTGTAACATTCTGTTATTGCTGCAGATTCAATGCGAGAGTGCGTTGTAACACAATGATTTAAAATTATCAAAGATATGTTTTTTTCTGAAAAATAATCACCATAACCAATACCCCCGTACCAGCAAATCTGCGTACTCAGTGAATTTCCAATGCATGTATATGTTTCTCACTACCACATAAAGCCACTTGCCAAGTTTAATAAAAATACACGAATAAATAAGTGATATATAGCATTTAATTTATTCTCCATAAGAATAACATTGAAAGCTGAGTATGCAGGTTTGCTGCTACAAGGAACACAAAATATGTGTTTTTATGCAATTATCGATACAACTTAACCAGTCGAAGTTGCATACCAAGTTTTATTCATTTATGTTCATAATTAAGGGAGACATAACTTTTTACTTATTCTCCATAAGAATAATATGAAGGCTGAGTATTCAGGTTTGCTGCTGCGGGGAAAATTGGCAAAAATTGTTGTTTGCAAATGTCAATAAACCATTACTAGGTGAAGCCAGATGCCAAGTTTCAACAACATACATTCATAAATAATCGAGATATAACATTTTAATTATTCTCCATAAGGATAACATTGGACAACGTACTGTGTTTAGTACTTTGAATATCTCTGAAATAGTTGGACATAGAATCACAATTTAAACACCAAAATGATTGCTTTGTAGGGCTGAACTGATTGGTAACAGTAAATATGAGGTTTGCATTAAAATGAACTCAGGAAAAGCTAAAAACCTTTTTCCCATAAGATTAACATTGGAGATTTTTTAACACGTTTTAGCGAATTTCCCCTATAGGGAAGAAGCTATTACCATAGAAAAATAAAGCAGGTATAGAAGTGTCACGTAATGCTAAAATTTGCTAACACAAAATTGTTAATTCAACCGGCCAGATCATACGACAAAACCGGCCAAGCGACGTTGCCTGTCTGTGCACTCCAGCCGGCTGGCCGGCCGGCCCAGCCGGTAGGGAAAAATTCCCTCGCCCTGCTTGGCGCTTGTCGTATTGAGTGCAGTGTTTACGCGCTCTTCGCATTATATACTTCTCTGGTTAGTTTTCTATTCAATGATGCTAAAGATTTTGCCTCAATGTTAATTTATCGATTTACCAACTTTAAAAATACATTTAAAATCTTCTGAGATACTGGTACGTTTAATGTTGACTGACGATTTCTTTAAACATTTTTTAGTTCGAGGATAGTTTTCGTGTATGGGTTCATCGCGTCAATAATAAGATTAAAAGCTTAAGCTCTCTCTGTATGTTTTATAAACATACCCTGATTTATAAATAAAGGGTTACAGAAAATAGGTAAAATCATAATTTTAAAAGTAAACTATGTTTAACGGTTAAATTGTAATGCATTTTATTACTGAATTTAATATTTTACAGTAACTTGTTCCTACGTGAAGAGCTAATTTCTTCAGTGAATTTATAGTAAATTTGTATGGCATCGGCTGCTAACATTTCAACATGTTATATACACTCTGCATTTTATGTACAGTATTCTCCTAAAGAACAACATTAAAGGCTGAGTACGCAGATTTGCTGCATCAAGAAATATAAACAATATGTTTTTGTGCAATTATCAATATAACTTAACCAGGTGAAGCTACATACCAAGTTTTATTTTTTATTTATGTTCATAACTAAGGGAGAGATAAAACTTCATTTATTCTCCATAAGAATAATATTAGGGCTGAGTATGCAGGTTTGCTGCTACGGGGACAATAACAAAAATTGTTTATGCAAATATCAATATACCAGTACTAGGTGAAGCCACAGGCCAAGTTTCATCAATATACATTCATAAATAATCGAGATATTAATTATTTAGAATTATTCTTACGGTACACATTATTTAGATGAAAGATGCATATATTTTTAATAATTTTAATAGTTTTAGCGAATTTCCCCAATAGGGAAGAAGCTATTATCGTAGTCGGCATGGTAAGACCTAGCCCGGGACCATGATAACATTTGTTTTGAGGCTCCCAGGTGCCAAAAACACCATGTATACGTGTGTGCGTGTGCGTGTGTGTGTGTGTGTGTGTGTGGTGTGTGTGTGTGTGTGTGTGTGTGTGTGTGTCCGTAGGCATGATAACTTTCGTAAAAATGCCTTTTGTATAAACGTGTAAGGCAGCGTCTATTTTCATGAGTTGGAAAACCAGACAGGTCGCTCTATTTTAAAGCAGGTTTTGTACCCCAAAATTTGTTTTAACTTTTTACATTTAATTTTTTATAAACCCAAATTTTAGTTTGTACCATTGAATTCAGCTTACAAAAACAAACAATTTGGTATTTTTATCATCACTCTACGTCAATTGGTTACCAAGATATTGAAAGTGCTAAACATAATACGTTGTCCAATGTTAATCTTATGGAGAGAGTAAAATGTTATATCTCGCTTATTAATGAACATATATTGACGAAACTTGTAATGTGGCTTCATTTGTTTAGGTTTTACTGATATTTAAACAACTTTTTTTTTCGTACTGATATTTGCATTTAAAACCAATTTTTTGTGGTCCCCAAGTCTGCAAACTTGCGTACTCATTAGCTATAATGTTATTCTCATGGAGGATAAGAAACAAGTGATATCTTGCTTGTTTATGAATATAAATTAGTAAAACTTGAAATGTTGCTTTATGTTATGGTGATCTATTTTATTTGTAAAAAAAACAGATTTTAGTTGTTCTTGATGCAGCAAACCTGCATACTCAGTCCTAATGTTGTTCTTATGAATAATAAATAAAATTTCATATTGCACTTATTTATGAATATGCTTTGATGAAAGTTGGTAAGTGGTTCATGACGTAGTGAAGTACCATTTGAAATTCTCTGAGTATGCAGGTTTGATGCAACGGGGGTATTTTATTGTTAATCATCATTGCAATTTATGGAATTTAAAAGGTTGAATTTGTCTAATGCAGTTCATGTTTTATCCTTCTGTAATAATAACATTCCAGAAATTTAGTAAGTACCAGATCAGTTCGAAACGAGATTTGTGCACATCCTCCACTTCCTGTGCATACAACGGGAGAGTGATCTTCACTGCCACACAGCCACACGTTTTTATCAGATCAGCCTTACCGCCTACCGATGCCGTGGCCGTGGCAGAAGCGACCGAGATTGCTCCCTGCGGGAATTTGGGAATCCCGCACTGCCCGACTTGGCAACAAGGCGCCGCTAACTCAGACTTGAACGACGCGACAGCGTGTACGCTTTTTCCCTACTTCGTGACACTTCTGTACCTGATTTATTTTTCTATGCTATTACCGTAGTCGGCATGGTAAGACCTAGGCCCGGGACCATGATAACTTTTCGTTTTGAGGTCCCCAGACCCCAAAAACACCATTCGTTCGAAACTGTATTAGCGAATTTCCCCTATAGGGAAGAAGCTATTACCGTAGTCGGCATGGTAAGACCTAGGTCCGGGACCACGATAACTTTTCGTTTTGAGGTCCCCAGACCCCAAAATCACCATTCGTTCGAAACTGTATATATATACAGAAATTTGGTATAAACGTGTAAAGCAACATTTATGACTTGAAGTTCGAAAACCAGCCAGATCGCTCTATGGGAAGGGGTATTTTGGGGGGGTTTTGTACCCCAAAAATTGGTTTTTCAAATTTTTTACATACAATTTTTGAAAAAGTCAAATTTTAGTTTTCACCATTGGATTCAGCTTAAAAAAACACACAATTTGGTATTTTGATCATTTCTCTACGTCAATTGGTTACCGAGATATTGAAAGTCCTAAACACAGTACGTTGTCTAATGTTATTCTTATGGAGGAAAATAAAAATTTTATATCTCGCTTATTTGTGAACATATACTGACGAAACTTGGTATACGGTATCTGGTACGGTCTTGGTACTTGGTTGGCTTGGTATCTGGTTGTGGACCATTGATATTTGCTCAAAAAAACTATTTTTTATCAAAGGCTCCCGTAGCAGCAAACCTGTGTACTCAGCCCCATGTTATTCTTATGGAAAATAAGTAACGTGTTATCTCCCTTCATTATGAAAATAAATTAATGAAATTTGGTATGTGGCTTTACCTACATGAGTTATATTGATATTTGTATAAAACCCCATTTTTTGTGTTCCTTGCTTCAGCAAACCTGCATACTCAGCCGCCATGTTATTCTTATGGAGAATAATTAAAATGTCATAAATCGTTTATTTATGAATTTATATTGATGAAACTTGATATGTGGCTTTATGTGGTATTAAGATACATATATATGCATTGGAAATTCGCTGAGTATGCAGGTTTGCTGCTACGGGGTATATATATATATATATATATATATATATTTGTGTGTGTGTGTGTGTGTGTGTGTGTGTGTGTCTCCGTGAGCACGATAACTCTCGTAAAAATTATCCGATTTTGATGAAATTTGGTATAAACGTGTAAAGCAACATTTATGACTTTAAGTTCGAAAACCAGCCAGATCGCTCTATCCGAAGGGGTATTTTGGGGGGGTTTTGTACCCCAAAAATGGTTTTTTCGAGTTTTTTACATATAATTTTGGAAAAAGTCAAATTTTAGTTTTTACCATTGGATTCAGCTTAAAAAACACAATTTGGTATTCTTACCATTTTTCTACGTCAATTGGTTACCGAGATATTGAAAGTGCTAAACACAGTACTCTGTCTAATGTTATTCTTATGGAGGAAAATAAAAATTTTATATCTCGCTTATTTATGAACGTATACTGATGAAACTTGGTATACGACTTCATCTGGTTGTGGACCATTGATATTTTCTCAAAAAAAAAATGTTTTACCAATGGCTCCCGTAGCAGCAAACCTGCGTACTCAGCCCCATGTTATTCTTATGGAGAATAAGTAACGTGTTATCTCCCTTCATTATGAAAATAAATTAATGAAATTTGGTATATGGCTTTACCTACATGAGTTATATTGATATTGGTATAAAACCCCATTTGTTGTGCTCCTTGCTTCAGCAAACCTGCATACTCAGCCACCATGTTATTCTTATGGAGAATAATTAAAATGTCATAAATCGTTTATTTATGAATGTATATTGATGAAACTTGGTATGTGGCTTTATGTGGTATTAATATACATATATATGCATTGGAAATTCGCTGATTACGCAGGTTTGCTGCTACGGGGGTATTTTGAATTTTCTCCGCAACCACTTAATCTAGGTTAATGATTCAAAATACCATATTATTTGTTTTTTAATCTCTATAAAATGGTCTAAACCGAAATTAAGTTTTTTTTTTATTTTCGGGTGAAAAATTCAAAAACTGATTTTTGGAAAATTGTAAACCCCCTTAAACCCCTCTTCCCATCGTCCGATTTTTCTGGTTTTCTAACTTAAAGTCATATGAATGTCACTTTACACATTTGAGCCAAATTTCATCAAAATCAGATGTTTTTTACTCAAGTTATCGTGTTAACGGACACATATGTATATAAATTTGAACGAATAGTGTTTTTGGCATCTGGGGACCTCAAAACAAAAAGTTATGGTTTTGGGCTTAACTGTTACCATGCCACCTACGGTAATAGCTTCTTCCCTATAGGGTAAATTCGCTAAAATGAAGGGTTGTATGTATTGTGCCCAAGATTCGATTATCCTTAACTTTGTAGTTCGACTGGTTGTAGATAAAATTGTTTTATAGTCTGTGCTTTAAAAACGAAAACAACAAAACCAAATGCAATGCAACAGCGCATTATCACACAACCCGACTATTAATCAAACCTTTTTCTCCAACTCACAAATGTAATAACTTTAGTCACCATTTAGTGTAGTGTACCGTGTTAAAGATTATAGTACCTGGGGGCCGAGCTTTGCTCGGGGGAAGGCCAGTCAGTTTTTTTAGATGACTTGGAGTATATTTCACCACTTCCCCCTACTGATAATCAGATTTGTATAACTCATTTGCCTCTTTTCTACATGTTTAAGTTCACTCCAGTTGTTATTTATAGCTCAATGTCCCTTTGATTTATTTTACTACTCTATATATGTAATCTTAACTCAAATCTTTTAATCTCTGCTCTCAGGAAACCACATGTTAATAATCGTAAACAACATGAGTATTACTTTGACAGTTCCCTGGTTGATTATGAACAGCTGTTACAATTCTTTTGTTTTGATTTGAAACTCAATAAGCCCAATGTTAATTTTTGTAACTTTTCATTTTAGTTTTTTTACATTATTTGATTTTTCCTAGGGTTGAGGCCTGTCTAGAACTTATTTTTATCCCAGAAATTAGTTATTTTGAACATTTGAAGGAAATCGTTGGAGCCGTTTTTGAGATCCGTGTCGCAAGCAAGCAAGCACGCAAGCAAGCAAACCTTACTCATATTAGAGTATAGGATTACCCGTTACTATTACCGTTTTCGTACCGACTGTTGGGATGTTGAAAATGTAATAAGACACCGACGAAGTTTACCATTAGCTGACGGTCTAAGGATGTGGTTCAGTTGGTTTGTAAAATAGGTATGCAAAAGTTGATAAAATATCCAAGACAACCCGAATGTCTAAAATGTTTTAATTCGGTCTGGTGTAAAATATTACTTTATTAAAGTGGGAACCTTACCTCCGTCACATTGTTCATTAACTACGTTTCTGAAATATAGGACCTAAAAGATGGTTGGTTACACGTTGTTTTATCATTACATTCGCTTAAAAGAATATGTTATTACACGCATAAAAGTATCATAAAGAAAATTCAAACCTTCAATAAAGATCTGGGCGGGAGTCCCTTTACAGACCTTCTTTCTCGAGCCAATTTTCGAATTGAGGTTTTTATTTGACATTTGCGCGAGAGGCTGGTGGAAGTGGAGGGGTAATAGGCCTCTGAACATACGCCGGAATATACAATCTGCTGTAAACCCCGACCGTATTGACCCCCCCCCCCCCGCCACCGGGTTCTCAACCCCTGGTAGTCGTAAAAATCGTGAGTGTTATGTTTCGTATAGGCTGCACCTTTTTAAAATAAAACAAACATATGTTCCTTTCACGTTCCCTTTCGAATACAAATTGTTTGTGTTTAGTTCGCATTGTGATGACGGGTTGTAAACCTTGCTGGATTACTGTTTGTGTAACTCTTCTTATTCTTTTGATGAATACGAGAAAATAAATGGCATGGTGCCTGAGTCTTGGGGATTGCAATGAAATTTGTCTCTTCGAGGAATCTCGTATGATTAAAATAAGTTTGACTATGACGGTGATGCATATTTTGTTGAATAAGTCATCAAATTTGTTTTTCTAATTTGTAACTATTAAATTTTTGAATCTGCTTTTCGAAGGAGTATGAGTATGTTTGTATATGTTTTGATTTTAAATATGTGTTATGTTATGTTGTTACATGTAACCGAGTTTTTATTGCCAGATAATTTAAGCTCACACAACAATTCAACTAACTCTTGGTGTAAAACGAATTGCAAATTTAACAATGTGTTTAAACAATTAATAATTAGAGGTAACTACCACTGGTTTGTTTTGTTTTGTGGGGGGATTTTTTTTAACTACAAAAAATCTGGAAGCAAGGCAATTTTATGCAGAGGGATTAGTAAACATCGTTAATCGTGACACAAAAACGTGTTGCGAGATTTGAAATGTCAAAATTGTTAACATTTAAACTACATTAACACTGTAACTAAAGTAAAATAGTTGACTGAATCGAATAACACTTTCAGTAAAACTTTTAACTTTTATTTGACCAGGAACAAATCCGATATTTAATATGTGTAGGGTAATCTTGGCGGGAGTCCCATGTAGTACATTCTCGCCCTGTACACTTAGGCGGCTTACCATACAACACACGGTTCCGGAACACCTGAGGCCTAATTGGCCCAGGACCCTCCATTGCTGTTGGCTGGACGAAGGGCTTGTTTTGTGTCCTTTGGACGCAAATGCGATTAACTAACACCCGTTATTCTAGGACCATACAAGTTTATTCTGCTCGTACCAATGTAAACGAGTTCGCACGCAGCACGCTGACGTGAGGGAAGTGAATTTCCACATAACAACTTTTAAAAATCAAAATCAGTTTAAAAACATACATTTATTCCAATTTGTTTTGAAATCTTCAAAACAGTGATTTTTTTGGTTGTTCTGTCTGATGCTCCTGGTTTCATTTACCTGCAAAGCTGGGAATACAATTTTGCGCATTATAACGTAAGGAGAAGGCCCAGACAGGCTTGAAATTAGGCGTGAGGTTGCTGGGGATGATAAAAGTACTCTAACAAAGTAATAACAGGCTTTTATAGTGTAAAACCCCATAAGACAACGTACTGTGTTTAGTCGAAACACATTTTCTTTAATAGCTCGGTAAATATTTATGCTAGAATGGCGAAAGAGGGCTTAAAACTTTCGCCTCACTAATTCCCATCTTTTTACTTGCATTACTTTTACATACGGGGCTTTTCTGACCCTTTTTGGGCCCCAAAACTCGAAATTTGAAAGATTAATCCCCAAAAAAGGTGTTTTAGCGTTTTCCGATTGTTTTGCCCAACTAACTTGTCCAACTGATTACAGAAAGGAATGTCCCTACCAAATTCGAAGTAAATCGGACAAAAAAATGCGACCGCTAGAGTGCAAACACACACACACATATATATATATATATATATATATATATATATATATATATATATAACATTTTGAGCGAACCTCCAAAACGTGTTCAGGGGGTCACGTTAGGAACTTCTACGGTGGTCCCGGGCTTAAGTTTCACCGTGCGGGTCATGCTAATAGTTCACTTTCCAAAGGAAATTCACTAACTGTTTCCAGACTGTCGACGAGTTCTATTGTGTAATTTAGTGTTTTAATTTTAAGTATTTTTAACGTTTGTATAATGTCGTTAGTGAGTATTCTTTAGTATTCAGATTTTAAAATTACATTTCAGCCTTAACAAACGTAATAACAAACTCGATTGAGTGAAGTTTGATTTCACATAGCAGAATAACAGTGACATGGTGACATCGTCACAAAGAAAGATGAGGGCTGCAGAAATATGTATTAAATACTTACGGCTGGAAAAGTTTCCATTTATAACATACCAAAATAAATCTTTGCTGGAAAATACTAATTAGATTCGATGGATATGTTTAAGTCTCGTGTTAAATTGAGTTTTGCTTGCAGAACGTTTTTGTAGTCACGCTGTTACCTTTGCATAAATAATAATCACTTTGTGTTCTCAGTTTAGTAAAAGCTATTACAATCCAAACAAACTTTGTGGTTGATTTTGCTTTAAGATTTTTCATTTACTCCTTAAGCCAAGCTTAATAGCTTAGCCTCAGTTGGAGTTCTTGTTGAAAACCGATCCAAGTTTGATGCCTTGAGCGTTTGCGGTAACTCATGAATTCCATAGGTTAACCTCTGCAGCTCGGGGGTTGTGGTTTGACACATGTAAATAACAGTGAAACTATCTTGGATAGTTGGATCTTGCCAACAGCAATCCTTACAAGGGTCGTGTCGGTAACTTAAACTTACTTACGTATGTACTTGTACTACGTACATGTACTTACTTGCAATGTTACGAGTAGTGTATTTGAAAGGTCTCCTGTGATTGCTTACCCGGAAAATGTACTGCCACAACTGTTGAACACGGTTTGAAACAATTTGGTTTAAATGTAAGTAATAAGTGTTGAATTTAAAAGTTAGTAAGTATTACCGTTCTTTCACCTGAATTTTGTTGTGAAAATATTTACAGAAGCAGATCAAACGGCGTGTACAAGGTGTCAAGACCTGGAAATCATAAAAACCTGGAAATGTCAGGGAATAAGATAGGAAATAGAACAAGTCAGGGAAGTTCTAAAATACTGATATTTTCCTTCAGCGTTATGAATTAAAATATAAAACTAAATTTGTATTGGTAAATATAACACAATTCAACTAATCTTGAGGTAAAATTCATTGCAAGTAAAATCATTTGTTTGGAAACTAAGTGAAATTAATTGATTTAACAATTACAATTTGGAGTAAATAAAAACCTGGAATTTCTTGTTAAAGCTACTAGAAAACCTGGAAAAGGGAGGGAGCTTTACGCAGAGGTTTAGTGACACCCTGCGAACAATAATGGTACAATTTACAGTAGTCTATCGTTTGAAACTCTGCGTAATAAAGGGCGCTGTTTTTCTTTACTGCTTTGTACCGTAAGTTTAGTACAGATACATCATTCACTATACACAAAAAACGGATTCACAAAAAATATGTTTGTTGTCCTTATACTAATTTAAGTAGCCGCTGATAAAAGAAAAAAATTGGTTAAGGAATTAAGCTTCTCAATAACATTCAATGACGCGATATGCTAAGTTTTATGAAAGTCAAGGAACAATTTCTAATGTATAAATTATTAAGTAAAAACAAAATTCGTTTACACAAGAAAAATAGCGTTGTATGACCAATAATCAATTACTGAAATTATTTTCCTTCGTAAATCATATTATTATGTTCGAGGTCAACTCTTACATCCACATTTTTTAACACCCTGTAAGTGATGAAGTAAAACTGCATATAAACAACTTTCAGTAGTGCAATATATAATTTTCACTACATATCTCTAAACAGCCCAGCTTTGGAGCGTAAAATATTCGGTCTCGGTTTATACTAAAAAATCTCACTATTTACTAGTCGTCGCACGTAGCTGATATGGTTAAATCCATGTTTTCCAGTTTAACTGCAGCGCATAAATGACTGATTATCGTAAACACTATTGTGTCAGTGATTATTTCAGTTTATGCATCCCCTGCCTCGCTAATGTATCATTACCTGAGGCTAATTCGCCGGCAGTCGTTTGTCGTACACAGTCGTTAAGCGCCGCCCGGGATCGTAAACGTGTGTCCTGGTTTGTCGTAGTTGTTACGACGGGACGGATACCTGCTTGTACGGTGTTGTGTTATAGCTGACGTAACTGTAAGAGAAGATACTGCTAGAATATTTATGGGGGGGGGGTTCATCAGGATCTGAGGTTTATTAGACTGAGTGAACTGGCAGTTCAGAACAAAATTAACTGGATAGTTGTTTAACATAATATAGAGCAGGGATTCAGCTGGGATAAAAATTCTTTGAGCAAAAATGCTACAAGATCTTAGAGACTTGTAGCAAAAATATTTTCCTTTTCGCATTTTTATCGCGTGTCATTATACTATTTTTTGGTCTTAAGTTGTTTTTGCTTGTATTTGTTTTAAGGTTTAACATTTTAATAATATATAATTCAGCAGAGTCTACTTTTCTTGGAAACTTATCTTATCCATTTAACCATTAAAGTCGGTAATGGAAATATACTAAACATTCTAATAGAATAGGCCTAAAATGGCACCAGAACAACTAAAACTCACACACCCCGAACATTACCTGAAACATAACCTCAAAGCATATCGCGATCGCATTTGCGCATCAGCGATTTTGAGTTGTCTGTTTTCGCTAAGGTACCTCAACACTTTGGCCCGATCATTGCGATTTCGAGCGACTCGTGCTCGTGTAACCGCCCACATTCTGCAGCGAGTCGAGACCGCGAGCGGCACTAAGTATGGAGGACCTGCCGCTCGTCTCCTTTGACTCGGTCACAAAAACCGACAAGAATCGGTGTGATTGCGAGGCGAGCGCAATCATCCCTTCGGTGGCGAACTAGCCCTCGACATTCTCGCATTTGCCGATTCGCTCGGCTAGACTCGGCTACTACAGAGTGCGCGCCAAACTTGAGTCACAGCGCATGACGTCTGCTAGGGGGTTAGCTACTGCACTACAACTGTCATATCAGTAACTCGCCCGTTCTCAGTAACTCGCCCGTTCTGTTTACAAGGTAACGCAGTTGAAATCGACAGACACTGTTTATGTAATGTAGGCTCGTCTCCTCTACCACTCGCTCAGAGGCGATCGGTAAAGTGACTTAGTGCAACCAACGCAACGTTAAGCCTCTACAACATCCCAACTACTCTTCTAATCTTTTTGGTTGTGGATCGTGATCATGGACTTTTAATGCAATTTGTATTGTTAAAACCAGATTTTCTGCAATAAAATTTAAAACAATTTCTTATACTTTTCTTTGTAGCAAAAAAGCGACAGCCTGCCCAAATATTGTCGCATTTTCGTGGTGCATGTCGCATTTTGCGACAAATGCGACCGCAGCTTAAACCCTGATATAGAGACAGCCACTTGAATTGAGTGCAACTGTTGCTGGAGTAAATATGTGTTTCAGAGTAGTGTTGGAGGCTGGATGAGTTTATTCAAAATTATTCATAGTTTTTAACAAAAGTTGTAATTTTTTTGGACAAAACGATGTGTTTATATTGTTTGAATATTTGATTGCTATAGTTTACCAGTGTGGATAGCAAAGTTGAATGATGTTTTAATAAATAAACATCTTATGAAAAAAAGGATCATAAATTTCCAGCATTTTTATACTATTTAGAGAATTACTTTTACATTTAATAATATTATCTACTTACGATAACACTGACGTAAGTAACGATACATACATTTTAGTTCTAGTGTAAAATATTTCTTTTTTTGTGTATTTTTTTGTTTTTTCTTTTTTGTCATTGTCATGTTTGAAACCCATTATTGCTTGCAATTCCCTGTAAATAATATCGAATTTAAATGTTTTAAATCGCGGTTAATTAATGTACTATTTTGTTAACAGGTTGGTACTAGCTGGAGTGAGAAAAGGATTGTGAGTAGTTGTTATTTTTATTATTTTCTCAGAGATTTAATTTTGTTTTTCAATTAGTTTTAATCTATTTAAAATATTTCATAATTGAGCTTTCTTCAGTTCTCATCATTCGAAAGAATATAATTTAAAGATCCCAAATTATTTGTTGCCCAAAATACAAATGATAAGCCGGTTTTTTTTCTTCAAGATTTTGTCGTACTGATTTAGTTTAGGTTTGGTTAGTTTATGGTGGTAGTAAATTTTACAACTGTAAATTCAAGTCTAAACATTGTAACTTTATTATTATAACAGTTTTTTGTCAATCACCAATGCATGTATCAAGACTATTACTGTTAATGAAAGATCATTTACTCGTTGGTAGTTTGTTTATTAAGTTAAAAGACGTACCTTTGTCATCACTTTCCACAAAGCCATATATTATAGCCTAAGCGAGGTACCTTGCTCAAGAGGAAAGATAAAGTGACTCGAGTAAATATTTTGTTAGTGATAAGAGGCTAGATGAGCAACAAGAAAGTGTTCCTTGCTGCGATAAACATGTTTTTGAACATGGTGGATATCGGACACAAAATTATGTTATGCTTCTCCGGTGATTAACAAAAATAACGGGATTTATTTTCATTTAAAAACTATTGCAGGTAGTTTATTGATTTTGTTTAAAAGGTGCAGAAAAGCTTGAATGTGAGCCCCACCTGACTGCCATCCCCACTGAATGCGAATTCCAAACGGTTAGTCCCATTTCATGAGAAACTAGAATTTATACCTTCGCCCCCTTGGAGACTTTATGGAGTTACAAAAAAACATTGTTTATGGAGAAAGAAAAAGATTTGGATCATCTTCGGAACTGAATTTCTATATACTGCATTTTTTTACTCAAGGTGCACGTACACGTTATTGTGAGTAAATCATTTAACGCTTAATTGTCATAAATTGATGCTTTGTAATGTTGTATGTTTTGTATAATGTGTTGTGTTATGTTGCTGTATAATAATGCTTTATAATCAGTGTCTTATTACAAAAGCAACGTTAATGTAACTTTTGTAAAGTTTGCTACACTCTTTGAAAGTCAAGACGACTACTTAAGGTCGAGTGTTTTTAAGATAAATATAAAATAAATAAATATTTTTACAGACAGTTGACGTAACCGGTTGAGTGGTAGAACACAATGTTCTTCAGAAATACTTATTTGGTAAATTAGGCCCGCAAAAATCTTTTTAGCGAATTTCTCCTATAGGGAAGAAGCTATTACCGCAGGTCTCATGGTAAGACTTAAGCCGAGACCATGATAACTTTTCATTTTGAGGTCCCCAGATGCCAAAAACACCATTCGTTCAAATTTTTATATATATATGTGTCCGTAAGCACGATAACTCTCGTAAAAAAGGTCCGATCTTAATGAAATTTGGTACAAATATGTAAAGTACCATTTATTTAAACGAGTTCGAAAACCAGATGAATCGCACCATCCGAAGGGGGGTTTTGGGGGGGTTTTGTACCCCAAAAATGTGTTTTTTGGGGTTTTCACAGGTAATTTAAATTGAAATCAAATTTTAATCTATACCATTAGGTTGAGCTTAAAAAAACAAACAATTTGGTATTTTGATCATTGCTCTACGTCAATTGGTTACCGAGATATTGAAAGTGCTAAACACAGTACGTTGTCTAATGTTATTCTTATAGAGAACAAAAAAATTGTATATCTCGCTTATTTATGAACATAAACTGGCGAAATTTGGTATATGGCTTGATCTGGTTGTGGTTTATTGTTGTTTGCACAAAAAACTATTTTTCGCCTATGGTTCCTGTAGCAGCAAACCTAGGTACTTGATCCCCATGTTATTCTTATGGAAAATACTTAAAATGTTATATGTCGCTTATTTATGAATGTATATGGATGAAACTTGGTATGTGACTTCACTAAGATGAATTCTATTGATATTTGCATAAAACCCCATTATTTTGTGTGCCTCGTTGCAGCAAACCTGCGTACTCATCTCCAATGTTATTCTTATGGAGAATAATTAATATTTTAAATATCGCTTGTTTGTGAATACATTTCTTATGAATCCTGTGAAGTGTTTTAATGTGTTATGTTATATATTCATTCGAAATTCGCTCAGTATGCAGGTTTGCTGTGACGGGGGTATTTAGTCCAAATATAGTAATTTTGTTAACCTTATACTTTTCTGTGAAACCTATTGTGCTTTAAAAATGCAATACATTTTACGGCAATCGTGAATTGAGCGCATTAATGGTGATGCGGATTAGTTTAATGGGTGGCAGGGTGGGCAACCCCCGAAATTGCCCGCGCCCCGACAATAGGCCGTGTTGACCTTTCAGGGGATGGCAGTCGGGGGAGGGCGTTTTGGACAGCCTACCCCTAATGAGACCGCATTGCGGCGCGGCGGCGGCGGCGCTCCTTCAGTTATCAGTTAAAGCCTTTATCAATTATGGAAGTAGTCTTGTCTGTAATTGATCCTATGCTGTGCCATGTTGTATGGAGTTATTTTACAATTTGTTACTCTAATATTTGTTGCATATGCATTTTTTGCGAATTACAACTTATTACTTGTATCCTACCAAATTTAAGGAATCCAGAATGCTTAATTACGGTATGGGAAAACAGTTAAGGTTGCAAATATAATGTCATGTGGCTATAGTGTAGGTACAGTTGTTTATAAAATATTTCGTCGTATAAAAACATTAGGAAATTATCCAGGAAAGTTATAACATTTGCATTTGTTACTTTTGTGTGATCCTATTTGTGTAATAGGTTAAATATGAATGTTTGGATGTTTGGACTTCCACCACGCAAAAACTACTGAACCTATTAAGCTAACATTATGCATGAACATAGCTTACATATCACATATCCACCCTATGGGCCCTGTAAGTTCCAATGCAAATCTTTATGGGAAGATATAATGTATACATTACATTACTAGCTGTGGTTAAGAGTTTTGTCAGTCACTGCAAAGAAAGTCATATGGTAAAACGTCAACTGAGACTTGATAGTGCTGGTCACGTTGATATTTTTAATGTGTTTTAATTTTTGTGGGCGAAGCCGCGGGTAACAACTAGTATAATTTGTCTGTGTAACTTGTACTAAATTAAACTCCTAGTATTTGTTTATTCATTTACGTGCAGTGTGAAACCGTGCGTAAAAAAAGTGTTCAAAGATGTTAATTTGCTACCGCAAATTGTTGTGCCTCAGATATCAACAAATTTGAAGGTCTTTGAAGCTTATTTGAGTAAATATTATTTATGTATAGTTTTGCTCGCCCGGAGCTCTCGATTTTACAACTTTGAACGACTACCGTAGCAACGAAATATAGTTTATTGTCAGATTATTAAATTAAGCCAAAAATCGTTTAATTAAACTAATGACTTTAATCTGGCCTTGCACGACTAATAAGTCAAAGTTTTCATGCTTGGAGGAAGGGTATTGCATGCTGGGGGTCCAAAGTACGAGAACCCTCTCTTTCACTAACTCAACCGCACTTTTAGCGGTTCCAGCGAGACGTCCTGCCTGGTACAGCGTTTCCTAACCAATGCACGAAGCTCAAGCTTCTTCTTCATGGAAGGAGGTTCATTTGAATACAATTCTTTTGTTCAACTGTTACAGTTTAAAGAAAAGACTGTTTCCCCAAGGAGACCTTAGCCTGTTCACGACACATAGCTACGGACTCGAGCCAGGCCCTGAACAGATCAGAGGCGGGCGCTTATGGACTCACTCAACTACAACACACCCTACGATCAGCCCTGGTTAAATCATTAACCATTAAATCATAAGGCGACCACACACTACCGGACTTTTGCCCGAACAAGACATCGGATCGAGCAGGGAACAGGGCACGAAGGTAGCTAAATTCACTCCGAACTTCTTCCCGATCAAGACATCGGATCGGACAGACTGAGCGCGAAAACCACCGAGCGGGTTAAAAACTGTTGGGGCGATTTTAGTTGCCGTTGTGCAGGTCGGCCTTGTCCTTGTATGTAGATTTCACCCACTTCACCCATTCACCCATTTCACCCACCTCCCCATGATTTCACCCACTTCTCTCCAAGCGTCGTTCCTTTTAGCGAATTTCCCCTATAGGGAAGAAGCTATTACCGTAGGTGGCATGGTAAGACTTAAGCCCGAGACCATTATAACTTTTTGTTTTGAGGTCCCCAGATGCCAAAAACACTATTCGTTCAAATTTATATCTATATCTATAAAAGAGGAAGTATGTATGTATATATGTATGTAGCCTATGGATTCCGAAACCGCTCGACAGATTGTAATGAAACTTTCAGGCATTATTAAGCATTATTCAAGGATGGTTTGTGTGAAGTTTGGTGCAAATCTGTCCAAAGGGCTCCTACCCAGAGGGCATACAAGGGTGCATTGTCAGGTTTTAGAAATTTAGTGTTTACAAAATTAACAACTGTAATTATAAAAATTCAAAGTTTCATTAAACTTTCATTTGTTTAAATGTAAACAACACAATGTAAACTAAGAAATGTAAACGCTGGCTGGTTTATTATCTTTTGAATTGTGTTACTTGAATTTATATTAACTTTTTTATTTTAACTCTTAGGCGCAGCAACGCGCGCCGGGTAACTGCTAGTCTATATCTATAAAAGAGGAAGTATGTATGTATATATGTATGTAGCCTATGGACTCCGAAACCGCTCGACAGATTGTAATGAAATTTGCAGGCATTATTAAGCATTATTCAAGGATGGTTTGTGTGAAGTTTGGTGCAAATCTGTCCAAAGGGCTCCTACCCAGAGGGCATACAAGGGTGCATTGTCAGGTTTTAGAAATTTAGTGTTTACAAAATTAACAACTGTAATTATAAAAATTCAAAGTTTCATTAAACTTTCATTTGTTTAAATGTAAACAACACAATGTAAACTAAGAAATGTAAACGCTGGCTGGTTTATTATCTTTTGAATTGTGTTACTTGAATTTATATTAACTTTTTTATTTTAACTCTTAGGCGCAGCAACGCGCGCCGGGTAACTGCTAGTCTATATCTATAAAAGAGGAAGTATGTATGTATATATGTATGTAGCCTATGGACTCCGAAACCGCTCGACAGATTGTAATGAAATTTTCAGGCATTATTAAGCATTATTCAAGGATGGTTTTTGTGAAGTTTGGTGAAAATCTGTCCAAAGGGCTCCGACCCATAGGGCATACAAGGGTGCAGTGTCAGGTTTTAGAAATTTAGTGTTTACAAAATTAACAGCTGTAATTAATTAACAGCTGTAATTTAAAAAAAAATCAAAGTTTTGGGCGCAGCAACGCGCGCCGGGTAACTGCTAGTATATATATACAGGATGAGTCAGACCACCCGTCCAGCATGTATAACGGGAGAACGGTTTGGTCTAAAGTAATCAAACAAAATTCTTCCCCACTAAAACGCATATGGGCTATCTATTAAAAATATTTTCATCAAAATCTATGTACAGAATGTTCCAAAACTGAAGGTCACGAAGCTCAAAATGTTCTTATGTAAACATAGGGCATATTTATTATACATCATTTTAAAGGTCTCGTTAAAAGAAACATTTTGGCGAAAACAGAATTCACTTATCTTTATCCGTTTCAAAATGGCGGCCATTTTTGTGTAAAATATTGACATTTAGGGAATACCCTGTATTTTCTAAACCACTACTCATATCATTTTCCGACTTAAATTTCTTACTCATGATAAAGTCAGCTTTACTCTGATATGCTACAAGACAGGTTTTTTTTAGAAAATCTATATTTCAAAAAAATATTATTTTTCAAAATGCCCAAAAATGCTTATAAAATGCTTATTTTTCAAAATGATTATATGCCCAAAATTCAAAAAAGTCAAATGGTAGCGTATGTCAAAAAGCATACCATTGAAAAGGTCTTGTAAATCCTAGCAACTTTCTAATTTACACCAACCTTTCATCTCTTTTCGTTTTTCTGCATCAGCAAAAAACATTGTTTTCCTTTATGAAATGCATGTTAACTTGCATAACACTTGCATGTATTCTGTGGTCACATTCGTTTTATGTGTTATGTACAATTAACATGCATTTCATACAGGAAAACAATGTTTTTTGCTCATTGCAGAAAAACGAAAAGAGATACAAGGTTGGTGTAAATTAGAAAGTTGCTAGGATTTACAAGACTTTTCAATGATATGCTTTTTGACATACGCTAACATTTGACGTTTTTTAAATTTGGGCATACAAGCATTTTGAAAAATAATATTTTTTTGAAATATAGATTTTCTCAAAAAAACCTATCTTGTAGCATATCGGAGTAAAGCTGACTTTATCACGAGTAAGAAATTTAAGTCGGAAAAATGATATGAGTAGTGGTTTAGAAAATACAGGTTATTCCCTAAATGTCAGTATTTTACACAAAAATGGCCGCCATTTTGAAACGGATAAAGATAAGTGAATTCTGTTTTCGCCAAAATGTTTCTTTTAACGAGACCTTTAAAATGATATATAATAAATATGCCCTATGTTTACATAAGAACATTTTGAGCTTCGTGACCTTCAGTTTTGGAACATTCTGTACATAGATTTTGATGAAAATATTTTTAATAGATAGCCCATATGCGTTTTAGTGGGGAAGAATTTTGTTTGATTACTTTAGACCAAACCGTTCTCCCGTTATACATGCTGGACGGGTGGTCTGACTCACCCTGTATATATATATATATGTGTGTGTGTGTATGTGTGTGTGTGTGTCCGTTACCGCGATAACTTTTGAAAGAAGCGCCCGATTTTTATGAAATTTGGCACAAATGTGGAGAGTAACATTTATGACTTTAAGTGCGAAAACCAGATCGATCGGTCTATGGGAAGGGGGTTTTATGGGGGTTTAAAATTTTCCAAAAATCAGTTTTTTTAACTTTTTACCCTAAAATTTTAAAAACACTAAATTTTTGTTATAGCCATTTTATAGAGCTTAAAAAACAAACAATTTAGTATTTTGAATCATTAAGCTAGGTTTAGTGGTTTTGGAGAAAAGTCAATAATGTGTCTATAAAATTTCCCATGTTAATCTTATGGGAATACGGTTTTTAGGTTTTCCTCTGATAACTTCACTATAAACTCCATTTCTTTCTACCAATCAGTTTAGCTCTACAAAACAATCATTTTGGCCTTTTAATTGTTGTTTTACGTCCAACCGTTGCAATGATATTCAAAGTGCTAAACACAGTACGTTGTCCAATGTTATCCTTACGGAGAATAAATAAAATGTTATATTTCGATTATTTATGTATGTATATTGATGAAACTTGGTATGTGGCTTTAACTAGTTGTGGTATATTGATAATAGCACAAAAAAGTTTTGTTTATTTTTCCCGGTAGCAGCAAACCTGCATACTCGGCCCCCATGTTATTCATATGCATAATAAGTAAAGTTTTATATCTCCCTTAGTTATGAACCTAAATTAATAAAACTTGGTATGTAGCTTCACCTGGTTGAGTTAAATTGATAATTGTAAAAAAAAATTATTATCTTCCTTGTTGCAGCAAACCTGCGTACTCAGCCCTAATGTTATACTTATGGAGAATAAATAAAATGCTATGTATCACTTATTTATTAATGTGTTTTTGTGAAACTTGGTAAGTGGCTCTAGCTAGTAATGGTACCCATATATATGCACTGGAAATTCGCTGAGTACGCAGGTTAGCTGCGATGGGGGTATTCATTTTGTGGTAGTGACGAGAATGGGACAAGTCCCACAAAACTGGCCGATTTTAGTACTCGGAAATAAACAACAAAGTGTTTTCCTCACACCACTCCATCGTGCAGACCACGTTACATAAACTAGTGAACTGAAACTAAAATGATAACAGTCAATACTGCAACCCTCACCGTTCCGTTGTAGAGCTAAGCGTGGCGCTCGGGACGGCGCCGTCGCTTCAAGCAGCTGTGGAGGTATCATACGCCATACCCCGAACCCGGAACCAGACCCCGAATAAGACATCGGACCGATCTTCCTTTGATATTTTTTATAAACCGCCTCGAGAGCGTTCAGTGCTCGGTCCGATGTCTGGTCCGAAGTCTTGTTCGATGTCTGGTTCGGAGGCCCCACTATCTACCGGATTCTCCCCCTTCTACCCCAAATCCTGCTCGGTTCGATGTCTTGTCCGAAGTCTTGTTCGATGTCTGGTTCGGAGGCCCCACTATCTACCGGATTCTCCCCCTTCTACCCCAAATCCTGCTCGGTTCGATGTCTTGTTCGGGAAAAAACCCGGTAGTGTGTGGCCGTCTTCAGACGCCGATGCAACTAGGGCGTATTTTAAGGCGAATAGGAATGAATGACGAGTGTAGAATGTGGTACCTACTCTACCTACGCACTACAACTACTCACACGTTGTGCTGCGCCGCGGGCTTGAGCTTGGCGCGAGGTATGAGCTCCTGGCGCCTGACCCTGGGCACGGCCGCGTCTAGGGACCAGTGCAGCTGGGTACAGTTGCGCACCCGGGCTCCATGCTCCCACTCGTACCCGCTCCCGCTCCTGGAACAAACATACAGGGTTAAATCATACTAATACTATAATGCTGAATATTTGTGAGTTTGTTTCAGGCTCAATCACGCTCTAACTAATGAAGCGATTGAGATGAGATTTGTTAAGGAGATAGCTAATATGCTAAAGTAACATATAGCCTAGGCCTATTCACGTTTTAAAATTTCTTAAGGGCTTTGCCCAGTGGCCTCTAAACTTCACATACTAATCTTATGGGCACTAAAATTTAGTGGATCAGATTACAACTAATACGGTGTTCTGCATTTGAGATTTGCAACAAGAATTTGAGTTCATTTACTTGTTTATTTTTTGTTTTACACTTTTTTCGCACGTTTAACCACGAAATCACCTGTATCACAATAATGCCGGGGAAACGTAAATCAAATTTGTCTCGAAGTTTGAAAAAGCCCGATTTAATAAAGTGGATAGAAGTCAGGAAACTTCCGCGCAAATATAAATTAGAAGGCTTCAACAAGTTGTACGGCAGGCAGCACACAGAGCAGAAGAAACGGCAGAAGAACAGCAACTCCGACGTGACGAGCAAGCTCAGCGGCAGGCCAGTTTGAGAGCAACTGAAATAGCAAAGCAGTGATCTAAGAAACTGATGAGGAAGCTGAAGCTCGCAGACGAGCTATTGCTGTAAGTGCTACCCATCCAGCGGCAAACCTTCACCAGAAATACGTTGGATGCCTTTGAAATTGCTGCCTTGGAAGACGACGCGACTCTTAGCTAACTATAGCTTACTAACGCTATGTAGTGAGCGCGGGCGAAGCCGCGGCGAGTAACGGCTAGTAGATCGTATTTTAAAAAGATTAAAACTTTATGAATAGCAATAAAGGTTTTCCTGATCTAATGCGAGAATCGTCAGAGATAAGTTTCTTATGTACATTATGCAACAGCTCTACTCTGCCGAAGTAGTACACCGAGGATACAATTAACATTCTATCCGACATTTCATACCCTCATAGAACTGTAGCAGTCGCTACTAGGCGTGCGCTTATTATTGTGATGAAAGGATAGCAGTGGAACAATTATACACTTGCACCATTAATTTGTTGGTAATTTGTTTCCAACCTAATTTGTTCAGTTATAATCACTGCGTTCAGTGGTTCCTATTACCCTAAAATATAAATGTTTTTTAACGTCCAGCTAGTCACCCGTTTGGCACTTTGTTCAGTTATAATCACTGCGTTCAGTGGTTCCTATTACCCTAAAATATTAAAGTTTTGGAACGTCCAGCTAGTCACCCGTTTGGCACTTTGTTCAGTTATAATCACTGCGTTCAGTGGTTCCTATTACCCTAAAATATAAATGTTTGGCACAGCATGAAAAGTTATTTGCCTAATGTACTTACTTCTCTGTACTAAGACTGAGTTCCCTTTAAAGTGTAAATTTTGATTATTGTTACTTGTCTTGTGAAATTCTGTAGTACTGTATTAAAATTACTGGAATATAATAACTTATCTTTTTTTTCATCGGTGTGGCTCTTATTTTATAAATTTATTACAATTTTAAATTCTTTTCGCACTTTTTAGCATAATCCAATTCTAAGGTAAAATTCTAATGAGTCCTAAAATTGTATTTTTTCAACTATGTAAGGGAGTGTTCCCTGGAAGGCGGTGTACCAGCCCCGCCGTCTCACACCGCACTACTTGATCCCCGTCACTCCACGCACGCCCCAGTTCCCCGTGTTCCCTCGGTGATGGATGGCCACTGTTTATCCTCTTGTCGAGACACTGCCTACGCCCTGCACTCGGTTTATCATTCACGCATCGTTTATCACCTCAGACAACTGCCGAGACTTTTATTGTGTTTACTACCCTGTTTTTCGAGTCTTTTATTTGTGACGGGATCGTTTTAGATTTCCTACCTGTTTTGCAACTAAAATAGGGTCGTTTTTTTAGGGTTAACTAATACAGAATTTGTTTGCTGAATTGTATACTTTTATTTTAATGACTTGGTACTATTTTCTTTCAGTTATTAAATTACCTTGTGTTCTTTTAAAACGAAACTGTCAATATCCCTTACATCAGTAAGAAAATTATTCAGTTCAATGGTTTGTAAATAAACTTTATTTAATGTGTATTTCCAAATTTAGGTGAATATCATTGATTTTATGGAACAAAATTATATGTTTCTATTTGCTCTAGTTTTTAACTACCACATCTTAGACATCCTACCCTAAACCCCACTAAACGGTGCGTGTTGGAGGTAAGTCGTTATAATACACCATATTTGGAACAATATGGGTGTAATTATTTAAAATAAGGTACCCAACTGAAAAGAGTTTACAGTGCGTGTATGCGGTGGTTGTACGGCATCGGCGCCTGTAGCGAGTCGGGATAGGCAATTCACGCATCACAGCGGTGTACCTATATTGCGTTCAGCGCCTTGGCCGTTAGAAATCCGGTAGACCCCCAGCAGCTTTTCCAATAGTAGTTGGTTTCCAATAGGTTGTTGTCTTTAATAAATTGCGGTGCGTATTATGTTTTAAATATCCGTTGGATTTATTGATAAATACGCCTTTCTTCTGTTACAAATGTTTAACAAGAGGATTAACTGTTATAATTAAACAGGGCAAATTTCAAAATTTCTTCAAATAATGTGTCAAATAGTAGTACCGTCGTACAGTTCGGGTCACAGTGCTTGGCGTCTGGTTATCAAATGCTCTGGAATGACTTTTCGTCTCTATTTGGCTTAGTGCCGTTAGTGTTACAGTATAGTATACTTTTGTCAACAGAAAGCAAAATTAATTTATTAAATTTTAAAACATTGGTTTTGGTTATTTTCATGATTGTCTGCTTTTATTTTCGATAAATTTAAGTGGTTTCTCGCGATTCCCAGGTGCCATTCACCGTGGCGCGAACTATGTCATTACTTATTGTGTATTTTAAAGAATGTATTTAAGTTTGTTTATGCTTTATTTGCTATATACAAAATATGGTAATTTTGCTATCATTTTTAAACAACCGTTATTTGTGGTAGTTATACAATATATAACAAAAGATAATTGCTACGGAGTGACTTTTTTATCTAATTTATCGACATGTTTTTGATTAATTTTAGTATACTTGTTTTAAGTCCGCAAATGCAATAATCACCAAATTTGTGTTTAATTTTACCTACACCCTGCAGTGTCGTTCCACCTTCCATCCCCAAGTACAGTACATGCACACAACGTTGTTGATGTGTGTATTCTTCAGTAGAGACTGACAGACAGTATTGCTGATAGGGGGAGGGGTGGAGTAAGACAAGTGGCGACAAGTGCATTACTGGCCCTGAGATATATCCCCCCCACATCCCCCCATCCCCCAACACCACATACATTAGCACATCACTCTTGGGCCTTGGATTTCCTCTTAATTTGCCCTTAGGTATTATTCACTTTATAAATGTAATATCATCCTAAAGTTTAAAAACATTAGTTTGTTTGAAGTATACTAGTGCACATCGCCGTAGGGATTGTTTAGATTATTTTGACAAATCCGTTAAAATTGCAATTTATTTTAATGTTGTAATTGAGGTTGTACACTTTTCCAGTAATGCAATCATGTTTTCTATCAACTATCTACATTATTTAACTTGTGAATTTAATCATTTAAAAATTGTTGGCCTGATTAAGGTGAACTCTTCTGTAAGTAAAGTACCCGGGGCCGAGCTTTGCTTGGGGGAAGGCCAGTCAGTTTGTTTAGATGACTTGGAGTAATATTTCACCACTTCCCCCTACTGACAATCAGATTTTTATAGCTCATTTGCCTCTTTCCTAAATTTTTAAGGTCACAGTTGTTATTTATAGCTCAATGTCCCTTCCATTTATTTTACTACTCTATATATGTAATCTTCACTCAAATCTTTTAATCTCTGCTCTCAGGAAACCACATGTTAACAATCATAAACAACATGAGTATTACTGTGACATTTCCCTGGTTGATAATGAACAGCTGTTGCGATTCTTTTGTTTTGATTTGAATTTCCATAAGCCCAATGTTAATTTTTTTAACTTTTCAATTTCGTTTTATAACATTATTTGATTTTTACTGGGGATTAGACCGGTCTAGAACATATTTTTATACCAGAACATAGTTATTTCCAAAATTTGAAAGAAATCCTCGGAGCCATTTTCGAGATAATTGTGCAACCAACCAACCAATCAAGCAAACATTGCACATATAAGAGTATAGGATTTACCAATTCCAATGAGGACTATTAACAAGAGCTTTTAGTAAACTGTCCTAAAGAGCGAACAAAAGAAAAAATAATGAATTGAAATAAAATTACAAAACTGTAATATGTATACAGACTTACAAGATATAAAGTGTTCTGAGTATGATTCTCACAGGGAAGGTAACAAGTATCTATGTAAACCTGGGAATTTTCACAAAATGATCGGGAAAAAGAGGGGAGTTTTATTTGGAAAATTTTGTAGACACCACCCTGATGAATGACTGAATTTTGTAAAACTGTGTGCATTCGAGATTTGAGGGTATGCTAATACCTTGTAAGTTTGGACAACAGCATTCTTTCCCTATTATTTCTATTATCCTGTTGGCGGAAATTATCTAACGAGTTTGTGAAATAATGATAAGTTCCGCAAGAACTTACGAAGGTAATCACGGATCTCATCAGTGTTAAACTCAAAGGAGGAGTTTAGTAACATGGTTGTGAATGGCAGGTGAATACTCCAACCACATTATAATGTGATGCTGATGTTAATGATAGGCTGTTTGAGTAATATAAACGGCGAACGCAGTGAAGCCTTTGTACAGACAACATACTGGATCTTATTGAACTATACTGAGCTTTTGAACCAGATAGGGAAAGTTTTGCTACGTCAATGTATTAGTCAAACCTTGAAATAACGAACCTCAATATAACAAATTCCTTGATTTAACGAATTTCTTAAAGAAATCCCCGTAACCCCCCTCTCCTGACACAACCCCCACCCTCCCCCTTGAACTAGCCATAACACACAATGAAAATTAAACCGCTACATTACAAATCATGTTTAAAGCCTCAATTTAACAAATTTGTAATAACCCCAGCCAAATTATATTTATCTCTGTGTAAAAAAATCCACTAAATAACGAATTCTACCTTTATATAACGAACTGTCCACGTCTCAACCCCAGTGTGACGAACTTAAACATTAATTCCAGAAATCAACCGTGTCTCACCTTGAATCCTCAGTCAGTGCGTCAGTTGCCGTAGGAAGCGTGTACACTGTACAGGAAATAACGAGTGTGTGGTACCGATGGTGGACAAACGGAAAAAACTGTGTGTGTTTAGCAATGAGATAAAACGTAACCAACTAGCGTAAAAAGCTTCATACATTATACAGTATAGCATAGTGTTTTAACAATGTTAAATTTAATTCAGGTTTGTTAATAAAACGTTAGTAAATAAGTTTGTAAACCTCTATATTGCGAAGTATTAGCAAACCTAACCTCATTTTAATAAACCTACTTGTAACTTAGTCCTTGATATAACAAATTGTTTATTCAGTCCCTTCAGATTCGTTTTGTCAAGGTTTGACTGTAAGTGCAAAAGCAGTGTAACGCAAAATCCTACATTAAATCCTTATAATATTATTAAACGTGTAAATAACTAAAGAATATAGTATTACATGTCCATTCATTCATCATTTAGTGATAATTTTCTTATTATGTGTTATTTTATATTTAAGTTTCCATATAAATGTACTAATTAATTAATTTCCCCTAAATGTGTTATTTGTATTAATTGTCCCATATTTATGCCTAATAATAATCACCATTATCATCACTCCTCAGAAAACATTCCCCTCTATATATTTAATGTTTATTTATCTGTGCAATTGTATAATAATATGTATTTCATCAATTTAATCACCAATAATTATTCATAGCCTATCCCCATATAATAGCCTACTCACTTAATTTAATATGTTTGTTAATAATAATATTTTAGATATAAGTTATGTGAGAGGATTGCAATAAAATTAAAATTTAATATAATATACTTTTCAAAAATAGTCCTTAAGGAATCTAAATTACAGTGACCAGTGTTAACAATTGTGTGAACATGTGCTTCTCAACAATGGACCATGCTTCCAGACCTCATCTCTACCAGATCTTTCTTCTTGCTCCAGATGCCCTAGTGTTAAGACCTAGAATCTGTGAAGGACACAGTTCCTATTTTAAATTTCCCAGTATGGCCTAAGTTTTGCATCGCTTAGAGCTCATTTTATTAGGGACTTACTGCTCAATTAATACCATCTTTAAATTCACTCCTTTTTATTTGATTTCCCCCAAAAACTGGTATTTGAGCGAAGAACATTTGTAAGCAGATTGGTAAACTCCTTCCATTGTATTCTATTTAGGGACTGGAAAGAATACAGACATTTAAATAGAACAAGCCTAATGTTCTAAAGTTAAAGTAACCTCAAGAGAGTATTTTTTATATTGAACTATCTTTCCAAATTTAATTTTGAGTATTTTAACCATTCATAAAGTCAGTGAAACCATTGGACTCTCCTTTTGGACAACAACCAAAATTTCCATTGTTGTAACTTTTCAACACATCAGCTTAATTGGACTTAATATTCTTTCAAATATCATCCTAAACGTTATTCAAGTCAGCACGATACTTCCCCCCTGAGAAAAAGAGCCCTCATTTGTAAAGAAACCCCAGTTAGAACCCAAAATATGAACACTTAGTTTTAGGCCTACCAGTATTTTGTCATTTACCTTCTAGGCTAGGCCACACATATTTTAACTGTTTCCCCTGAGTTGTATATTATTGTAAATCCCTTTAATTTAGAACCTTTTTGAAACATAATTGAACCAATAGATAAATAAATATTGTATTGTTCCTCTGTAACGTTGTATTTTATTCAAATAGTAAAGAAATCTTAGAAATTGTACACCTACCTTTTGTTGACATCCAGAATAAATACCAAAACACATTCTACTCACTACAATAAAGTAAAGGAGACCACAAGTATAAGTATATTTATTATCAAGTCCAAGAAGATCATTTGTGAGCTATATTTAAATAGCCTAGGGAATTTTGTAAGTAATAACACTGATTTTTGCAAAGAGAAGCTAGGCTTAGCACGTGGCAGCCATTGCCCTCAGATCCCGATAGCATCACTGTTTATATCCACTTTTACTGAGCACATCCGAGCAAACAATTAAAAGTTAACAATTTAGAATTATAATTAAGTAAGTAAAAGTAATTAGTAGAAGATAAAAAAATAAGAATTGGCGACCCAACGTACTGGCTTGAATAACGGTTGATAAACATTGCAATCCTCAACTAGAGTAAGCCTAGAATAAGACCATATTTAATATTAAGTTCCCGTAATTGTTTCCCTCCCCACCAATAATAACAGTGTATAAAGGTACCGCATATTTAATTATCTCGCATATTATAATAAAACGAACACACGATGGCCGAAAACAAGTACAATCTACGGAAAACACGAAACTACCCCGCAGCAGACGCCGATTCGAGCGACGATGAAACCAGCAGCCGCCATGTTGCGCAGAACGAAGAAGAAACTGTCAAAAGCAAAGACCACCAAGCTTACACCGACCCCATCAGCCAATCAGAGAACGTCGATTTCGCAACCTCTACGCGAGATTTCTCTCTCAGCCTGCCCTTAGACGCTAACTCTGCTTTCTCAACACCAAAACGAAATATCGCCAGCCGACCGATCCGAACGCTGACGGACACACCCGAAGGTTCCCGAACTGGATTCATTGATCAGAATGAACGAGGACGTATCGCTAGCTCATTGAACAAGTCGACGCTCATTCATTCCTCGCGCTCGATGACTGATGCACACACAGACGACGCAACTAGCAGATTAAATGTTACAAACCCGACTACACCGACACCTGCAATCGATATGAATATACTAATTACCCTTATGACTAATTTGGGAAACAAAATTGAGCAAACTAGTCTTGATTTAAATAACAAATTTGAACAAACCAGTATCGATTTAAATACGAAAATTGAACAGACCAGCGCCAAAATTGAACTAAATAATGCCGAATTGAAATCCGAAATACGAGGAACTAAATCCGAAATTCAAACAATCCATGCAGATTTCCAACAACAAATAAATCAAACCAAGACCGAATTGACCAAAATTATCCACGACAAGACCAATGAAACTCAACAGGAAATCCAAGCCTGTCGAAATGCCTTCGAATCCCAGATACAAGAAACAAGAGAAAACCAAATCGAAATTCGATCAGAAATTAATGCCATCAAAATGACCCAAAATGCCCAATCTGAAGAAACTGCAAAATTAACTGACAAATTGATACTTAGAATTGAAAATTCACAAACTCAAATGAGACAATTCGTGCTGGACAGTATCTCACAACAACAAACCGCTGCCGAATTTGAAAATAAACAATATCAAGAAAACATTATATCTACTGTCAAAACCCATCTGGAAGAGCATAAACAAAATTTTGATCTAAAAATAGAAGAATTAACTGTCAAAACTCAATTGGATAATGAACGTAATTCAAAAGCAAACCTAACGGCACTGAAAAATGAAGTTATCCCCAAAATTAACTTGCAAACAAAACTAATTGAGGCACAACAAATTGAAATCCAAACCTTGAATCAAAATTTAAACAAATGTGAAACTGAAGTAACCAATCTGAAGCAAGCAAATCAATTAAACGGAATGGCCGGACAAATCAAAGTAATATGCAGTGGAAACGAAGCCAATGATCGCCTAATGCCGAAATTTAATGGACGGAGCGGCAATCCAAATGAATATCTATATAAATTGAGAAGATATTACGAACGAGGAATCGAAAGGAATCAATGTTGCGACTCAACTGAGTACCTGAAAGACCTGCTTGAGACATCCTTCGAAGGACCAGCATCACGATGGCTACAGCTGATAAAAAGTGAAATTATTGATTGGGAACATTTTGCCAGAGAATTCGAACTCAAATACTGGAGCCAGGCAGTCCAACGAGGAATTAAAGCAAAAATCGAGTCGGAGAAGTATAGAGCCAACGGAACGTTAAGCCGGACGGAGTACTTGACAGAAAGAGTATTGCTACTACAATCAATGACACCTAGCCTAAGTGAAGAGGAGATAGTGACTCTTATGGCGGAGCGATTTGACGCAATAATCCAAGACAGCATAAGCGTACAGAACATCACTGCGATCCGAGCGATGGAAAGACTACTGCAGAAAGAAGACATAAAAGATGGACCTAAGAAAGCCAGGAACCACAACAACCAGCAAAGCAACCGACCAGCCAGTCCAACCACTTCAAACCAACAGAATTACAACGATCGATATGCTAACCAACGGGCCTATCAACCGAAAATGAACAACTACCACAATTATCAACAGAATAAATACCCTCCAAACAACACTTCGTATCGAAATCAACAAAATTACAGGAATAATGGTAACAACAACCAGCAATACCATCGAAGTCACCATGACAACAAGCCGTATCAACGTGAGCAATATCATCCCAGAAACTATGAACAAAACTACAAAAATGATCGTCAACACCCTACCAACGAACAGAATCAACTCTGCGCCATATTTAGACAGAATCCCAATCCACCTAATGCTCCAACTGTATCTCCAATGAGCCCTCACTCAAGTAACAACAATACTGCTAGTCCACGTTCCTCACCGTCTCAAACGAGACAGGGAAACGACTCGGCGCTGTAGACCACGGCCGAGAAAGGGTTATGTTGTCATGCGATCACCCATTAAATACAGCGCCTACTTACACTATCCTCGGTCAAACTATCAATCACTCTATAAATCTTATGCAGTCCAACAACATAATATGTGATAAAAATTTCCTTTTAGAAGATGAGTACGAAAATGATGTCAATTCAAATTATACACAAATTAACTGTCCAGAAATCAACATAATATTAAACAATATCAGCACTAATGCCTTAATTGATTCCGGTTCTTCTGTAACTTGCATAGCCGAAGCTTGGTTCAATGAAAACAAAATGAAGCTACAACCATTTGAAGAATTACCAGTGAATAACACCGTTATCAAAACAGCTGTTGGAGAAAAGTCTAAACGTGTTTCCCGCACAATATATGTTCCCACCACCATTGATAAACATACGATGCTAATTGAATATTTGATAGTGCCACATTTAATAAAACCCATAATTCTCGGAGTCGATGTTCTATCTGCCCTCAAAATGGATTTAAATTTCAACACAAACGAAATAAATATGAAAATCAATAATGATAATGTTACTATGAAGTTTAATATGTGTCATCATGAAGGACAGTTATGTCAAATAATAATTAATAATAGCCATAGGCCAAATAATAATATGAATAATAATTTTGATAATATGATGTACGATGAGTACAATGATGATTTAATATATGATAAATATGATAGCACAGCACACAACTTCAACGAATTACAAACAAATCCAACAAACGACAGCACATTGACACAAGAAGAAATTAATACATCTTTAGCATCAAATGATTATATCAAGAAAGAAGAACAAACAATTTTAAGTCAGTTATTAAATAAGTATAAACATGTTTTCTCCGAACAACCAGGCATATGCAACAAATATTCTCATGAGTTACGAGTAGATAATCCACAACATTTTAAAAGCACTACTTATCCTGTACCTCAACAATATCAAGATGCTGTACAACAAGAGATCGACAGAATGGAATCCTTAGGTGTAATTGAGAGGAGTAAAAGCACTTTTATCAACCCGATAATTCCAGTCATTAAGAAGACGGGAGAAATACGACTATGCCTTGACGCCCGAAAAGCAAACGAAAATCATAATACCCGATTTTGAATGTAACAGAAGTGTAAATGAAATCCTTGGAAAATGCAAAAATGCAAAATTTATAAGTAGTATCGACCTGACAGCATCATATTGGCAAATACCATTAACAGAAAATTCCAAACAATATACCGCATTCCAATTCAGAGGCAAAATATACCAGTACACTGTGACACCATTTGGTATCTCTACATCACAAGCTGCTTTAGTTCGAGCGCTAGACAATGTATTCGATTCTGAAGCTGAGAATTTTACTGCAATCTACGTTGACGACATCTGTATAATTTCACCCGATTTCGAGTCTCACATGAAACATCTAGAGTACATATTCAGCAAATTAGAAGAAGCCAACATGACCATTCGATTTAATAAATCAAAGTTTTGCCAAAATTCTGTACCATTTCTGGGATACACCTTAACTAACGATGGACTCCACATGGACCAGAGCAAAGTAGAACCGATACTAAATTTCCCTACACCAAAAAACAGAACTCAACTTAAAGCTTTCCTGGGCAGCATAAATTATTATAATAAATTCATAGATAAATTCTCTGCAACCACACAATCATTAATGCGATTAACTTCAAAGAAGAACAAATTTATCTGGACTAAAGAAGATGATGTCACCTTTATGAAGATTAAACAACTATTTCTGGAAACCAACGTCTTAAAACACCCAGACCCATCTAAAGAATTCTTCTTACAAACTGACGCTTCTGACTATGCTATAGGCGGACATTTGTATCAATTACGAGAAAATGGTGAGAAAGCTGCCATAATGTTTATGTCGAGAACGTTACAACCAGTCGAACAAAGGTATACCACCACTGAAAAGGAACTCCTTGCCATCATTTATTGTCTACAAAAGTCTCGATACATTGTCTTGGGAACGAAATTAACCATAATAACAGATAACCACGCACTTACTTTCTTAAAAACGTGCCGATTATTGAATAATCGCTTGGCGAGATGGATACTCACCATACAGGAATATAACTTCAAAATTATCCACTGTAAAGGTACAGACAACATCACTGCAGACACGCTAAGTCGCATCTCCATCGATCAATCCGCTATTTCATACAACAATCCAAGAGAATTAACTATCCATTACATTGAGAATATCCCCGATCAAAATCTGAAGAGCGCATTAAGAAACTTACCCCAACTCCAGCGAGAAGACACCAAACTCCAACCCATAATTGAAACATTAGAAAAACAACCAGATTCAGAAGTCGCACAAAAATTATCATATAATTTCCGCATCCATAACAATACCCTTTATCAAAAACTGAAAAATAAATGGTTAATTGCTGTACCTCACTGCATGATTCAAGACCTCATTTGGGAATGTCACCTATTTTACCTACATTGCGGAGCTAAGAAATGCTTTCAATTATTACAAGAAACCTTCATATTTCGAAACATGAATCGAACCATAAGGAAATATTTATCTGCGTGCGATACCTGTCAGAAATGTAAGATCAGCAACCGACCGCTAGTGGCCACAGCGAAAGGAGTGCTATGTACAGGAAAGAATGAACAGCTAGCCGTTGATATCATCGGACCTCTTCCTACCAGTGTATCAAACGTTAAATATATACTTATTGTCATCGATATCTTCACCAAATTCATCAAGTTATACCCTATGCAAAAAGCCACCACTAAAACAATATTAAATAAATTATTCACTCAACACTTCCCAAATTATGGATACCCTAAAAGAATCCAGTCTGATAATGGAACACAATTCAAGAGCGGAGAATACATCCAGAAGATGGAGCAAAATAATATCGAACTAATCTTCAATCCAGTGTACCACCCATGCTACAACCTTGCCGAGAGACCTATTCGAGAAGTCAAGAGATGTCTACGCACCTATTGCTCCCGTCAACACAAGAAGTGGGCGAAATATATTCCTGATATTAATGCATGCCTCAATGAATTATATCATGAATCGACCGGATTCACTCCTAACGAACTACAATTCGGCGTTCGAGACCACCGCTTTTGGGAAAAATACTTGTCTGAAAATCCATTCATAATTGATACTCCAATAGAACAGAAGTTACTCATCGCTAAACGCAGGTTAGATGCCAAACGAATTAAAAGATCAGCAAAGTTAAATCAGAATCGAAAACCACAAACATTAAAGATAAACGATAAAGTGCTAATAAAATCACATCCCCTCTCCCGAGCTATTTATGGAGAAACTGCAAAGCTTTTCGAGGTTTACGAAGGACCATTCGTCATCAAGCAAATATTAGGAAAATCTACTTTTCATGTAACCAGAGAAAACGAAGACATATTATTTGGACCATATCACATATCTGCATTAAAAAGATACATAGAACCGATAATAGAAGAGGATAATGTAAATAATGAAGAAGACCCTGACAACATAAACTCTTAAAACAGTGTAAATAGTCCATCATCATCATCATCATCCATCAAGTGTAATCATTTTACATGAGGAGATCGTCATGAACCTTAATCGCGAGTGCGTACCCCTTCCCTATTCCCCAAGTGTGAACAGTGTGATTATTCCCCAAAACAGTGTTGAATAACAATTTATTTATAAATGCGATGATTATAAACAGTGAATTTTGCCCTTGTAACAAACAATGTATAAACCAAAGTGTTTTATGCGAGTGAAGAATTTCATCCCCATGCCAATAAACAATTGTTATATTAAATGTTCCCTTAATCCCAATTTCCCCTGTGCGGTCATGAACTATCTTAATCCCTCATCCCATATTTCCCCATTTATGTATTGTTCCTATGTTTATGTAAATTTAGAATAAGAAGTGTATTATCACCAACCAACATCAATCATTTAATGTACCTCATAACTAGCTGTAAATATATTTCATACTAAATAATTCATGTATTCCATTTCATACTTGATCGAAATCTGTCTTTAATTCCACATCATACAGATTTCTGAGGAGATAATTATAGTATTACATGTCCATTCATTCATCATTTAGTGATAATTTTCTTATTATGTGTTATTTTATATTTAAGTTTCCATATAAATGTACTAATTAATTAATTTCCCCTAAATGTGTTATTTGTATTAATTGTCCCATATTTATGCCTAATAATAATCACCATTATCATCACTCCTCAGAAAACATTCCCCTCTATATATTTAATGTTTATTTATCTGTGCAATTGTATAATAATATGTATTTCATCAATTTAATCACCAATAATTATTCATAGCCTATCCCCATATAATAGCCTACTCACTTAATTTAATATGTTTGTTAATAATAATATTTTAGATATAAGTTATGTGAGAGGATTGCAATAAAATTAAAATTTAATATAATATACTTTTCAAAAATAGTCCTTAAGGAATCTAAATTACAGTGACCAGTGTTAACAATTGTGTGAACATGTGCTTCTCAACAATGGACCATGCTTCCAGACCTCATCTCTACCAGATCTTTCTTCTTGCTCCAGATGCCCTAGTGTTAAGACCTAGAATCTGTGAAGGACACAGTTCCTATTTTAAATTTCCCAGTATGGCCTAAGTTTTGCATCGCTTAGAGCTCATTTTATTAGGGACTTACTGCTCAATTAATACCATCTTTAAATTCACTCCTTTTTATTTGATTTCCCCCAAAAACTGGTATTTGAGCGAAGAACATTTGTAAGCAGATTGGTAAACTCCTTCCATTGTATTCTATTTAGGGACTGGAAAGAATACAGACATTTAAATAGAACAAGCCTAATGTTCTAAAGTTAAAGTAACCTCAAGAGAGTATTTTTTATATTGAACTATCTTTCCAAATTTAATTTTGAGTATTTTAACCATTCATAAAGTCAGTGAAACCATTGGACTCTCCTTTTGGACAACAACCAAAATTTCCATTGTTGTAACTTTTCAACACATCAGCTTAATTGGACTTAATATTCTTTCAAATATCATCCTAAACGTTATTCAAGTCAGCACGATACTTCCCCCCCTGAGAAAAAGAGCCCTCATTTGTAAAGAAACCCCAGTTAGAACCCAAAATATGAACACTTAGTTTTAGGCCTACCAGTATTTTGTCATTTACCTTCTAGGCTAGGCCACACATATTTTAACTGTTTCCCCTGAGTTGTATATTATTGTAAATCCCTTTAATTTAGAACCTTTTTGAAACATAATTGAACCAATAGATAAATAAATATTGTATTGTTCCTCTGTAACGTTGTATTTTATTCAAATAGTAAAGAAATCTTAGAAATTGTACACCTACCTTTTGTTGACATCCAGAATAAATACCAAAACACATTCTACTCACTACAATAAAGTAAAGGAGACCACAAGTATAAGTATATTTATTATCAAGTCCAAGAAGATCATTTGTGAGCTATATTTAAATAGCCTAGGGAATTTTGTAAGTAATAACACTGATTTTTGCAAAGAGAAGCTAGGCTTAGCACGTGGCAGCCATTGCCCTCAGATCCCGATAGCATCACTGTTTATATCCACTTTTACTGAGCACATCCGAGCAAACAATTAAAAGTTAACAATTTAGAATTATAATTAAGTAAGTAAAAGTAATTAGTAGAAGATAAAAAAAATAAGAAGGTAAGGGCTTTTAAAGCATTTGCTTATTTTCTACAATTTCCCCAACTGATGTTTCCTATTCTCCGTTTACAATGTTACTGTCTGACTTGAGGCTTTGACTGGGGAAAAACGTGATGTAATATTGTAAATAAAACAGAACATCATTCGCAGACCATGTTAATTTGACAGGGTAATTTACCTGGTTTAAAGAAGCGTCACGAACACTCTCGTTTACGCAATAAAAACAGAACAAAACTCTGAATGAGGGCGGCTGAATAGCCGAGGGTTCGGAGGAAACTTTACCAATCCGGATTGTAATTAGATGTATTATTGCATAAATTACCACATTTATTCAACATTAGTGTAGTCGATTGAACAATTTTAATTGCTTCTATCAACTATTAATCAGAATTCTACCATATTAAAAGAATAATTTGATTTAACAAAAAGTGGTGGCTTTAAAAAATATAACTCTATATAGTTTTAGAAATTCTTCAAGATTTGTATGAACCTTTATATCATATTTATTGTCTAGTATTTTTATCAATATGTATTAATAAAATAAACACAATTCAGTAACGAACAATAATCAAATATATAATAATCAGTTTGTACGTCTGTCCGTTCGTATTTTATGCGCTGTCATACCGTTCATCCGATTGCTTGGAAATTTTGCATAGTAACACAGGTTAACCCTGGGAGGGTTATAGGTCATTAACCGAAGTCCTAGGACATTAGGGCTGTGCTCCACTGGACTTCAAAGGTTCAACGTTAATCTTATGGAAGAAAGATTTCTTTTGATTTTATCAGATGACATCTATAACTTAAAATATTGTAAACAGCTATTTATCATTATGGAAAAAAACCTACTTGAATGGCAACTCTCATAATGGAAATAAAATAACTACTTCAATGGCAACTCAAACTCTTTTTTCGATAGGCGAGTGAGCGAAGCGAACGAGCTCATATTGAAAATGAACGAGTATTTGACATAAAACAAATTCAGTGCCTCTTCTGCGGCAGCAACGCGCCGGGTACCAGCTAGTTTATTATTATAAAAACTAACATTTAAATGTAATTTTAAAAATACAGTACATAATAGAGGTTTGGAAGTCTGTTGATATTTGTACCTAAATGCCTTTTAATTGGATGCTTAGAAGCATTTTTGTTTAAAGATCCAATTTCTGTGAAATTATTTGATGAGTTTTGTATTAGGTTTTATTAAAGACTGTGGAAATATGTTTAACCACTATTTGTTTTCAAAATCATAAAAAATATATGTTTGCAGTATTGATTTATGTTGTCCCGGGATTTTTAGACTGCTGTTAATTTCTAAAATAAATGTCATTGATCTCAATGAGTTAAATATTTTGACAGTCCATGCTTTCATTATCAGACCAACTTCGTCAACCAAGATGGCGGACTGTGTAAGTGACCTTAGAGAGAATAGCAATATGTTATCCCATGGTAATTAGTAATTTAATTGTTATTTTTTATAACTAACTTGTAACTTGTTGTTTTTTATGTAAAACTAGCTGGCCCGACAGACGTTGTCCTGTCCTACTAATGTAATTGAATTTTTTTATTTAAAAAAGGCTCGTTCATTTCAAATATGAGCTCGTTCGCTTCGTTCACTCGCCTCCCGGATAGCTCGTTCGCTACGCTCGCTCACCTATTTTTATATGGAGCTAACTTCGGCATCGAAAAAAGAGTTTGAGTTGCCATTCAAGTAGGTTTTTTATTTTCATAATGAACATTTGTTTATGCCTTTCAAGTATGTTTAGATACAATCCTTATGACAGATGTTTGGTGTAACTTTCTAACATACTAACCCGACTTTGTTTTATGTATTTAGATGTGTTTTCCTATGACATATAGCAAGTGAAATGATCATTAAGAAGCTAATTAATTTACATTTATCGTAGTTGTGTCTCTTTCTATATATCATTTTTAAACTATCTGAGTAACAGCAAATATAAACGGGAACATATTTTGGACTGATTTCTGTCAACATTGAGGTTAAAGTTTTCTTTTAGCTTGAGTTGGCTCCTAAAAGCAGGGTTATTGTAACATCACGACAGTGCAATCATCACAGATAAACAATTCCGGGATTCTTAGTGGTCAGAAGAACAGTGTTTGTCAGCCCATAAGCTCTTAATAAACAAGTTATTGGGGACCGAGCTTTGCTCTGGGGAACGTCAGTCCGTTTGTTTCTATTGCTTGAATTATTTTTCACCACATTCACTTACTGATAAGCAGATTTCCTTTCCCTAATTCCCTCCTCTCTGCATGTGTAACGACACTTTAGTTTATATTATAGCTCCCTTCAGGTGATATGTTGATTATCAGCTTATTTGGTTCGTTTTGAATGCGATCTTCATTCAATGGTTTTAGTCACTGTTATCAGGAAACCACAATACTTAAACTGCATTAGTATTACTTTGAAAGTTCACTGATCGATTTTAAACAGCTGTTATGTGTCTTTTAATTCCATTCCTTTATAAGCCCAGTGGTATTTTTGTTTCAAATTCGATTTCTACCAAATTATATTTTCCCTGGAAATGGGGCCTGCCTATAACACGTTTTTCTTTCAAAATAAGGTAATTCCAGCATTTGAAAGAAATCGTTGTAGTCGTTTTTGAGATGGTTGCAAACAACCAACCAACCAAACAAGCAAACCTTACTCAAATTAGCGCATACGATTACTACAGGAGTACGTTGCATGAATAACTGATTTTACTTCCGGGTACTTTCTCGACTTTGTAGGTGAATAGCGTCACTATACAAATGCAGGTAATTAGCCCCGAGGTGTTAATTTGCTTGACGCCTTTGTGTGTGGTTGCGTTTCTATCAGTGTAGTAAGGCTTAAGAGGGGGCTCCAGTCCTCTGCGTCTACCCGCTTCTCCCATAAGACCAATGTTAACTTTCAAAGTCCGTCCCTCCTCAACGGGTTGTCCGAAATTGATTATTTATGGTTCGTTTTAAAGATCAAACATATATCTAGCGATTTCAGTAAGCAGAATGTCGTTATCGTAAATAGTTCGCGCATAAAAAAATTGTAAATATTGAATATTTTGGAATTTTATTGATTGATTATTATTTGCAATATCAAAATTCTGCTTACTGAAATCGCTAGGTATATTTTTTTTCTCTTTAATATGAGCCATAAATCAACGATATCGAATTATCCGTTGAGGAGGAACAGGCTTTGAAAGTTAACATTGACCTTATGGGCGAAGCAGGGAGAAACGCGAAAGGTTTCGTGACTGGAGCGCCCTCTTAAGGTGTAACCATTGACTATACACCTAGGTACAGGTGTATAGTCAATGATATAACCTTTCGGCCCCATCGCTGTGTTGTGGAACGGAAATGGGGTGGGGGTTGGGGAAGGGGCTCTAGCGCCCGAACACGGTAATCCCAGGCTTGGGATGGTGATATACTTTAAGGGATGTGTTTTCTTACCCGTATATGATGGTGCTGAAAAGCACGGGCTGTCCTATGTAGTTCGTTTATGCCTATCCCGTCCTATACTCTAATATATGAGTAATGTTTGGTTGCTTGTATCCTTGCTTGCTCGATTGCATCATCTCTCATCTCAAAAACTGCTCTAACGATTTCCTTCATAAGTTGCAATTAACTAATTTCTGGGTTAAAAATTATTTGTGGGCAAGTCTCATTCCCTGAAAAAATCGAATTATGTAAAAATATGCAATTTGAAAAGTTAAAAAATTAACATTGGGCTTATGGAGTTTCAAATCAAAACAAACATAACAATCATAACAGATGTTTATAATGTGCCAAGTTAAAGTAATACTCGTGTGGTTTAAGTATTAACATGTGGTTTCCTGAGAGCAGGACTAAAAACCTTGAAAGAAGATTACGTACAGTGTGGTCATGTCATATCCAAAATGCATCAAAGGGACATTGAGCTATAATAACAACTGGAGTGACCTTAAACATGCAGAAAAGAGGCGAATGAGCTAAGCAAATTTGTTTGTCAGTATAGGACTTGTTGAAAAATTGTTTCAAGTCATCATAACAAAAAAACTGACTAACCTTCCCCGAGCGAAGCTCGGGTCTCCAGGTCCTAATGATAACACGGGTATTCCCGTGGGATTTAATCCGTTTATGTACAGTTTGGGTCACAAAGCTTGACGCCTGATTAGCGTGTGCTTTGGAATAACGTTTTGCCTCTTTTCGGCTTTGTACCGTTAGTGTTTTAGTATACCTTTGTCAACAGAAAGCGAAATTACTTTATTTAATTTTACAACATTGGTTTTGGTTGTTTTCGTTATTTTCTGCTTTTATTTACGAGAAATTTGAGTTGTTTCTCGCCTTTCCCAGGCGCCAAGCACCGTGGCCTGAACTGTACAGTGTTATGTTTTAATATTCTTTTGATGTGATAAGATACTCATATTAATCGGTTACTACTTGACTTATATTACATATTAAAACAGTAAATTATAAAAATATATAATGAAGCGGGCAACCATCTGCTTTATATACTAGTGGGAGTAAAATTGACTTAAACCTGCCCTTCAAAAGTATATTAACCTTTTATATTTTGTACAAAATCCTCCAATTTCCACATATTGTAAAAGTACCTGAGGGCCGAGCTTTGCTCGGGGAAAGGCCAGTCAGTTTGTTTAGATGACTTGGAGTATATTTCACCATTTCCCCATACTGAAAATCAGATTTGTATAACTAATTTGCCTCTTTTCTACATTTTTAAGGTCACTCCAGTTGTTATTTATAGCTCAATGTCCCTTTGATTTATTTTACTACTCTATATATGTGGGTCCGTTGCACAACGTCAAGGTTTATAACGTAAAGTTCTATTTTTGTAAAAGCAGCATTTCACAACGTAAAGTTTCATAAAGTAAAGTTGTCATTTAATACAATGCAATAAAAGCTGTTGTCAAAACGTAAAGTTTCAAAAGGTAAAGTGACTGATTTAATACAGATTAAATTTATAAGTGTTTCAAAACGTAAAGTGTCATAACGTAAAGTGAAAGAATTATAATTTAGTAAATATGTAGTGTTGCACAAAGTAAAGTGGCATAAAGTAAAGGTGTTATTATGTTGAATTTAATCTAAAGGAGTTGTAATAACGTAAAGTTTCAAAACGTAAAGCTTTGATTTAAAAACAAATTTAATAAATGGTTGTTTCACAAAGTAAAGTTTCATATTGTAAAGCTATAACCGTAAACGCCAAAGATAGTTCACTCCAGTCCGTTGTTGAATCGAATTCAATAATAAAATATTTGGAAACATTTTAAAAATATACTGTTTCATAACGTAAAGTTTCAAAAAGTCAAGTACAGTCGAACTCAGAATTTCGTAGGGCTGGCTGCAGCAAACAATACATTGATGTAACGCTTGCTGTTTCTCACATTATGAAGGCATAAAAGGTGCGGCTAACTTCAGCTCTACAAAGTAGTTACATGGATACTGTACCAGTATTGTCTTGATCACAGTTACAGTTTATAGTTTCTATAGTTACTGATATGATTAATAAATAAAATTCTATTAATAATAGCTTTAATTATTAAGTAATATATACAAATGTATAAGCAAACCAAAATTAAAATGCTTTCTAAGTAAATATAGCATTTCCTCCTTCCCGTTGTGCACATAACGGTTGCTTAAATTTATAATTTAACTACTATATAATATCTGGAATAAATATATTTGAATAATAAATACTATACTAACTACTTTCCTTATTATTAGACACAAGATGTAAATATCATTTTTTGGTCGGAGCGAATATACTACTTTGTAACGACAGTTAGTTTAGTTTTTGCAGCACACTGAAGTGTGGGTAATACATTTTCAAGTTGTAGTACATTTAACATTGTAGCTATTCAGATAGTCCCATATATATTTACTAGCCAATCATACGGAAGTAATGTTTTATAGTAGGAATTGTAACAATTATAATTAGACCATAGCATTCTAATGAAACAACTCTAAATTAGAAAATTTGTTTTACAAAGAAACATTCCCCTAAGACAACGTGCTATCTTTTATAAATTTATTTTTTTGTAACATCACATAAACAATTCTAGGAGGATTACAAATTTACGTATTTAAGCGAATTTCCCCTATAGGGAAGAAGCTATTAACGTAGGTGGCATGGTAAGGCTTAAGCCCGAGACCATGATAACTTTTCGTTTTGAGGTCCCCAGATGCCAAAAACACTATTCGTTCAAATTTATATATATGTATATATATATATATGTGTGTGTGTGTGTGTGTGTGTGTCCGTTACCGCGATAACTTTTGAAAGAAACACCCGATTTTGATGAAATTTGGCACAAATGTGGAGAGTAACATTTATGACTTTAAGTTCGAAAACCAGGTCGATCGCACTATGGGAAGGGGGTTTTATGGGGGTTTACAATTTTCCAAAAATCGGTTTTTTGGAAATTTGATCCCAAAATGTTAAAAACACTGAATTTTGGTTATAGCCATTTTATAGAGCTTAAAAAACAAATAATTTAGTATTTTGAATCATTAACCTAGGTTAAGTGGTTGCGGAGAAAATCCAAAAAAAGTTTCCCATGTTAATCTTATGGGAAAAAGGTTTTTAGATTTTTCTCAGATAGTTTTACTAAAAACTTCACATTTCTGTTTATTAATGTGTTTAGCTCAACAAAACAAACATTTTGGTGTTTTAACGTTGTTCTACGTCCAACCGTTGAAGAGATATTCAAAGTGCTAAACACAGTACGTTGTCCAATGTTATCCTTATGGAGAATAAATAAAATTCTATATCTCGATTAATTATGAACGTATATTGATGAAACTTGGTATGTGGCTTCAACTAGTTGTGGTATATTGATATTAGCACAAAAAACAAGTTTTTTGTTGATAGTCCCTGTAGCTGCAAACCTGCATACTCGGCCCCCATGTTATTCATATGTAGAATAAGTAAAGTTGTATATCTCCCTTAATTATAAACTTACATTAACAGAACTTGGTATGTAGCTTCACCTGGTTCAGTTGTTTTGATAATTGCAAAAAAACACATTACTTATCTTCCTCCTTGCAGCAAACCTGCGTCCTCAACCCTAATGTTATTCTTATAGAGAATAAATAAAATGCTATATATCACTTATTTATGAATGTATTTTTGTGAAACTTGGTAAATAGCTCTATGTAGTAGAGAGTCACATATATATGCATTGGAAATTCGCTGAGTACGCAGGTTTTCTGCGACGGCGGTATTTTTGTTTAAAAAACTTTGAGTTAAATTTTTAAGTAGTTTTGACTTACTGTTTAATTAAAATAAGTAAGTGTAATTAAAATGATTTTACCAGGGTACTCAAGTTTATTTACTTTTTGTTTATTATTTATATATATATATATATATATATATATATATATATATATATATATGTGTGTGTGTGTGTGTGTGTGTGTCCGTTACCGAGATAACTTTTGAAAGAAGCGCCCAATTTTTATGAAATTTGGCACAAATGTGGAGAATAACATTTATGACTTTAAGTTCGAAAACCAGATCGATCGGTTTGTGGGAAGAGGGTTTTATGGGGGTTTAAAACTTTCCAAAAATCAGTTTTTTGAACTTTTTACCCTAAAATTTTTAAAACACTAGATTTTGGTTATACCCGTTTTGTAGAGCTTAAAAAAATGTAGTATTTTGAATCATTAAGCTAGGTTTAGTGGTAGTGGAGAAAAGTCAAAAAATGTGTCCATAAAATTTCCCATGTTAATCTTATGGGAATACGGTTTTTAGATTTTCCTCAGATAATTTCACCAAAAACTCCACATTTCTTTCTACCAGTTTAGCTCTACAAAACAATCATTTTGGCGTTTTAATTGTTGTTTTACGTTCAACCGTTGCAGTGACATTCAGAGTTTTAAACACAGTACGTTGTCGAATGTTATCCTTATGGAGAATAAATCAAATTCTATATCCACCTGCTGCTTGCCGTTTCGTTTGCCCCCACTCTCCAAAGTAGTGTGCGTGCTTGGCACCTGGCGCGGCTTCCACATCCTCGCAGCGCAAGCCCAGACCCCGCGAAGCAGCGGCCTCCGTCCTCTAGTAAAACAAGGCAGTGGCTCCGTACACGTCCGACGTGAGCCGCTACTGTTGACGTCCGTTCCAAATTATGCACCGTACGTTACTTTTCCTGTGATTTTTAAAACAAATTGAGAGCCAGAAAACCTCCTAACCTAACCTAACGTAACCTAACCTATCCTAACGTAACGTAACGTAACGTAACGTAACCTAACCCAACCTAACCTAAGCGGTAGCGAAGTGAATTTGCCCTTACATTGGACGTGTATGCAGTCACTTCGGTAAAACAACGCCATTCAGGATCACGACCATAAACGTGGTTTGAGTATTTTGTTTGGGCGACAAAATTATAGTAATTATTGATTATATCGTGACTTTTTTTATATATTACAACAAATTTCAAATTATTCGGGGAAACTGCTCCAGAGTATCCTGTCTGTCTTTAATTTATAAGATACTAGCAGTTTCCCGGCGCACGTTGCTGCGCCCAAATTAAGTTGGTTACTAATTAGAGCTGTTAATTTTGTAAACACTAAATTTCTAAAACCTGACACTGCACCCTTGTATGCCCTCTGGGTCGGAGCCCTTTGGACAGATTTGCACCAAACTTCACACAAACCATCCTTGAATAATCCTTAATAATTCCTGAAAGTTTCATTACAAACTGTCGAGCGGTTTCGGAGTCCATAGTCTACACACATATATACATACATACTTTCACTTTTATAGATATAGATGATCGGAAAAGATTTAAAGCGTTGTTTTTGATTCCGTAAAATTCCAGCTTCTGGAGCAACACATCATGGTCGACACAGTCAAAGGCCTTGCTCGGATCAATAAAGGTTGCGCAGGCAAAATCCCTGTTTTCATAGGCGTTTCTTTGACCATAAGACCATATGGATTCTTTGATAATGGATGGCATCAATTCCATCCACAGTGGACTTCTAAAGCCAAATTGATAGTTGTTAAATAAATAATTTACTTCAAATAAAGTGCTTACCTGACTGTAGATAAAATGTTCTAGCACCTTGGATAAAACAGGTACTAGACGGATAAGGGGAACAAAGAAGGGGCAACAAAACAAATCTCAAACAACCTCATGGACAGGACTGGTTAGATATTTATATTCGTTTTGTTTAGTCAAATGTTGTGTATATAAAATAAGAGCCGGATTTAGGAGGCATGGGCCGCTAGGCTCAACCAGTGTTGTGGGCCCTTGTTTTCCTTGTTGTGTCCAGTTCCAAGCTGGTAGGTCTGTAAAGTTGGCCTACCCAATTCAGCTTAGTCTACCCAGTTTATTTTATACTTACTTCTTTGTTAGTTCCTGTTAGTTCTCATAAACATATCGTTAGTTCATCAAAATTAACCTTGTTTAAGCCTTGAATCAATGGGTATGCCAATTTCACACTATGAAAAAGTAGTTTACCCACAATTAAACCACATAATTCCTATTTCTTTATGTCTATCGTTAGTTCCTGATAGTTCCCTCATGTATACCCTTAGTTCAATGCTATCAATGGTTTTACAGTCAAAAATTCAAAATGGGTAAGCTAACATTCCAATGTATGTAGTAGCCTACCCTTTTTGACGAAAGTTTATTGAAGTTTGTTCATGCCTCTTGTTAGTTCTCCGTTAGTTCCTATTAGTTCCATCATAAATGCTGTTAGTTCTAACGAGAGACGTGAACAAATTTCAATAATCTTTCGTAAATATGGGTAGGCTACTACATCCACTGGAATGTTAGCTAACCAAAATTGAATTTTCGGTTGTGAAACCATTATTGTTACCTATTGAACTATCGGTATTTATGAGGGAACTAACAGGAACTAACGAAGAACTAATGAGAGATATGAACAAATTTCAATAATATTTCGTCAATATGGGTAGGCTCCTATATACATTGGAATGTCAGCTAACAAACATTGATTTTTTGGCTGTAAACCCATTAATATTATTGAACTAACGGTATTTTTGAGGGAACTAATGAATAACTAACTATAGACATAAAGAAATAGGAATTATGTAGTTTAACTGTGGGTAAGCTACTTTTCATAGGTGAAGTTGGCCTACCTATTGATTTAAGGCTTTAACAGGGTTTAATATTGATGAACTAACGGTATTTATGAGGGAACTAACAGGAACTAACAAAGAAATAACGAGGGAGATGAACAAATTAAAAACATTATTAAGGTGACATTTTTATTGATTGTATCAGGCTTTTGAATGGGGGTTTGTGTGTTGCGGGCCCCTGGGCGAGAGCCTAAGTAGGCTATGCTTTAATACGGCCCTGCGCTTGGTTTTAAAAAAGGCCAATTGGTGTTACTGGAGACGAAACTCTGTAACAATAATGCGCTAGACTTCCTAATATATCTGGAGGTCTTATCTGGGGTTTGACTGTAATTTTTCTTCAGGTACTCCAAGACCGCCCTCCCACTAGGTCAAAGCCACTGCGTTGCATAGCCACTCGTCGACCACTTGACCTGTTGAAATTTCATTTAGACTTATGGAACCCTTCATACTAGTGGGTCACAGCTACACTTGACACAGAATATCCTTCAGCTATGGGAACTGTATTTAGTTCAAACAGTTGGAGTAGAGAGAGATTTAGACCTCGGTCTAAATCCGTCATCAGTTGTTTCCATTATCTGTTCAGTCAACTAATTGTACTAGTATTGTTGTATTGTTGTTATGTAAACAATTGTTCATCAGTATTCAATTTTCAATAGCCCAGCTGGTTATCTCAGTCACCCCGGCAGTGGATATTCCGCATGAAATGTACCCACCTCGGTGGCAATCAAATCGACACTTTAAAAGTTAAATGTTACTCAGCTAATAAATATGTAACTTGTGATGAGGGGATTTGATTGCTTGATATCGGAGCAGAGTTTACAGAGGGGCAAAAAGGTGGCCAACCACGTAGGCTACACTTTTTTACACGAGACGAGACTCCTTAGATATATTAACCTCGTTAGGGTCATCTGAGATGTCCCCATAACCATAGACTACATTCCCTAACCTCTCTATAGTCCAGCAATTTTCCCGGTAGAACAAGCCTTTAATGCTCTATAAACAATGATCGTAATATAGAGCGTACGCAACACATGCCAATTTACCAAGTAAATTTACCTATAGGCTAAGGGGGCCGCCTTTTTCCGACTATTCACAAGCAATACACTATATCACAATGAAGAACCGGATATAAGCAGAGGCTACATAGGCGAACGCCTAAGGTCAATATTTGTAACATAACATCATAATCTAACTTAAGTGCAATGATAATAACATTAAATTGTTTATTTATCGATGAAAAAGTAATATACTAAAAAATACATATATCCTTTGACAAGAAAAAATGTAACACAACATTTATGTAAAAGATACTGTTGAGTATATATGTATTATGTTCAAATTTGTGTTAAATTGCTTGATTGTTTACCGCTGTCGTTTATATCAAATTCACATGAGAATCTTAAATACCCGATTTTACGGGAAAATCCCCGCACCTCGAGTCCAAAATCCCCGACTTTACCCGTTATTTTTCTTAATCCCCGCAAAATACTCGAAAACCGGGTAATTACCCGGTTTCTGGCAACACTGGGCTCAGGCGTGGAGGATGCGCACGCAGCTTCCCCACCTCTTCAGGCGCCACGACATAACTTTAGGCGGGTTCCAAGCGCGGGAAACCGCGGCCGCGGCACTGGAACGCGACTGCATTTGAACTTCCACTAAATCTTTTTGTTGTACTCATTGTTATTTATTATTGTTTTAACACTACAACTTTTGGTTATAAACAAATACTGAACAATGCTGGGTGCAGTACGATAAGCGTTTACCAAATTAATCGGATATAAAATAGTGACAACAGTGTAGTTGCGATACTGATTTTTTCGAGCCCCCAGCAAATATATTCTCAAAACCATCCCTAACTTACGCCACTGCCACAATTACACTATGATACATTGATATTACAGCTGAGATTGTCGAAAACAAAATTAAAATATTCCCTTCGCAGTAAACCTATGTACTCAGCGAATTGACAATGCATATACATATATGTTTATCACTAATAGATAAAGCCACTTACTAAGTTTCATACAAACAATTTATAAATAAGTGATACTGTATATAACATTTTATTTATTCTCCATAGTTTAGCCCTTTGAATATCTCTGCAATGGTTGGACGTAGAATAAACACCAAAATTATAGTATTTAACATTAATTTGTAAATATAACTAGTTTGACGTGTTCAGTACTGTATCAGTTTTTAGACAAATAAATGAGTTTGAGTTTGGGCAGGAACAAAGGAAGTTATTGACCTGGGACATTATGGATTTTATTAAGCTTTACGTCTTTATACTTGTCGGCTTAATTCTTTCTTAGGTATTTCATCCTTCATTGACGTGAAGACATTTTATAAAAAATGGATGGTGTTTGACACCTGCCGACTTTATTCTTAGGTATTATAAACTACATAGACTTGATCAAACTTTATTACAAACATTATACCGGTAGCCTAAACAACACTGGAACTGGCGTTATGTATCTGGAGCTTAGGAAACGTCTAGCTCATGCAACCTTATCGCAGAATATACTAATGGATAGGTTAGGGTAAAACTGTTCGGGCGCTGGCCCGCGTTAATTTTTACACTTCAGCAAATTTAGTCGAAAGCTAACACAGTTTTCCGCCGAAACTAAGCAAAAGAGTACCAGCAACTAATGGTAGTGATTACAGTCTACAGGGTTTAACTTGGCAATCGTTGAATGTCAAAGAGGCGAAAAGTCATTCCAGAGCAGACGGTAACCAGATGCCGAGCATTGTTACCCGAACTGTATTATGCTTACTTCGATTAAACACTGGCATTTTTCACATATATAATATTATGTACATAATATAATACATTTATAATATTATTATAATAATATAATATAATACATATATATATATATATATATATATATATATTTTCACATATTATGTCATCAATGTGCATAATGTCTGTGGTGGATGGGAGTTCCTTGAAGCTTTTTTAAATAAGAGTTGCAGAAAACAAATATGAAACTTATAATTTACGACAGCTGCCGGTTCAGCCGGTCCGAGACACGCTGGGTCAATAGTTGGTGGATAATGAAAAGGCCCAAGGGCTGATTTATACCACCAAGTAAAACTGGTATTAAAAAATTTTATATTAACTATACAATGTTTAAAATTGAAGTGGATCGATTAAATAATATCGCATTTGAAGTTTTATTACATTACACATTAATAATAAAGTAAATCTACTTTATCATATTATTATAGACCGGTATAACAATAATAAACTATAAAACACCACTACATTTTGTAAGTGTAGAAATTATTAAACATAAGGTATTTAAAACAAGTAGATAAGTAGATAATGTATCTTTCGCGCTAGCCCAGGCTCTGCCGCCCTCGCGCTCCAAAAATACCGTAGTTAACAGTTACGCATGTTCCTCACTTCTTAAAAACATTAATATTTATATATAAATGTGTTCAGAAATGTCTGTGCAAACGGTTTTAGAGGAAGTGTTTTTCATTTATTATACGTATAACCAAAATAAACATCAAAAACCTAAATTTGAAACAACAAAAATATTTTTTTTTTATTTATTTAGTTAATTTATCGTAAACAGTATCTGTTTAAAAATGATAGCACATTTATCGACAAAAAAGAACTAAAAAGAGTTAACCCTAAACAACGTTTTGTTAAAAAGTTATACTCGATGACATTAAAGTCTACGATTTCGAGCTTTGAGGGGGGGATAGAAGGGGAAGCACAATGCGGATTTTAGGGGACTTTTGAGAAAACACGTCTTTCAATATGGTCTATCAACTGAGAAAAGATCAGCTTTACCAAAAAGAGTTCAGACACAAAACATTTATTGACTGGGCTACAAACGCCGCGGTCGCCGCGCTGGCGCTGAGCGCTGTCGACAGATCTCCACGTGCTCGGGACCGCCTGCAACTTGTGGAAGGCAACACACAACAATGTACACGTGCTCAGGACCGCCTGCAACTTGTGGAAGGCAACACGCAGTACAATCTCTGGAGCGGACTGTACTTTACCTTGTGTCACTTTACGTTATGAAATAGTCTACTAAATTAAATTCAATGTTTTAAAACTCGACTTTTTGGAACATTCCCGTGTACTGAAATTGGATCGAACTGGAGTGAGTTTGTTAACTGGACGTTATGCAACTTTACGTTTTGAAACAGGTGGTTTTTGAAAATACAAACTTTATGTTTTGAAACTTTACCTTATGAAACTCTATCTCCGAATAGAACTAAAATTTAAATACTGGACGTTATGGTACTTTACTTTGTGGAACACTCACATATTTTATTTAAATTATAATAGCTACTTTACCTTATGAAACTTTACGTTTTGAAACGCATTTTAAATTAAACTATATTAATTGATAACTTTACGTTATGGAACTTTACTTTGTGAAACACTATATATTTAATACTTTATAATTATGAACTGGACGTTTTGAAACTTTACGATTTGAAATCGCTACATAACAAAACTGTAAAAAAAAGCTACTTTACTTTATGCACCTTGACGTTATGAATCGTCCCCATATATGTAATATTCACTCAATTATTTTAATCTCTGCTCTCATGAAACCACATGTTAATAATCATAAACAACATGAGTATTACTTTGACAGTTCCCTGGTTCATTATGAACAGCTGTTACAATTCTTTTGTTTTGATTTGAAACTCCATAAGCCCACTGTTAATTTTTTAACTTTTCATTTTAGTTTTTATACATTATTTGATTTGTCCTGGGGATGAGGCCTGTCTAGAACTTATTTTTATCCCAGAAATTAGTTATTTCCAACATTTGAAGGAAATCGCTGGAGCCGTTTTTGAGATCAGTGTCGCAAGCAAGCAAACCTTACTCATATTAGAGTATAGGATAAAAAATACTTTTTAGGTTGAAGTTAATACAATTTCTCCTAAAATTGTTTATGGCTGCTATATTTGTGATTCATAAACTGGAGTTCGATAATTATGATTGCACTTGATAAAATAAAATTGTTTTTATCGTAAATTCTTAAAATAGGTAATTTCAAGTTAAAAATAGGTAAGCGATGAGTTAATAAGTTGTCCTAATAGGACAATACCTGATAAAAGAACGGTTCCAAGTCAGGGAGCGTAGTATTTTAATGTTTTAGGGGTCAGGGGGAAGCGAGGGGCATTCAAGATTGTAATCTCGTCGGGAAGGTTATTAGTTTTGCCGGTGCGCCTGCATTTCTGCCGATGCAACATCGCAACAGTAATGCAGTGCTGTGTGCAGCTCTGGAGCCTGGCGCCTTATTTGCAGTTTATTTTACATTGATGCATTTAATTTATATTTACGTCCAAGTGGGTCGTTTTACCGTCGGTATTGTTGTTAGCAGTATTGCAACAAATAGTTTCGAATTAACTAAAGGGAAATCATTTAAATGTTTTAATGAATAAGTTATAGTTCAAAATTATTTAATTCTATCAGTACTGTTTGACATATTTCCTATGTCATATTGAATTGGTTAGTTTCCTTAAAATGTATAGTGCGTTTTTTTTTTCAAAATACCATACCATTACATAAATAATACTCCTTGATATGGCTCAAACTTATTTCGCGTTTTTATGTCCTTTGTCATAAATTTAAGTTACTAGTTATGCAAATATTAACCTCCGAAATTACTGCTTGTAAAATGAAGTGTCAGATAATTTGGTTCTGTTCCATAAAACAGTTTTGGTGCAAACATTAGAGAATAATATTACGTAATAATATAATAATATAGGGTGGTCTTTTAAAACGCATCCCGGGATTTGGAAGTTCAATCACAAATATTTGGCCTAACTGAATTATTTTTATTACATTTTGCACTTTCAAAAAACAAATTTCAATAACTTATAACAATTTTATTTTTTGGACTATATCCGGAAACAGACCACCTTAAGTATTTATGTACCAGTACACTCTTTTTAGGAAATTGTATAAAGAAAATTTGTACTTTCAATGTAATAACTTCAAAATAACAACAAATAAAATAACAAAATTGCAAACTAACGGGCAGAGGATGAAATAGGATAGACAACTTATGAACTTGTATTGCTCTAAAGAGTGACTTCAGGTATCTTCAAATTGTGTTACAAAAACACCCTGTACACGACTATACTTGCAAATGTATCATATTAAATTGCTGTTCATTATTTTTCATTTATCCGGGATGTTCTCGGTAATTTCACGATTTCGTTCAAACCTCGATGAAGGAAGGATTATCGAATAGACTGCGGAAGTGTAGCCGCGGGTCAGGCGATGGTGCATGGCGTCACGACGGTGAGGTAACGGCTAGGTCAGGGCCGGCGGGAGGCGATGTGCGATGGTCGGCGCCGGGACGAGGCCTCTGTTGTGCTAGGCAACTGTTGCAGTGCAACTGGTGGTTAAAGAAGTTGTTCTAGTATAGTAGGGTCGGCGAGACTGTAATTTACCCATTGTTGTCAGTTTGAACAATGATCCATCCGGCCCAGGAGTCGTTTGTCGATTTGTATAGCAACTGCGTTAGTTGTCCACCAGTATAAATAGCTCCCGTTTGAAACAGTTGCACGGGCGATAGTTGCAGTGTAACTGTTAACTAGTATCACAGAGTTCTAAGATTCGTAGCGTTTCGAATCAGAACGTAAGTTTGTTTAATGAGAACATCAGGTTTGATTTATATACATTCTTCAGAATGTCTAGTAAACTTGGAATTTTGAAGAAGTTTCAGAGGAAAGATAGAGGGCTGCTTGCGGATTGCTCCCCCCTGGCCAGTAGCACCAGCGACATACGTATTGCTCCCCCCTGGTCGTGGTGAAATAACCAATCCCCATTTTTGCCCTGACTGTACTTAAAGCCGCGGCACTTAAATATTACATTCAACATTTCATCTAATGTCATATAAATCTTCATTTGTGATTGTTCTCTTGCCATAAACGCTGCTTTTGATGAATTTAAAGTTGACAGTTATGGTATTTACAATGTTAAATGTGGCCAGATTTAGTTTTTGGTTATTATTTGTGTTCAAAAAGCAAAGTCTCTATGGATATCCTTGAAATGAGTCGTTATTCTCATGAATAAACTATTCTTTATCGTTAAATGTTATGTAAACATAACTAATTTGTAAACACTACTACATTGATTCGGACTTTGGTTTAGATAAGTACAGTGAGATCCAGAAATATAGAGAGGGCCAGGGAGCCCTCCAGCACGGCCAGGGAGGGGTGCAATCCGTATGTCACTCGCGCGGCCATCCACGGGGGAGCAATCGTGTCTCCCAAGATAGAGAAAATGGGGAAAAGAGAGGTACAGTAATTATATAGAATAACGGCCAAGTGATATTTTAGTGAACTTTCGCTCCTATATGCTTCGTAGGATATGTATCTCCGTATATAGGATTATTTGTAATTAAATACGATTTTGCGCGCACTACGCTGACGTGAGGGAAGTGAATTTCCACATACAAAACTTTTAAAACTCGAAACCAGTGTAAAAACATATATTTATTCCAATTTTATTGAAATCTGAAAACATGAGTTTTTGGCTGTTCTGATGCTCCTGGATTCATTTACCTGCAATGCTAGGGATACAATTTTGCGCATTATAAGGTTGGGAGAAGGTCCAAAATCAGGCTTTAAAGTAGGCGCCAGGTTACAGGGGATGATACAAATACACCAACAAATGAATAACATGCTTTCTAATGTAAAAACCCCATAAGACAACGTACTGTGTTTAGCCGATATACATTTTCTTTAATAACTCAGTAAATATTTATGCTAGAATGACGAGAGAGGGCTTAAAACTTTCGCTTTACTAATTCCCATCTTAATACATGCATTGCCTTTACATCCGGGGCTTGTCTGCCCCTTTTTGAGCCCAAAAACTCGAAATTTGAAAGAATAATCCCCCGAAAAGGGGTTTAGAGTTTTCCGATTGTTTTGCCCAACGAACTTGTGTAACAGATTATAGAAAGGAACGTCCCTACCAAATTTGACGTAAATCGGGCAAAAAATGCGACCGCTAGAGTGCACACACACACACACACACACACACACACACACACACACACACACACACACACACACACACACACAATTTTGAACGAACCCCCAAAACGAGTTGGGGTCACGTTAGGAACTTCTATGGTGGTCCCGGGCTTAAGTATCACCGTGCGGGTCATGCTAATAGTTCACTTTCCATAGGAAATTCACTAATCACCACTCTGAGTACTTTGTCGAGAAATTGGCAATAGCCTAATGATCAAAGCAAGGACATGGAAAGCATGGAAGCATGGCTGTCAACAGGCAATCGTCAGTCGTCACACACGACACCAAAACCAAGTGTGTTTCTCCGATTATACGAAGACTGTGATAGCCGGAGATGGAGAGGGTAGGAAAATCTTATGATTATTTTGTAGGACGCCCTGCACTTCGCACAAGGAAACGTTCATAATACATTGCACAATATTTCTCATGTTGATAATTGTTTGTAGATAACGCTTCCTCGGTAGTCTTCGTTTAGGGCGAAATTGTAGTCCATATACAGTTTCAAGATTCCGTTAAAACTGTTCCATAAAGTTTTGGGATTTCACTGTTGTCTATTATGGTGGGTATGATCTTGATGTATGTACACCGAATAATTCTTGCGATAAAATTAATTTTTTCCGCATATAAACTACGGTGTTACACATTATATTTGCAAACTTTCTCCTAAAGGGAAAATCGTATATGTGGGCATTTTGTGCCTTATTATTTTTGTCGGAGTCATTATTTGTTTGTCGAGGATCCGTAAAAATCCGCAATACAAGACAATATATTATAGCTCCGGTAGCAACGTCACGGGCTACTGTCCATACCCAAGGTTTCTTGAAGGTCCCGCTGCGGCGAGGCCTATCTTCCCTCTTCGAACGCCGCGCCGGGCATCTAGCGTTACATCACTTCGTTTGTCCAATAAACCTTGTTATTCTTTGCAATTATGCGGTTTCAGAATAAAACTCTGTTTTCTCTGTGTGATGTCAAATTGATCAACCCATTATTAGGATTTAAGTCGGACATCTTCCCTTATACTGCCTCGTTCTCTGCACGGGGAAACATAGAGCTGGATGTTAAGAAAAATATACATAACAGGCTGACTTACTGAATAAAATGACGCGCTAAAAGATTAAAATTGGGTCTCTGAAAGCGCACTGGGCGGAGCCTTGAAGGTGGATGTTTTTTGTAACCTCCAAAAGGCACATTTAGAAGGAAAGAGCTTATTTACTGATGTGTTAAAAATATGATAGTTTACTAAAGGTAGGAGAACATCGATTAAGAAATTAATAGATTCTTCAATAACATAGATTATCTTTTGACAGATACAGTTGTAAGCGTTTGGGGTGTCGGGAAATGCTCAGATGGACCAAAGAGAATCAGGAAAACTGTAGATTTTAGTGAGTTTCCTATGGAAAAGTGAACTATTAGCATGACCCGCACGGTGAAACTTAAGCCCGGGACTAATAGAAGTTCCTAACGTGACCCCCTGAACACGTTTTGGGGGGTCGCTAAAAACTGTATATATATATATATATATAAAGTGTGTGTTCGCACTCTAGCGGTCGCAATTTTTATCCGATTTACTTGAAATTTGGTAGGAACCTTCCCTTCTATAAACAGTTGGACAAGTTCGTTGGGCGAAACAATCGGACAACTCTAACCCCCTTTTTTGGGATTTTAGTTTTTAAAATTTTTAGTTTTTGGGCCCAGAAAGGGTCAGAAAAGCCCTTAATGTTAAATTATTGCATATTAAATTATTGTACGTAAAATGCCAAAAATTATAAGCCCTCATCATTCTAGCATAAGTATTAACCGAGTTATTAAAAAAATTGTAATTGTCTTAACACAGTACGTTGTCTTATGGGGATTTTACACTGAAAAAGGCTGTTTTAGCGAATTTCCCCTATAGGGAAGAAGCTATTACCGTAGTCGGCATGGTAAGACCTAGGCCCGGGACCATGATAACTTTTCGTTTTGAGGTCCCCAGACCCCAAAAACACCATTCGTTCGATACTGTATATATATATATATATATATATATATATATATATATATATATATATATATATATATATATATATATATATATGTGTGTCCGTGAGCACGATAACTCTCGTAAAAATGATCCGATTTTGATGAAATTTGGTATAAACGTGTAAAGCAACATTTATGACTTTAAGTTCGAAAACCAGCCAGATCGCTCTACCCAAAGGGGTATTTTGGGGGGGTTTTGTACCCCAAAAATGGGTTTTTCGAATTTTTCACATATAATTTTTGAAATATTCAAATTTTAGTTTTCACCATTAGATTCAGCTTAAAAAAACACACAATTTGGTATTTTGATCATTTCTCTACGTCAATTGGTTACCGAGATATTGAAAGTGCTAAACACAGTACGTTGTCTAATGTTATTCTTATGGAGGAAAAGAAAAATTTTATATCTCGCCTATTTATCAACGTATACTGACGAAACTTGGTATACGGCTTCATCTGGTTGTGGACCATTGATATTTGCTCAAAAAGACAATTTTTTACCCAACGCTCCTGTAGCAGCAAACCTGCGTACTCAGCCCCATGTTATTCTTATGGAGAATAAGTAACGTGTTATCTGCCTTAATTATGAAAATAAATTAATGAAATTTGGTATGTGGCTTTACCTAGATGAGTTGTATTGATATTTGTATAAAACCCCATTTTTTGTGTTCCTTGCTTCAGCAAACCTGCTTACTCAGCTGCCATGTTATTCTTATGGAGAATAATTAAAATGTCATAAATTGTTTATTTATGAATGTATATTGATGAAACTTGGTATGTGGCTTTATGTGGTATTAATATACATATATATGCATTGGAAATTCGCTGAGTACGCAGGTTTGCTGCTACGGGGGTATTTCATATCATTGTGTAGTTTTAACACCCCCAATACCCCTATACCAACTTTTTATTCTGACTATACCTCCTCCTACCCTTCTAATGTACAACATTGCCATCCTAATAGTCAATTTAAACACAACCAGGAGCATCAGAACAGGCAAAAAATAACATCTTTCAATTTTGCAAAAAAATGTTCCCAGTATTGTTTTAAACCCTTTATTATATTTGTTTAAAGGTTTTAATGCGGAAATTCACTTCCCTCACATCAGCGTGCTGCGTGCGATCTCGTTTTAACTTGCTACAACCAAGCAGGAATAACAACTAATGTTCCCCGTGAGTAAAGCACGAGGATTGTAAATGTTGTCATTTTTGCCACATTAAAATATGTTTTCCCATACATCCTGCTTCATTAAACTAAGGGAAATCACTGCTATATGCTACTAGGTTGCATACTGTGTTTTCCGCAGTTGAATATAAACGAGTGGCGACAATGAAGAGAGAGAGGGAGGGAGAGAGAGAGAGAGAGAGAGAGAGAGATGTTCGATACGATAGAGATGAGACAGTTTTAGTGACAGCGTTGCTTCATGAGGGGGTAATTTGACTATTGACGGCATATTTCGATCCAAATGTCATTGCTATCTGCCATACAATGGTGCGACAATTGGATATTGACTTACTTTCTACAGCTTTAGATACAATAATGGATTTATTTTCATTTAAAATTATCGCAATGGGTATAAAATGAATGCTTGTTACATGTTGGATATTTGTTTCTAGTATACACAGGAGAAAGGATCAACGCGATAAAACACTGTGCCAAATGTAAACCCAATAACAACTAAAACGATAAAAAATTCTTACATAGGCTAATGCAGGTTTCAATTAATGCTGTGCAGTTGTATGGGAAAAACAATCATACATGCGTATATAATATTCTCGTGTAGAACTAAAAGTACAGATGTGCCAGTTATTGTATATATTTTTACAGTGCATTAACACAAAATGTTAAATACAATATAAAGTAAAAATAAAATATGACAACGCCAAATGCAAAATACGTTACGTCAGGCGTCAGGTCAACTCAGAGGGAAGATAAGAACGTCTGCAAGATTTTGGGTAGAGGGTCCTATTAGTTTATCTCAATCTGTTTTGGTTCATGGGTGTTTTGTTGGAAAAGGTTTGCAGTACGACAATGTGGCGCCGGCCGGAGAGGGTTGGCCAGCCTGGGACAACAGCTGGTATCTCGTTATCAGCTGATCAAACAATTGTCATGGAGCAAACACGACTCGGCAACACAATGCTTCGCGGCGAACGCTTTCCCCGCCAGTTTCTGTATGCTCTCCTCTCGTAGGAGGGGCATTTTTTCTCAAATAGGTTTTGAGATCTTTGATATTGATATTTCATGAATTATTTTTCTTCAAGGAAACTTTTAAAATTAAGTACGAAACTTCTAATTCTGCTTTGGGAGATAATTCAACAAACATATTCATGAAAAAAAAACTCTGAGAACTAAAGTTGTTTAGTTTGGAATGTTGGAAGCACTTGGTTACTGTCATAATCATTGGCCTTCTTTTCTTAGTATAAAGCTAAAGTTCTTGTTGAGCCGGGTCAGTAACCTTTTTGCAGCCTTTCTTATTCCATCCTCGTTTGATCTTCGTGGAAAATGAATGGACGTTTTTAATTCGTTGTTTACGTAAGACCTCGCTTATACTGTTGAACTGCAACTGTTGCATGAAACAGTTGCGTGGATACAATAGGATTCGTGCAATTGTTACGCGCCCGTTGTCAGTTCGGACTGAAAATCCTTTGTCGACCGACTATTGAAGGCAACTGCACCAACTGCCATTTGAAACTGTGTTAGTTGAGTTGCGCAGGTGACGGTCCAGTGTATCAGTTGATCCAGTGTAACAGTTGATCCATTGTAACAGTTGATCCAGTGTAACAGTTGATCCAGTGTAACAGTTGATCCAGTGTAACAGTTGACTGGAGATCTAAAGAATCCGATATTATCAGCTGAGTTAGAGTTCCAATAAAACATTTGGACATTCTGCCACGGCCACTCCATACTATTGTGACAGAACCAACGTGCGAATATAACAATTCTGTACACGTGACATTCCTATGGGAGAGGGTTGCACACTCAAAGCAAGTTTACACCGGCAGCACATAGGGACAATAAATTGCTGGCAGCTGCCTTGTTATCATTACGGCCAATTTTCTCTCGAAATACTACATGCAAGCTACAATTTGTTAGAGTTTATATTGCCATTGTAACAGTTCCTCGGGAGATACAAATGTAAAATGAACTTTAAAGTTAGTGTAAGAAACTTCCTCCCCAGCTTTCGCGAAATTCACTTTAAACCTAGGAACATAACTCAGGTAATTTATTTTGCAATTAGGGGCCATACACATATTACGTAACGCATTTTTCGTCATTTCAGACCCTCCCCCACGTAACGCACCATAACGCTTGACCATACCCCTCTCACTCCCAATGTATTACGTAACTCAATCGTGGTTGGCTTGAAACAGATTAAACCTTTTAAGCATAGTTTTATTAGTAATTTGGAATATGGATTGCAATGAATCATTCAACTTTAAATGACTTTCTTTTAACAACATTTTATAATAACTTATTTAAAAGCAAAATGTATACAAACAACCAAGACTGTCACTAAACTATCTCAGCTATAGCGTAACTAATTTGATTTATAACTAATACAAATACAAAATAACTTAAATAAAAACCAAAGATGTGGGTGGCATTGCGCAATATTGTATCAAGTAACGATTTTACACTCTTACTCAAAACCCGTTATGTATCTATTTTCAGTTTAACTGTTATTAAATAGTATGACGGAAGTCATTTTATATAACTAACTGTAACCTTGACTCAAATATCAATTGGATTATTTTATAATTTTGAAATATTTATAACAGCATCAACATATACGGGGGTGCGCCAGCTCTTATGGTTGATATGTATGAATTACGTAACGATGATCCAAACCTCCTCCCCCACGTAACGCAACGCCTTACCCCCTACCCCCTTAAGTGCGTTACGTAATATGTGTATGGCCCTTTAGTTGACAGTGTAAACGTAGCTAACGCTGGGTCTCGAAGAATACGCTCAACATGCGTACACGCCAACTGCATAGCTTATTACGCCATGCTAATAAATAATGCAGAGTAACGCGAGCTCGTGGATATGCGTTCTGGAATGTATAGTGATACATTGGCGTGCACTGCTGTTATACGTTATGAATTATAAAACCCCAAACTAAACAATTTTTATTTGAATTTAACTTTTATGTTACTACAGGCACAGTAATAAACCAGTATTAATCTACATGCACATCGTATACGTTTTTAACATTGAAGCTACACTACTCTTTTCCGTGATTTGCAGTAGTTTTTATTGGTTTTCCGCTGTGACAAGGTTTTAGAGAACGTGTAGCTGAAAAACATGCTTATATTTTTACTGGTCGAGGTTACACTTGTTAGATTTCTCGAAACATAGAAAATGCCCTTGTAATAGATGCTATCATGATTTTCTTGTGACTTTATCTATGATTTCTCAATGCAATTCTGGCTTCTGTATAGCTTTATCAGCGCAACAGGCAACATTAATTGAACCCAGACTACGTATCTACTTCAAGGTCCTGGAGTATAGAGTATAGATAATTGGAATCACAATTAATAATTCGTAATAATATTTTCAAAAATCGAATGTCGGACTAAAATTATTTTAGACCCAGATTACTTTTAAGTACGATAGAATAATTTTATAACTATACTACATCTATCTATAATCTATAATATTATAAAGAAGAGGTGGTTTCTGTCTGTCTGTTTGTCTGATGTTCCGGGTAAACGCAAAAACTACTGAACCAACTGGGCTGAAACTTTACACGAAGGTATATCTTGAACCCATACAACACATAGGTCTATTCTCTTCCTTAAAATTCCCTCGGGCTACGCCCCGTGAACGTCCTAAGATTTAATGTTTACATTTCAGAAGACATTCAGAAACTGTAATGTGAACACCTGAGTACACTTCCATTTGGCAGCTTAAAGAGCAGAAGCAAGAACAACAGCTGTTTCAAGCTAACTAAAATGAAAATTGCATTGACTATAGATCGGGTAAAGACAATCCCTGTGCGAAGAACGGGTACATCAGCTAGTAATATTATAAAGAAGAGGTGGTTTCTGTCTGCCTGTCTGTATGTCTGTCTATCTGTCTGATGTTCCGAGTAAACGCAAAAACTACAGAACCGACTGGGCTGAAACTTTACACAAAGGTAGACCTTGAACTCATGCAACACATAGGCCTATTCACTTTCTTAAAATCCCCTCGGGCTACGCCCCGTGAAGTCCTCAGTTTCAATGTTTACATTTCAGAAGAAAGTAAACATTCAGAAATGTAATGCGAACAGCAGAGGGCACTTATATTTGACAGCTTAAAGAGCAGAAGCAAGAACAACAGCTGTTTCAAGCTAACTTACCTTTCTAACCCGTCGAAGAACGGGTACATTCTACTAGTTTGTTATGTTTTAATACAACGTTTCTCAGGGTCTCTGCAGCATCATCCTGACCCTGGCTGCCGGGAAGGAAAGACCTTGAGCCTCCACCACGACGGGAACCCCGCGCTTCCTCGTCTTGCTTCATCTTCGTTTGCGAGTCGAGTGTTTATTTGTATATGTAAGTTTTGTAAAACGTGCATATTGAGAATTACACTGCAACGACGCGACGTTCCGCGTGGACTTGATCCTCGGTGGAGTAGTCGCTGTCAGGGAGATAATCTTTTTTATATTTTAAAATACTGTCAATCTCTTTTGTATATGTGTGATAGTAAGTTAAACTCGCTTAGTAATAAACTATTTCTAATACCAGATTGGCCTAAATATTGCTTTTCTTTTAGATTCTAAACCTAAAAGGATACTCAACACTTTTTGCTTTCCAACAAGGCGATCTTAGGTTCTAAAATAGGTAGTGTAGAGTTGAAACATACCGATTTAAGAAAAAGTGCAATACAGTAGAACTCCAATTATCCGAATTAATTGGGGATCAGGCCAATTCGGATATGCAGAAATTCGGATAATCAGGTATACCCCGGGAATTAAGCAAAAAACATCACCATACATAAAAAATCAGAATTTTATCGACAAAGTTATTATAAATGTAGTGAACAGAAAGTGAGCGAACTGTATCAAGAATATAGGTCATAAAAATTAAATTACAGGAGTTAAATTGAATACAGTATATACAGTTGCTCTTTTCAATACATACTGTACGTATTTCACTGTTCAATGTTGGTCATTTCACTTGAACATCTCGAGCAAAGTGAGTTTATCACTTAGCGAAAGAACAACACGTTTACGTTTTGTACTCATTTCGAACGATAATCTCGGTGAAAGAACAGTAGTGACTGATGATGAGCAGGGCAGGAAGGGGGTATGACTCATTGTTCCCCGCGAAAATATCGTCCGGAAGGTAACAGCGCGGGCTTTTATTTTAGCGCTCACGGCGCATTATCGCTACACGCGCTCCCGCTGTTATTTTCTTGATTTTTATATTTCTATTATTTCACTCAAAATCGATTCGGATAATTGGATATTCGGATAATTGGGGTTCGGATAATTGGATTTCTACTGTATTTCAATTTTATTAATTCAAAATTATAACACAGTAATGTTTTTAAAAATTAAAAAATATATATTGGTGATTGTTATAATTTTAAATTAATTTGTAACCAATGATGTTACGGCTCTTTATTGAAGACTTCAATTATAGATTAAAATTTGTAAAACATACATTAGATTAATATACGAAGATTAACACGAAGGCCACACAATTAGGCCTACGTCAAAATATATTATCGTTTTGTTTCATATCTCAATCATATTGGTGTGGCCAAATTGTAGCTATCTCAACCCTCAAAGGTGTGGCTGTATTGTGTTATCACCAAACATTGTTTTGATAAGGGCAGTAAAGATTGCAATGTTCGGCGCGGCGTCTCTCCCGCCGCGGTGCAACACTGATGTTATTGCTTCGTCCTTGATTTCCCCACCGTGAGTCACAGTCACATCGATCACAAGCTCAACCGTGGGTCGGCAACACGGACTACGTAACCGCCAGGTGTTGCTGGTAAAACTGCACTCGGAGACTCGGAGCGTAAATAGTAGATCTGATAGTAGGTTGGTACAGCTGAATTATTTTGGCGGGGTTCTTTATTTTGGGATGTGTTGGGCAAGCCATGGAAATAATAGGGAATGGCTTCCCCCACTACAGCTGTACTCGGAGGGGATGTTAACCCCCTCACGTGTAATAATGAAGCATTTTCTTTTAAATATAACTGTTTGATTACAGTTGTTGATTATAAATAATTACGTTTGGTTTGATAGATTCGTTGAAGCATTTTCCGTATCTGTTACTTAGAAAATGTTACTGAAAAATCAATATATCTTAATATTTATTTAAGACGCCGACGCAACTAGGGCGTATTTTAAGAGTCTTCATCACCGGAAGTTGCTAGACGCCATATTGGAGTGTTGTTCCATAAGGCCAATGTTAACTTTGTGCCTCCATTACTCCTCACCTGATCGTCACATACAATTAATTTTGGTGTCAAATTAAAGGTTTCGTTATTCTCTAGGGAAATACAATGTCGAATTCCTTAAATTGGGTACCATAATACATAGTTTAATTTTGAACTGAAACACTATACATGTTCTCATTATTTTGTAACAAAATCCAAATTCGACTATTGTATTTCTCTAGAGAACGACGAAACCTTTAATTTGATACCAAAATTAATTGTTTGTGACGATAAGGTGAGGAGTAATGGAGGCACAAAGTTAGCATTATCCTTATGGAACAAAACTCCAAGATGGCGTCTAGCAACTTCCGGTGATGAAGACTCTTGGCGAATATGAATTAATGTTGAGTGTAGAATGGGTGAGACACCTTGTGTAGCCTTGCGACTGAATAAGATCGACAAATTGCAACTATTTGAAAGAAAATTAGTGCGAAATAGATAGAGTAATTTTATTTGAAGTATCGGTTATTACTGTTATCGAAAAATAATATATTATCCCGTCGATATTTTTTCTTAGCAAATTATGTGTGCTTCCAATGTAATAGGTAACAAACCCGCTCACCCCTCTCTTCACTTCGCCTGTCTAAAACACCTCGTGGGTCTCCATTTCCTCCCCTATACGAGCGAAAACTTGTTATCGCCAAAATACTTTTGTTATGATGAAATTGTTATATTAGTTTGGAGAGTAACATTGACACGAATTCGTCATAAATGATTGAGCGATGCTAATGAGCTCGAAGAGGTAAGCAGAGATTAATTATTATTGTGATGAATTCGCTGTTGTTTTACATAATGCAGCGTAAGGCAGCATTCAGTGTATTGCCTATTAAGAACTCTCTCCAGATGAATAAACATCAGGTTACGTCACGTGATCAAAATAACGTATTACACCAGTAACTGTATTACAGTCTTTAAGGCCAATGTGAAGGGACAAATCAAGTTTTAAATTAATTAATTTTCTTAATTTAAAAGTGGATAGCAATAATTATACGTCATGAGATATTGTTTTCCTTCAGTGAAACCACCAAAGCAGATTTCACATTAGTAGGGTAGAATGGAGTCTCCGACCCCAGGAGGAGCACCCCCCCCCCCGAGCCCCCCCCCCCCCCCCGAGGTCTCGTCTGTGACACTTTGCGAATTTTTTTTTTGCGAATTTTTTTTTGCGAATTTTTTTTGCGAATTTTTTTTGCGAATTTTTTTTTTTTGCGAATTTTTTTTTTTTTTGCGAAACTTAACCTAACCTAACTTAACCTAACCTAACCTAACGTAACCTAACCTAACCTAACGTAACGTAACCTAACCTAACCTAACGTAACGTAACCTAACCTAACCTAACCTAACCTAACCTAACCTAACCTAACCTAACCTAACGTAACGTAACCTAACCTAACCTAACGTAACCTAACCTAACCTAACCTAACCCATCCTAACCTAACCTAACCTCGGATCAGATTTCTGATTGCAGATTCTTGTTCGTCTAGTCGAGCCGAGAAATTTGAGTACCCACAACGTACATTTGGACGATGTAGGGGGGGGGGCTATCTCGGTTACCATAAGTCGGATTTGAATTCTGATTGCAGATTCTTGTTCGTCTAGTCGAGCCGAGAAATTTTCATACCCACAAAGTACATTTGGACGATGTAGGGGGGGGGGCTATCTCGGTTACCATAAGTCGGATTTGAATTCTGATTGCAGATTCTTGTTCGTCTAGTCGAGCCGAGAAATTTGCATACCCACAAAGTACATTTGGACGATGTAGGGGAGGGGGGGGCGGGCTATATCGGTTACCATAAGTCGGATTTGAATTCTGATTGCAGATTCTTGTTCGTCTAGTCGAGCCGAGTCATTTGAGTACCCACATCGTACACTTTGGATGATGTTTACAAAAAAGGGGCCCGCACCACACTTTTGACCTTTTTTTTGCATTTTTGGAATCTCCTCGTCAAGCCGAGTATTCTCAGTACCCACATGACATACTTTGGATAATTAATACAAGAGTTGAACAGGGTAACGCTACAACCAACAGAGCTAGCCCATCAGCGCTTGCGGTCAATTGAACTACCAGTGAATGCAAATTTTGAGGAGAATATAATTGCAATGCTTTGAACATATACTGCAAAGGGGGGTGTATCGATACACCCCCCTTCAAGTACTCTGCACCGAGGCAGACGTTCACACAAATAAGCGTCGCGTCCAGTCTACTGTCTGGGAATGCGGATGTTGTAATTTGATACCTCGACTGGAGGGTGCAGGTGTTCACACAAAAAACCGACAAGTCGAGACCTGTCTGGGAATGCGGATGCTGTAATTTGATACCTCGACGGGAAGACGGCTGACCCTTCCAGGAACCCATTATAGTCCGCCCGTATCGAATTCCGAGCAATAAATCACCAGTTGTCAAACACCCACGGTATCAATCTTGTTTTAGGCTTCAACAATTCCTGACGTATGGGGGAGCGAAAATCTCCCCCTAGTAATTAAATCAACAGAACACCAGTTGTCACGGTCTCATGCTTGTTCTAGTCTTCAACAATTCCTGACGTATGGGGGAGCGAAAATCTCCCCCTAAGCCATTATGTGTTAGGGGGAGCGAAAATCTCCCCCTAGTAATTAAATCAACAGAGCTAGCCCATCAGCGCTTGCGGTCAATTGAACTACCAGTGAATGCAAATTTTGAGGAGAATATAATTGCAATGCTTTGAACATATACTGCAAAGGGGGGTGTATCGATACACCCCCCTTCAAGTACTCTGCACCGAGGCAGACGTTCACACAAATAAGCGTCGCGTCCAGTCTACTGTCTGGGAATGCGGATGTTGTAATTTGATACCTCGACTGGAGGGTGCAGGTGTTCACACAAAAAACCGACAAGTCGAGACCTGTCTGGGAATGCGGATGCTGTAATTTGATACCTCGACGGGAAGACGGCTGACCCTTCCAGGAACCCATTATAGTCCGCCCGTATCGAATTCCGAGCAATAAATCACCAGTTGTCAAACACCCACGGTATCAATCTTGTTTTAGGCTTCAACAATTCCTGACGTATGGGGGAGCGAAAATCTCCCCCTAGTAATTAAATCAACAGAACACCAGTTGTCACGGTCTCATGCTTGTTCTAGTCTTCAACAATTCCTGACGTATGGGGGAGCGAAAATCTCCCCCTAAGCCATTATGTGTTAGGGGGAGCGAAAATCTCCCCCTAGTAATTAAATCAACAGAGCTAGCCCATCAGCGCCTGCGAACAATTGAACTACCAGTGAATGCAAATTTTGAGGAGAATATAATTGCAATGCTTTGAACATATACTGCAAAGGGGGGTGTATCGATACACCCCCCTTCAAGTACTCTGCACCGAGGCAGCTGTTCGCACAAATAACCGTCGCGTCCAGTCTACTGTCTGGGAATGCGGATGTTGTAATTTGATACCTCGACTGGAGGGTGCAGGTGTTCACACAAAAAACCGACAAGTCGAGACCTGTCTGGGGTGCAGCTGCGCCCGACCCCAGGAGGGGCAGGAGGAGCAGGAGGAGCAGGAGGGGCAGGAGGGGCAGGAGGAGCAGGAGGGGCAGGAGGAGCAGGATTAGCAGGAGGAGCAGGAGGGGCAGGAGGGGCAGGAGGAGCAGGAGGAGCAGGAGGAGCAGGAGGAGCAGGAGGGGCAGGAGGAGCAGGAGGGGCAGGAGGAGCAGGAGGAGCAGGAGGGGCAGGAGGAGCAGGAGGAGCAGGAGGGGCAGGAGGAGCAGGAGGGGCAGGAGGAGCAGGAGGGGCAGGAGGAGTCCCCCCCCCAGACGCCTGCACCAACACTTGGAAGAAAATCCTCCTACATTAGAAGGATTTCCTTCTGTTCCCTAACATGAAAAGCTTTTGTGGCCTTGAAAAAGGCCGATTATGATGGTGGGATCAGGTGGAGGCTAAGGTGTTGGAAAACGTTTATTTTTTACTGTTGAAAAACTTTGTTACTTCATCAGGGTGCAGTTCATCGGTCCGCCGATTCCACCACATTTCAACAAGCATCATGTACTTCTGCTCATGTTCAATGGCGTAGAAGTGCTCCTCTTCAATGGGGTAGAAATTCATCTTGTAGTCCATGTCACGCTGCCAATATTCCCACTCCAAGCCGTCCAGCGGGCAATGGTTCCACATGCTGTTGATTCCCCGTCGTCTGGAGTACAGAGCGTCGTCAATATCTTGAGTAGTTGAATACATTTTTGGTTCATGAACGTACTTGAACTTTTTGTCAATGCGCCATAGCCTCTTCTTATGGAAATGCTTCAAGGTGCATTTATCGTCGTCTTTTCGGTTGTAGAATTCATCACCTTCGAAGTAATCATCTTCATCGTCAAACGGTCTCTTCTTATTATTGCTATTCATTGTCGTTTCCGCTGCAACACATACATCCTCCAACTCAACGTCTGTGATGTCACAATCCCACTCGATGTTGGCCATGATCTCTTCGTAGCTGTTGACGCTTCGAAACTCAAGACTAAACTAAACTTTACTGCTAGGGGCGGGCTGTGCGTCGTGGGATGATGGGCGCAGGTGTACAGACAAAAAACCGTCGCGTCACCCTACTGTCTGGGAATGCGGATGCTGTAATTTGATACCTCTACGGGAGGGCGCGGGTGTTCACACAAAAAACCGACGAGTCGAGACCTGTCTGGGAATGCGGATGCTGTAATTTGATACCCCGACAGGAGGGCTACCGACCCTTGCAGGAACCCATAATTATAGACCACCCGCGTCGAATTCCGAGCAATAGTACACCAGCTGTCAAACACCCACGGTCTCATTCTTGTTCTAGTCTTCAACAATTCCTGACGTATGGGGGAGCGAAAATCTCCCCCCTAAGCCATTATGTGTTAGGGGGAGCGAAAATCTCCCCCTAGTGATTAAATCAACAGAACACCAGTTGTCAAACACCCACGGTCTCATTCGTGTTCGGGAGTTTGAAGTGTGTGGCTGTGTAATAGTGTTGCTGTGTGACATTCTGTCAGAGCGATCGCCCGACGTTTTGACCTAACCTACAAAATGAACCACTTAACCGCCTATGTGTTTAATGATCGGCCTTTGTCTGTACTGTTTGACAGCAGCGATAATCCATGGTTCAAAGCTAAGGATGTAGCTACAATATTGGGATACGCTAACCCTAAAGAAGCAATCAGAGCACATGTTAGAGAAAAATATCGCAAAACAATTCCTGAAGTATGGGGGAGCGAAAATCTCCCCCTAACCTATAACGAGAAACATTCAATCTTTCTTAACGAGCCGGGATTATATTCGTTACTTATGAAATCTAAAATGCCCATCGCCGAGAAGTTTCAAGATTGGATCTTTGAAGAAGTTTTGCCATCCCTTAGAAAAAATGGTCAGTACAGACTTATAAACGAGAACCAACGGCTGCTACAATCACTTACAAAGTCGCTAACAAATAACCGAAAGCTAGATCAAACAAATTCCGAGTTTAAAACTACAAATGATATATTGTGTATGGAAAACCAATCCATGAATCAAACGCTGATCGAACAGACACCTAAAGTGGCAGTGTTGCCTGAAGATGTAAATCTGAAGCATATATTTTGTGTGATGATTAGGGAAACCCTTCTAGAGCAGTACGGAGTTTGTGAATACAAGTGCATTCGAACACAGAAGAGGAATTTCAAACAAGCCTTGAAAAAAGCAAAGGAAGAAGGATTTACAATGTGCTACTGTAGAGAAAATATCCCCAACGGCATAAACATAGTGAATAAGGCTAAAGAAGTGATGAAGAGTTACGGCATGCACATTGACTGCAGATACAACAACATCCTAACCTCGCACAATTTCATTAATGTAGTTGAACATATCTTTGACAATGCATAGGTCTGCGCTTGTGGACTCGTTCCAGAACCTTCGACGCTAGTCAGGTAGCAACAGTCGATACGTGCTCCAAAGATGACCAGTGTGGATGACGCAAGAAAAGTAATCACCATATCAATGAACAAAATACGTTATAAACGTAACAACATCCGAGAAAGGCTCGCAATCAAGTTAGTGTTGGATAGAGCGAGAGATGTGTTTGAGAGAAAATATCATATGAAACAGCATACTTATGAAAAAAAAACAAAAATATTGAATATCATGTGAAAGAATATAACTATGAAGAAAACAAAACAGACTGTTAAATTTAACGAGGAGCTAAATACACAGTACACTTACGAGCCCTGTGAGGATGTACAACAATTAACGTGGACTCAAATCGCATTAGATGAAATGAGATTCCGCAGACCGTTGGAACTGATGTTGGGTGAAAAAATCAAACATCTAACCTATTGCAACAAGATGTGTCACAGCGAGTGCATACAGTTTACTTCAAGGGTGAGCAGACGCACCACCAGTCCGTAGTACGGTAGAAGTCACACGGTAAGGACGTCAACATGGACGCTTACGTTTCTGCGGACGACTATATCAAATCGTTTATTCAGGAGATTGAGGTTATGAACAATAATGCTAGTGATCAGACATTGGCATCACCTCAGACGTCATCTGTAAAACCGATCACTGCCTGCAAGAGACGAAGGAGGCCAACTCTCATCGAAGTGGAAACCAAGAAACCAGGATGGGTGCCAAAACCAACAGATGATTGTCCCATAGTGTCATGGATGGAGGATGGGAATACTTTTGCTGTTCAAAACCCGGGAAACAAAGGACAAATTTTATTGAAAATGAAAATGTACGATGGTACAGATATGGTGTTCATGTGCAGTTTATTTTTGGACAAAGATGGTGAAATGCTCCAAAGTGTTAGACAAGTAGTTGATAAAGTGGAAAACATGTGGATCGATAAATCAACAGGAGTACCGAAAATTACAGGCTTAACTCAAACTGTTACACAACGCAGTGCAGTTTCGCAACCAACGTCGAAGAAGCGAGCTGTGAGGAAGAAACAACGAGTGTCGCCAGCAGTCAATTAAAGCATCAGCATTCCCAGACAGGAGGGCGACGCGTCGGTTTTTTGTGTGTGAACACCTGCGCCCGGCCAACTACTAGAGATGTCGAGCAGCAGCACTTTCAAGCTAGAGTTTCCGAGCGTGAACGGCACTGCAGCAACCGAGGACCTGAGAGCTACCCTCAACAACTGCAAGTCTGACTCTCCGCTCTACACCAGGATAGACGACCTCAGAGAGGAATGCGGCTATCTCATCACTGCGATGGAGCGAGCCACAACACCCTTTGGCGAGACGATCATCGTGATCCTGGAGGGGCAGGTCGGGGACGACTTCTTTCTGCGAGTCTACCTGCCTAGGCGCTTCAACGAGGTCCTGAGCAACACCGACATCGAGCGCTACAACAGCGGGTTTGGAGAACGCCTTCGCTTGGTGAAGCGCAGCCCGAGGGGTTCCAATAGCAGATTCACACCTTTGGAGTTTATGTAAAGCAAGACTTGAAGATTATGTAAATACCTTTGTAAATTAGTTTTCGTAGTCAATACTTATAGTCACGTTCAGAACATAACCACTGTGTTATTTATTTCACTTAACCCCAAAAATGTCCTTTGGTAGTAAGTTTAAGAGCGTGAGTATGGTAACTGTGAGGTGTTTAGCTCATCAGCGTCATCATCAGAATCATCGATATTTGTACATAGATGTAACCCACCGCGTAATGCGATACAATTGATTGGAGCGCATCGTGTGTGAGCTGTCTTGTGATGACGACATCGCACTGCGTTTGTAACAAAATAACGTGTACATTAACACGACGATCACTTTTCTTGCTTAAGTCACGATGGGCATTATGGCGTACGGGACGATTGGTAATAACAGCGTTTAAAGTAAACTGTGCACATTCGTTGTGATACGTCTTGTCACAGCACGTTAGATTTCACATTCTCACATTCAACATCAATTACAATTGTAGACGTAATCTCATTTCATCTGTTGTGATTTAAGTCCACGTTAACCGTTGTACATCCTCACGCGGCTCATAAGTGTAATGAGTATTTAGTATGACAATAAACTTCTCGAATGTTAGTACGTTAAATCGTAGCTTGTTCATTGACGCATCGATCCCTATTCTTGTTTCAGTCTCAATATGCATTATGGCGTACGTGCCAGATGGTACTAACAACGCTTGAAATAAACTGCACACATGTGTTGCGATACATCCAAACACAACAAGTTAGATGCATCATTCAATCATTCAGCATCAATTGAAATGTTATGCGTGGCATCATTTCATCTGGTGTAATTTGAGGGAATAACTCGACTACGAACCTTTATCGTATGTTAGTTCGTTAACAACGTAAATTGTACATTAACACGACGATCACTTTTCTTGCTTAAGTCACGATGTGCATTATGGCGTACGGGGCGATTGGTAATAACAGCGTTTAAAGTAAACTGTGCACATTCGTTGTGATACGTCTTGTCACAGCACGTTAGATTTCACATTCTCACATTCAACATCAATTACAATTGTAGACGTAATCTCATTTCATCTGTTGTGATTTAAGTCCACGTTAACCGTTGTACATCCTCACGCGGCTCGTAAGTGTAATGAGTATTTAGTATGACAATAAACTTCTCGAATGTTAGTACGTTAAATCGTAGCTTGTTCATTGACGCATCGATCCCTATTCTTGTTTCAGTCTCAATAGACATTATGGCGTACGTGCCAGATGGTACTAACAACGCTTGAAATAAACTGCACACATGTGTTGCGATACATCCAAACACAACAAGTTAGATGCATCATTCTAACATTCAGCATCAATTGAAATGTTATGCGTGGTATCATTTCATCTGGTGTAATTTGAGGGAATAACTCGACTACGAACCTTTATCGTAAGTATGTTAGTTCGTTAACAACGTAACTTGTACATTGACGCATCGATCACTTTTCATGCTTAAGTCACAATGTGCATTATGATGTATGTGACGACTGGTAATAGCAATGCTTGAAGTAAACTGAGCACATGTGTTGCGATACGTCTTGTCACAGCAGGTTATATTGCTCATTTCCCCATTCAACATCAATTACAATTGTATGCGTAATCTCATTTCATCGGTTTTAATTCAAGTCCGCGTTAACTGTTGTACATCCTCACGCGGTTCGTAAGTGTAACGAGCATTTAGTTTTACATTAAACTTCTCGTATGTCAATCCCAAGTAATCGGTGTTTGAAGAAGTTTGCCTTTCCCTCAAGAATTGTCACTAGCATTATAACATACGCGTTTAATAACCAGATCGCACTTGTAATATTTTTGTATACCGATAAAAATTCCAAGTAATCGAGGTTTGAAGAAGTTCGCACATTGATAAAAAAAAAAAATCCAAGTAAACGATGTTTGAAGACGTTTGAGTTTTCGCCATCACACAAGTTCCAATCTTGAGTAATGTCAACCCAAGAAAATGAAAGCTAACAGCATCACGTAGTTGTGTTAAGTTACGATAGGTATAGTTAGGTTTATTAAGACTGTTTCCAGTTAGAAAGGGGAAACATGGAGAGACTTATCTCATCGTTAGGTTACGATATCCAGTGTAACGTTAGGTCCCTGCATAGAAATAGGAAACGTAGACAGTTGTATCTCATCCTTAGGTTATGTTATGCTCTGTTAAGTTAGGTTTGTGCTTATAGATAGGAAATATTGTCAGTAGTATCTCGTCGTTAGGTTAAGTCATGCTCTGTTAAGTTAGGTTTGTTGTTGAATATACAAAAAAAATCTGTACCTTAATGTCGGCGTGCGCATTATGATTATACCATTTTTAAATTGCGCACGCCGACATTAAGGTACAGATTTTTTTTTTTGTATATTCAACAACAAACCTAACTTAACAGAGCATGACTTAACCTAACGACGAGATACTACTGACAATATTTCCTATCTATAAGCACAAACCTAACTTAACAGAGCATAACATAACCTAAGGATGAGATACAACTGTCTACGTTTCCTATTTCTATGCAGGGACCTCACAACTACGTGATGCTGTTAGCTTTCATTTTCTTGGGTTGACATTACTCAAGATTGGAACTTGTGTGATGGCGAAAACTCAAACGTCTTCAAACATCGTTTACTTGGATTTTTTTTTTTATCAATGTGCGAACTTCTTCAAACCTCGATTACTTGGAATTTTTATCGGTATACAAAAATATTACAAGTGCGATCTGGTTATTAAACGCGTATGTTATAATGCTAGTGACAATTCTTGAGGGAAAGGCAAACTTCTTCAAACACCGATTACTTGGGATTGTCATACGAGAAGTTTAATGTAAAACTAAATGCTCGTTACACTTACGAACCGCGTGAGGATGTACAACAGTTAACGCGGACTTGAATTAAAACCGATGAAATGAGATTACGCATACAATTGTAATTGATGTTGGATGGGGAAATGAGCAATATAACCTGCTGTGACAAGACGTATCGCAACACATGTGCTCAGTTTACTTCAAGCATTGCTATTAGCAGTCGTCACATACATCATAATGCACATTGTGACTTAAGCATGAAAAGTGATCGATGCGTCAATGTACAAGTTACGTTGTTAACGAACTAACATACTTACGATAAAGGTTCGTAGTCGAGTTATTCCCTCAAATTACACCAGATGAAATGATACCACGCATAACATTTCAATTGATGCTGAATGTTAGAATGATGCATCTAACTTGTTGTGTTTGGATGTATCGCAACACATGTGTGCAGTTTATTTCAAGCGTTGTTAGTACCATCTGGCACGTACGCCATAATGTCTATTGAGACTGAAACAAGAATAGGGATCGATGCGTCAATGAACAAGCTACGATTTAACGTACTAACATTCGAGAAGTTTATTGTCATACTAAATACTCATTACACTTACGAGCCGCGTGAGGATGTACAACGGTTAACGTGGACTTAAATCACAACAGATGAAATGAGATTACGTCTACAATTGTAATTGATGTTGAATGTGAGAATGTGAAATCTAACGTGCTGTGACAAGACGTATCACAACGAATGTGCACAGTTTACTTTAAACGCTGTTATTACCAATCGCCCCGTACGCCATAATGCACATCGTGACTTAAGCAAGAAAAGTGATCGTCGTGTTAATGTACAATTTACGTTGTTAACGAACTAACATACGATAAAGGTTCGTAGTCGAGTTATTCCCTCAAATTACACCAGATGAAATGATGCCACGCATAACATTTCAATTGATGCTGAATGATTGAATGATGCATCTAACTTGTTGTGTTTGGATGTATCGCAACACATGTGTGCAGTTTATTTCAAGCGTTGTTAGTACCATCTGGCACGTACGCCATAATGCATATTGAGACTGAAACAAGAATAGGGATCGATGCGTCAATGAACAAGCTACGATTTAACGTACTAACATTCGAGAAGTTTATTGTCATACTAAATACTCATTACACTTATGAGCCGCGTGAGGATGTACAACGGTTAACGTGGACTTAAATCACAACAGATGAAATGAGATTACGTCTACAATTGTAATTGATGTTGAATGTGAGAATGTGAAATCTAACGTGCTGTGACAAGACGTATCACAACGAATGTGCACAGTTTACTTTAAACGCTGTTATTACCAATCGTCCCGTACGCCATAATGCCCATCGTGACTTAAGCAAGAAAAGTGATCGTCGTGTTAATGTACACGTTATTTTGTTACAAACGCAGTGCGATGTCGTCATCACAAGACAGCTCACACACGATGCGCTCCAATCAATTGTATCGCATTACGCGGTGGGTTACATCTATGTACAAATATCGATGATTCTGATGATGACGCTGATGAGCTAAACACCTCACAGTTACCATACTCACGCTCTTAAACTTACTACCAAAGGACATTTTTGGGGTTAAGTGAAATAAATAACACAGTGGTTATGTTCTGAACGTGACTATAAGTATTGACTACGAAAACTAATTTACAAAGGTATTTACATAATCTTCAAGTCTTGCTTTACATAAACTCCAAAGGTGTGAATCTGCTATTGGAACCCCTCGGGCTGCGCTTCACCAAGCGAAGGCGTTCTCCAAACCCACTGTTGTAGCGCTCGATGTCGGTGTTGCTCAGGACCTCGTTGAAGCGCCTAGGCAGGTAGACTCGCAGAAAGAAGTCGTCCCCGACCTGCCCCTCCAGGATCACGATGATCGTCTCGCCAAAGGGTGTTGTGGCTCGCTCCATCGCAGTGATGAGATAGCCGCATTCCTCTCTGAGGTCGTCTATCCTGGTGTAGAGCGGAGAGTCAGACTTGCAGTTGTTGAGGGTAGCTCTCAGGTCCTCGGTTGCTGCAGTGCCGTTCACGCTCGGAAACTCTAGCTTGAAAGTGCTGCTGCTCGACATCTCTAGTAGTTGGCCGGGCGCAGGTGTTCACACACAAAAAACCGACGCGTCGCCCTCCTGTCTGGGAATGCTGATGCTTTAATTGACTGCTGGCGACACTCGTTGTTTCTTCCTCACAGCTCGCTTCTTCGACGTTGGTTGCGAAACTGCACTGCGTTGTGTAACAGTTTGAGTTAAGCCTGTAATTTTCGGTACTCCTGTTGATTTATCGATCCACATGTTTTCCACTTTATCAACTACTTGTCTAACACTTTGGAGCATTTCACCATCTTTGTCCAAAAATAAACTGCACATGAACACCATATCTGTACCATCGTACATTTTCATTTTCAATAAAATTTGTCCTTTGTTTCCCGGGTTTTGAACAGCAAAAGTATTCCCATCCTCCATCCATGACACTATGGGACAATCATCTGTTGGTTTTGGCACCCATCCTGGTTTCTTGGTTTCCACTTCGATGAGAGTTGGCCTCCTTCGTCTCTTGCAGGCAGTGATCGGTTTTACAGATGACGTCTGAGGTGATGCCAATGTCTGATCACTAGCATTATTGTTCATAACCTCAATCTCCTGAATAAACGATTTGATATAGTCGTCCGCAGAAACGTAAGCGTCCATGTTGACGTCCTTACCGTGTGACTTCTACCGTACTACGGACTGGTGGTGCGTCTGCTCACCCTTGAAGTAAACTGTATGCACTCGCTGTGACACATCTTGTTGCAATAGGTTAGATGTTTGATTTTTTCACCCAACATCAGTTCCAACGGTCTGCGGAATCTCATTTCATCTAATGCGATTTGAGTCCACGTTAATTGTTGTACATCCTCACAGGGCTCGTAAGTGTACTGTGTATTTAGCTCCTCGTTAAATTTAACAGTCTGTTTTGTTTTCTTCATAGTTATATTCTTTCACATGATATTCAATATTTTTGTTTTTTTTCATAAGTATGCTGTTTCATATGATATTTTCTCTCAAACACATCTCTCGCTCTATCCAACACTAACTTGATTGCGAGCCTTTCTCGGATGTTGTTACGTTTATAACGTATTTTGTTCATTGATATGGTGATTACTTTTCTTGCGTCATCCACACTGGTCATCTTTGGAGCACGTATCGACTGTTGCTACCTGACTAGCGTCGAAGGTTCTGGAACGAGTCCACAAGCGCAGACCTATGCATTGTCAAAGATATGTTCAACTACATTAATGAAATTGTGCGAGGTTAGGATGTTGTTGTATCTGCAGTCAATGTGCATGCCGTAACTCTTCATCACTTCTTTAGCCTTATTCACTATGTTTATGCCGTTGGGGATATTTTCTCTACAGTAGCACATTGTAAATCCTTCTTCCTTTGCTTTTTTCAAGGCTTGTTTGAAATTCCTCTTCTGTGTTCGAATGCACTTGTATTCACAAACTCCGTACTGCTCTAGAAGGGTTTCCCTAATCATCACACAAAATATATGCTTCAGATTTACATCTTCAGGCAACACTGCCACTTTAGGTGTCTGTTCGATCAGCGTTTGATTCATGGATTGGTTTTCCATACACAATATATCATTTGTAGTTTTAAACTCGGAATTTGTTTGATCTAGCTTTCGGTTATTTGTTAGCGACTTTGTAAGTGATTGTAGCAGCCGTTGGTTCTCGTTTATAAGTCTGTACTGACCATTTTTTCTAAGGGATGGCAAAACTTCTTCAAAGATCCAATCTTGAAACTTCTCGGCGATGGGCATTTTAGATTTCATAAGTAACGAATATAATCCCGGCTCGTTAAGAAAGATTGAATGTTTCTCGTTATAGGTTAGGGGGAGATTTTCGCTCCCCCATACTTCAGGAATTGTTTTGCGATATTTTTCTCTAACATGTGCTCTGATTGCTTCTTTAGGGTTAGCGTATCCCAATATTGTAGCTACATCCTTAGCTTTGAACCATGGATTATCGCTGCTGTCAAACAGTACAGACAAAGGCCGATCATTAAACACATAGGCGGTTAAGTGGTTCATTTTGTAGGTTAGGTCAAAACGTCGGGCGATCGCTCTGACAGAATGTCACACAGCAACACTATTACACAGCCACACACTTCAAACTCCCGAACACGAATGAGACCGTGGGTGTTTGACAACTGGTGTTCTGTTGATTTAATCACTAGGGGGGAGATTTTCGCTCCCCCTAACACATAATGGCTTAGGGGGGAGATTTTCGCTCCCCCATACGTCAGGAATTGTTGAAGACTAGAACAAGAATGAGACCGTGGGTGTTTGACAGCTGGTGTACTATTGCTCGGAATTCGACGCGGGTGGTCTATAATTATGGGTTCCTGCAAGGGTCGGTAGCCCTCCTGTCGGGGTATCAAATTACAGCATCCGCATTCCCAGACAGGTCTCGACTCGTCGGTTTTTTGTGTGAACACCCGCGCCCTCCCGTAGAGGTATCAAATTACAGCATCCGCATTCCCAGACAGTAGGGTGACGCGACGGTTTTTTGTCTGTACACTTGCGCCCATCATCCCACGACGCACAGCCCGCCCCTAGCAGTAAAGTTTAGTTTAGTCTTGAGTTTCGAAGCGTCAACAGCTACGAAGAGATCATGGCCAACATCGAGTGGGATTGTGACATCACAGACGTTGAGTTGGAGGATGTATGTGTTGCAGCGGAAACGACAATGAATAGCAATAATAAGAAGAGACCGTTTGACGATGAAGATGATTACTTCGAAGGTGATGAATTCTACAACCGAAAAGACGACGATGAATGCACCTTGAAGCATTTCCATAAGAAGAGGCTATGGCGCATTGACAAAAAGTTCAAGTACGTTCATGAACCAAAAATGTATTCAACTACTCAAGATATTGACGACGCTCTGTACTCCAGACGACGGGGAATCAACAGCATGTGGAACCATTGCCCGCTGGACGGCTTGGAGTGGGAATATTGGCAGCGTGACATGGACTACAAGATGAATTTCTACCCCATTGAAGAGGAGCACTTCTACGCCATTGAACATGAGCAGAAGTACATGATGCTTGTTGAAATGTGGTGGAATCGGCGGACCGATGAACTGCACCCTGATGAAGTAACAAAGTTTTTCAACAGTAAAAAATAAACGTTTTCCAACACCTTAGCCTCCACCTGATCCCACCATCATAATCGGCCTTTTTCAAGGCCACAAAAGCTTTTCATGTTAGGGAACAGAAGGAAATCCTTCTAATGTAGGAGGATTTTCTTCCAAGTGTTGGTGCAGGCGTCTGGGGGGGGCTCCTCCTGCCCCTCCTGCCCCTCCTGCTCCTCCTGCTCCTCCTGCTCCTCCTGCCCCTCCTGCTCCTCCTGCTCCTCCTGCTCCTCCTGCCCCTCCTGCTCCTCCTGCTCCTCCTGCTCCTCCTGCTCCTCCTGCCCCTCCTGCTCCTCCTGCTCCTCCTGCCCCTCCTGCTCCTCCTGCTCCTCCTGCTCCTCCTGCCCCTCCTGCTCCTCCTGCTCCTCCTGCTCCTCCTGCTCCTCCTGCTCCTCCTGCCCCTCCTGCCCCTCCTGCTCCTCCTGCTAATCCTGCTCCTCCTGCCCCTCCTGCTCCTCCTGCCCCTCCTGCCCCTCCTGCTCCTCCTGCTCCTCCTGCCCCTCCTGGGGTCGGGCGCAGCTGCACCCCAGACAGGTCTCGACTTGTCGGTTTTTTGTGTGAACACCTGCACCCTCCAGTCGAGGTATCAAATTACAACATCCGCATTCCCAGACAGTAGACTGGACGCGACGGTTATTTGTGCGAACAGCTGCCTCGGTGCAGAGTACTTGAAGGGGGGTGTATCGATACACCCCCCTTTGCAGTATATGTTCAAAGCATTGCAATTATATTCTCCTCAAAATTTGCATTCACTGGTAGTTCAATTGTTCGCAGGCGCTGATGGGCTAGCTCTGTTGATTTAATTACTAGGGGGAGATTTTCGCTCCCCCTAACACATAATGGCTTAGGGGGAGATTTTCGCTCCCCCATACGTCAGGAATTGTTGAAGACTAGAACAAGCATGAGACCGTGACAACTGGTGTTCTGTTGATTTAATTACTAGGGGGAGATTTTCGCTCCCCCATACGTCAGGAATTGTTGAAGCCTAAAACAAGATTGATACCGTGGGTGTTTGACAACTGGTGATTTATTGCTCGGAATTCGATACGGGCGGACTATAATGGGTTCCTGGAAGGGTCAGCCGTCTTCCCGTCGAGGTATCAAATTACAGCATCCGCATTCCCAGACAGGTCTCGACTTGTCGGTTTTTTGTGTGAACACCTGCACCCTCCAGTCGAGGTATCAAATTACAACATCCGCATTCCCAGACAGTAGACTGGACGCGACGCTTATTTGTGTGAACGTCTGCCTCGGTGCAGAGTACTTGAAGGGGGGTGTATCGATACACCCCCCTTTGCAGTATATGTTCAAAGCATTGCAATTATATTCTCCTCAAAATTTGCATTCACTGGTAGTTCAATTGACCGCAAGCGCTGATGGGCTAGCTCTGTTGATTTAATTACTAGGGGGAGATTTTCGCTCCCCCTAACACATAATGGCTTAGGGGGAGATTTTCGCTCCCCCATACGTCAGGAATTGTTGAAGACTAGAACAAGCATGAGACCGTGACAACTGGTGTTCTGTTGATTTAATTACTAGGGGGAGATTTTCGCTCCCCCATACGTCAGGAATTGTTTAAGCCTAAAACAAGATTGATACCGTGGGTGTTTGACAACTGGTGATTTATTGCTCGGAATTCGATACGGGCGGACTATAATGGGTTCCTGGAAGGGTCAGCCGTCTTCCCGTCGTGGTATCAAATTACAGCATCCGCATTCCCAGACAGGTCTCGACTTGTCGGTTTTTTGTGTGAACACCTGCACCCTCCAGTCGAGGTATCAAATTACATCATCCGCATTCCCAGACAGTAGACTGGACGCGACGCTTATTTGTGTGAACGTCTGCCTCGGTGCAGAGTACTTGAAGGGGGGTGTATCGATACACCCCCCTTTGCAGTATATGTTCAAAGCATTGCAATTATATTCTCCTCAAAATTTGCATTCACTGGTAGTTCAATTGACCGCAAGCGCTGATGGGCTAGCTCTGTTGGTTGTAGCGTTACCCTGTTCAACTCTTGTATTAATTATCCAAAGTATGTCATGTGGGTACTGAGAATACTCGGCTTGACGAGGAGATTCCAAAAATGCAAAAAAAAAGGTCAAAAGTGTGGTGCGGGCCCCTTTTTTGTAAACATCATCCAAAGTGTACGATGTGGGTACTCAAATGACTCGGCTCGACTAGACGAACAAGAATCTGCAATCAGAATTCAAATCCGACTTATGGTAACCGATATAGCCCGCCCCCCCCTCCCCTACATCGTCCAAATGTACTTTGTGGGTATGCAAATTTCTCGGCTCGACTAGACGAACAAGAATCTGCAATCAGAATTCAAATCCGACTTATGGTAACCGAGATAGCCCCCCCCCCTACATCGTCCAAATGTACTTTGTGGGTATGCAAATTTCTCGGCTCGACTAGACGAACAAGAATCTGCAATCAGAATTCAAATCCGACTTATGGTAACCGAGATAGCCCCCCCCCTACATCGTCCAAATGTACGTTGTGGGTACTCAAATTTCTCGGCTCGACTAGACGAACAAGAATCTGCAATCAGAAATCTGATCCGAGGTTAGGTTAGGTTAGGATGGGTTAGGTTAGGTTAGGTTAGGTTACGTTAGGTTAGGTTAGGTTAGGTTACGTTACGTTAGGTTAGGTTAGGTTAGGTTAGGTTAGGTTACGTTACGTTAGGTTAGGTTAGGTTACGTTACGTTAGGTTAGGTTAGGTTACGTTAGGTTAGGTTAGGTTAGGTTAGGTTAAGTTAGGTTAGGTTAGGTTAGGTTAAGTTTCGCAAAAAAAAAAAAATTCGCAAAAAAAAAATTCGCAAAAAAAAATTCGCAAAAAAAATTCGCAAAAAAAAAAATTCGCAAAGTGTCACAGACGAGACCTCGGGGGGGGGGGCTCGGGGGGGGGGGTGCTCCTCCTGACTCCTCCTGGGGTCGGAGACTCCATTCTACCCTACTCACATTTAATTCTACATTATATGCTAAAGTTAGCGATTAATATAGATTTATTGAAGAACGTAGTTTTGGTTTGTTGCTCTACCAATCCATTTAGCAATCCAACTGAGAGTGATTTAATCCTAATACACTTTTGTCTTCAATCAAAAATAACAAATTTTATGTTTAAATCGACCAAAATAGTTGCAGTATCAATTTAAATACAAGTAATTCTCGGTTCCGAGGTATCATTTCTTGTAGTCGAAGGTGTTCCGAGTGCCAAGTTGCGAGGCGGCGAAGGTTCGGTGCGATGTTACGCATGCAGATTACCAAACACCCCGGTCCCCCGGGCTCGCACCCCCTTATTACATCCCCCCACCCCTACACTACCATTGTTCCCAGGTTTTCCTCAACGTCTATCCCGCTAAAGCGTCAACAATAATCTTTTCTTTTTGTTCCTTTATCGGCGTTAACTTTTCTTTGGTAGGGTTGCAGATTATTCGGTAAATACTGATTGTAACCTTTTTTAGCGAATTTCCCCTATAGGGAAGAAGCTATTACAGTTATATATATATATATATATATATATATATATATATATATATATGTCCGTGAGCACGTTAACTCTCGTAAAAATTATCTGAATTTGATGAAATTTGGCATAGATGTGTAAAGCAACATTTATGACTTTTAAATATGAAAACTAGACGGATCGCTCCATCCGAAGGGGTATTTTGAGGGGATTTTGTACCCCCAAAATGTTTTTTTTTTATTTTGTACATATAATTTTTGAAATAGTCAAATTTTAGTTTTTACCATTGGATTTAGCTTAAAAACACACAATTTGGTATTTTTATCATTCCTCTACGTCAATTGGTTACCAAAATATTGAAAGTGCTAAACACAGTACGTTGTCTAATGTTATTCTTATGGAGGAAAAGAAAAATTTCATATCTTGCTTATTTATGAACGTATACTGACGAAGCTTGGTATACGGTTTCATCTCGTTGTAGTCTATTGATATTTGCTCAAGAAAAAACAATTTTTTGCCAGAGGCTCACGTAACAGCAAACCTGCGAACTCAGCCCCCATGTTATTCTTATGGAGAATAATTAAATGCTATGTTAATGTTTTGTCTCCCTTAATTTTGAGCATAAATTAATAAAAACTGGTGTACGACTTCACCTACTTGAGTTATATTGATATAGCATCAAAACCCATTTTTTGTGTTCCTTGTTGCAGCAAACCTGCGTACTCAGCCCCAATGTTATTCTTATGGAGATTAAGTAAAATTGTATATATCGCTTATTTCATTATTTGTGAATATATTTTTATGAAACTTGGTAAGTGGCTTTATGCAGTATTAAGACATTTATATCTCCATTGGAAATTCGCTGAGTACGCAGGTTTGCTGCGACGGGGGTATTGCATATTGAGAATTTTACGACATTTCTAAAGTGATTCGCCAATGTACCCGTTTGACGTATGGAGATAATTAAGAGAAAGTTTATTTTGTAAAGGGAGCCGATAGAAGTGTAATGCCGGGTTAACGACTCAACATTGGCGGGATTGGAAAAAGGAGTAAAACAATAGGACCGAACTGAGAGCGGGCGGGGCTCCTCGTCAGCGACATTTGCAAGTCATCAATTAGCGATCACGGCTCAATTAGATTTCACTCTGCAATTCCAATGCGATATGAATTGTAAAGGGCAACCTCCGATTTTATGCCAATTACATTACGGGTTTATAAGCTCTGTTTGAAAGACATTTTGAAACTGTGTTTGTTGTGTGGTGTGTGTTGTTGTTTTAATCGGTGCATGGTATAGTTTTTGTTTAACGGTTTATTGTTTGTGGGAAACGTCAGTAAGTTTAATCCAAAGTGAAATATCACCTATATTCTAGGTTAGGATACAGTGAAATCTCACCGCTCCGAAAGTATTAAACTGCACCTACTGCTAATGAAAAAATTAATCTTGCGTAAGAATGTCGACTCGTTATTATAAATTATAGTAAGGTGGTATATCCTGGAAAATCGTTTATATCATTTGTTTAATATTTCATATTCGGAAACTATAAAGCACAAATTGTATGGCGTATAACATTTATAATACTGTATAAAATTCAAAAATCGTACCCAGCCCTTTGAGGTTACTTTTAGTAGTAGTTAACTACAGTTATAATAGGTGTATTGTTTTATTACAAATTGCCTTATTAGTGAATTTCCTATGGAAAAGTGAACTATTAGCATGACCCGCACGGTGAAACTTAAGCCCGGGACCACCATAGAAGTTCCTAACATGAACCCCTGAACACGTTTTGTGGGGTCATTCAAAATTATATATATATGTGTATGCACTCTGGCGGTCGCATTTTTTGTCCGATTTACTTCAAATTTGGTAGGGATGTTCCTTTCTATAATCGGTTGGACAAGTTCGTTGGGCAAAACAATCGGAAAACTCTAACCCCCTTTTTTGGGGATTATTCTTTCAAATATCGAGTTTTGGAGCCCAAAAACGGTCAGAAAAGCCCCAGACGTAAAATTAATGCTTACGTTAGGATGGGAATTAGTGAAGCGAAAGTTTTAAGCCCTCTCTCGTCATTCTTATATTTACCGAGTTATTAAAGAAAATGTATATCGGCTAAACACAGTACGTTGTCTTATGGGGTTTTTACATTAGAAAAGCATGTAATTCATTTGTTGGTGTATTTGTATCGTCCCCAGCAACCTCGCGCCAACTTTCAAGCCTGACTGGACCTTCTCCTAACCTTATAATGCGCAAAATTGTATTCCTAGCATTGCAGGTAAATGAAACCAGGTGCATCAGAACAGCCAAAAAGTCTATGTTTTCAGATTTCAGTAAAACTTTGGGAAAATATATGTTTTTACGCTGGTTTTGAGTTTAAACAATTTTGTATGTGGAAATTTACTTCCCTCACGTCAGCGTGCTCCGTGCGAACTCGTTAGTATTGTTAATTCGATGACACATCTCCTTAACAATGTCTTGGTATTCGTTGATTAATTCCCGACAATGTTACTATTCCTGCACAATTTATGTCTGTGCTAGGATATTTTTTTACGTTTGAGGCCCAGTCATAATTATACTTGTTGTCAAAACTACTTAGACTTACATGTACATTTTACACCACATTGTTGTGAATCTTATACAGTGAAATTCATCCTATATTTAATCAAGCGCCTTCGACCTTTCTTTTATTATTGGCCAGAAAGTAATAGCTTGACGACGGCTAAACGGATTTTAACTTTTAAGATACGAAATTAGAGCGTTCCCTATACTTATCAGGGGTTCAAATTATGGCAAAAACCATATTTTACTGGCACCGGCAGTGCGATACAATAAAAAGTCTGTCTTGTTTTGTGTCGTTTTCACTTTTATTTATACTTGATAAAGGGACGATAAGTGTAAAAATAGGTAAAATAAGCGAATCGCTTGGTTTCGAATAAACCCAAGTCATTATCATCCACGAACAAGTCGTTTAAATTCAGAATTATTCCAACATACAACCAGAATTATTCCAACCTTTACAGATATTTGCCGTCAACGCCAAAGACAAACGTGGGGACTTGTAAGCAGACAGCTGTTGTACGGTGGATAAATAAGAACACTTAAGCATACAAGGGATCGTTTGTCTTTCTAAACTGAATCGGCGGAGGGCGTACAACGACGTAAATCCAACTGTTGGCATTCAGATGTGCACAAGCTTTACTGAGGAATTTATGTTACGGCATTTATTAATTTTTTTCCTTAGTTGAATATGAAAATCAACCTTAACTATGAATTATAATAAGACTGGGATCCCTTTTCAGTAAAATTTATTTTGAAAAATAGTTAATCTATTTGTTTATTTACGTCAGTAACTTGACTACATACAAGCGAAACCGTCTAAAACGTGCGTCTGTAGCTGTCAAGCTATAGGCAATCCGTTTAAAAGTATCTTTAATCATAGCTCATATACCAATACTGGCAGGACCCAGAATAACAAAGCCCTTTAAAAAACTGTAGCCTTTGCTTTCAAACTGCAGATTTCAGATTTCAATCAGTCGTTGTCAGTTTTGTGGTGAAGCTTGTCCCGCATTATATTAAATATGTCTTTCGAAATTTAGGGAATGAATAAACACCAGTATTCAGAATACACCATCAAATGTTCTACTTATTAAGTGGAAAGACGAGAATGACATTTAAAAACAACGTATTTTGACTACTTCACGGTAATTAGACAAGGTACAAGAGTGGAGATACATGAACTATATACAAATCAGTAACGAGATGGCTTCCTATAAACAAATGGTAAGCTAGTACTAATAACTCCATTATAGCTTTGTTTAAAATTCATTGTTGGTGATACATTATAGCAGTTTTTAAGACATACCTTGTTTGTACATAACTGGTGTTTATTCATTCCCTAAATTTCGAAACACATATTTAATATAATGCGGTACAAGCTTCACCACAAAACTGACAACGACTGATTGAAATCCGAAATTTGCGGTTCGAAAGCAAAGACTACAGTTTTTTAAGGGCTTTGTTATTCTGGGTCCTGCCAGTATTCGTACATGAGCTATGATTAAAGATACTTTTAAACGGATTGCCTATAGCTTGACAGCTACAGACGCACGTTTTAGACGGTTTCGCTTGTATGTAGACAAGTTACTGACGTAAATAAACAAATAGATTAACTATTTTTCTAAATAAATTTTACTGAAAAGGGATCCCAGTCTTATTATAATTCATAGTTAAGGTTGATTTTCATATTCAACTAAGGAAAAAAATTAATAAAAGCTGTAACATAAATTCCTCAGTAAAGCTTGTGCACATCTGAATGCCAACAGTTGGATTTACGTCGTTGTACGCCCTCCGCCGATTCAGTTTAGAAAGACAAACGATCCCTTGTATGCTTAAGTGTTCTTATTTATCCACCGTACAACAGCTGTCTGCTTACAAGTCCCCACGTTTGTCTTTGGCGTTGACGGCAAATATCTGTAAAGGTTTTGTATGTTGGAATAATTCTGAATTTAAACGACTTGTTCGTGGATGATAATGACTTGGGTTTATTCGAAACCAAGGGATTCGCTTATTTTACCTATTTTTACACTTATCGTCCCTTTATCAAGTATAAATAAAAGTGAAAACGACACAAAACAAGACAGACTTTTTATTGTATCGCACTGCCGGTGCCAGTAAAATGAGCATCAGAACAGTAAACAAATTTTTCAATTTTTCAAAAAAATTTACCAGTGTTGTTTTAAACGCTTTATTAGATTTTTCTAAAGGTTTTAATGCGGAAATTCACTTCCCTCACTTCAGCGTGCTGCATGCGAACTCGTATTTAAAATATAAGTCTGTGTTTAGTATTTGAATAAATTTGTCCTACATTTAGAAACCGTGTAAAATCTTTATTTCACAAAAATCCGATATTTGTCTAAATTAACCCAGCATTTGATTATTGTTTAGTAATAATTACGTCTATTTATTTTATCATAGTTCTGTAAAACGTCAGAGTGTATGTTTTAGAGCCAATCCAACGAGTAGATAATAGTAGGGTCGGCTGAAGTGGTTCTAAAATATTAAAACGCCCCAGATTGTTTAAATATTGGAGTTTAACAGTCAGTGGTGGGAAAGCGTTCCCTGGATATTAAAAAGCCGAAATTAAACTTTAGTTTATTTCCATTGCGTTGGTGTGTATGCTTTTCCGAAATTGTAACAGAATTTTAATATGTTTCTTCAATTCTTCACGTACAAGTTTATAGTGTTTTTATTTATGAGGGAGACAGCACCTACTAAGCTTTGATAAGTGTTACCAGTAGAAAGGATAATGAGTTTACTGTCACGGTTCTCTTCTCTCTTATCCCGCAGCGGTGTATTTGTTATATATATTTATATAGTGGTTGTACGGCCTTGCAGGAGTGCTGTGTTTGGACAATTGTCATACGACGCGGCTCCCACGGCCGAAGGCCAGGCCGGAGGCTGGGAACCCAGGCCAAGGTCCGGTGTTGTTCCTCGGCTACAGCTTCCTTCCCCGGGAAGAGGCGCCAGGACTGGGAGCGGCCGTGGGCCTTCCTATTGTTATGTGAAGTCATATGCATGTATTAAGACGTTTGCGAGGGATTGGCATCGCGTCTGCAGCTGTGCGTTTGGAGTCTATGATAAAAGGAATTCTTAATCGTGTTAAAAATGCGCGAATTTATCACAACTAATGTCTACGTCTTCTGAAATTATTGAGTATTTCATGTTATCGATCTTTTGTGATAAAATGTGTTAGCGAATTTCCCTATAGGGAAGAATCTATTACCGTAGGTGGCATTGTAAGACATAAGCCCGAGACCATGATAACCTTTTTTGTTTTGAGGTCTCCAGATGCCAAAAACACTATTCGTTCACATTTATATATATTTATGTGTCCGTTACCTCGATAACTTTGAAAGAAGCGCCCGATTTTGATTAAAATTGGCACAAATGTGGAGAGAAACATTTATGACTTAAAGTTCGAAAACCAGATCGATCGGTCTATGGGAAGGGGGTTTTATGGGGCTTTAAAATTTCCAAAAATCAGTTTTTTGAACTTTTTACCCTCAAATTTAAAAAACACCAGATTTTGGTCATAACCATTTTATAGAGCTTAAAAAAACAAACAATTTAGTATTTTGAATCATTAAGCTAGGTTTAGTGGTTGTGGAGAAAAGTAAAAAAATGTGTCCATAAAATTTCCCATGTTAATCTTATTGTGGAAATACGGTTTTAGATTTTCCTCAGATAATTTCACTAAAAACTCCACATTTCATTCTACCAATCATTTTAGCTCTACAAAACAATCATTTTGGCGTTTTAATTGTTGTTTTACGTCCAACCGTTGCAGTGATATTCAATAATGTTATTCTTATGGAGAATAAGAAAAATTGTATATCTCGCTTATTTATCAACTTATCCTGATGAAACTTGGTACATTGCTTTATATCGTTGTGGTCTGTTAATATATACACTAAAAGAACATTTTTGGCCGATAGTTCCCGTAGCAGCAAACAAGCGTACTCAGCTCCCATGTTATTCTTATGGAGAATAAGTAACGAGTTATCTCCCTTAATTATGAACATAGATTAATAAAATTTGGTATGTGGCTTTAGCTTCTTGAGTTATATTGATATTTGTATAAAACGCCATTTTTTGTGTTCCTTGCTTCAGCAACCCTGCATACTCAGCCGCCATGTTATTCTTTTGGAGAATAATTAAAATGTCAAAAATCGTTTATTTATGAATGTATATTGATGACATTTAGTATGTGGCTTTATGTGGTATTAATATACATATTTATGCATTGGAAATTCGCTGAGTATGCAGGTTTGCTGCTACGGGGTATTTTAATTTTTCCCGGTAGCAGCAAACCTGCACACTCGGCCCCCATGTTATTCATATGGAGAACAGGTAAAGTTTCATTCTCCCTTAGTTATGAACCTAAATTAATAAAACTTGGTATGTAGCTTCACCTGGTTGAGTTATATTGATAATTCCAAAAAAATACATTTCTTATCTTCCTTGTTGCAGTAAACCTGCGTACTCAATTATAATGTTATTCTTATGGGTAATAAATAAAATGCTACATATCACTTATTAACTAACGTAGTTTTGTGAAACTTGGTAAGTGGCTCTAGGTAGTAGTGATACCCATATATGCATTGGAAATTCGCTGAGTACGCAGGTTTGCTTCGGCGGGGGTATTTTTCCCCACCGTCGGGTAATATTCGAACAACGGTACAACGTAATACGACGTGCTTTTGTAGCTGTTAGTTAAAAATTGGCTTTTTACATTGAATTATGTAAACCTTTTTTTGCCAGTAGTAGGATTACGTATAGGCAGAAGTTGTGTTTGTTTTGCAGATTATAAGCTCATTATGTTTTATTATGTAAGCAGGAGTTACGGTGTGCAGCACCAGTTCATGATTGCAAGGAGTCTGGACTCGACATTTAATTTTACAATTTACATATCTTTTTAGTGGTCACGCTACTTTTGAAAAGTGGCCAGTTTTATTCCAAGACATACTTTTCAAAATTATTTATGTATTTTTAGTTGGATAAACTAATTATTTAATTATTGGTTCATATGAAACATACTTATGATGCTTACATCGTTAAGATTTCCTATAATAATATACATAACGATATATTAACCCGTTTATCAATTAAAGTAAAACAATCTGATCGCTACGATCGACGTGCTATGTAATGTTGGTATCCTATGTATAAAATATTACCTCCTTTTATGAATACTTTTGTAAACTTTGACACGTCTTACTACCTCGCCTATGTGACGGAGTGGTCCTGTTAGAGCCTTTTTTTTATTTTGAGCTCAAATGTATTCACTTCATAAAATGTATTTAGAAAAATAAATGTGTATGTAGAAATGATTTTCTACGTTTAACTAGACATTTTATGGCAGTATTCTACTAACTATTCTCGCAATAAATAAATAATTTTAATAGTGAATTTCCTTTGGAAAGTGAACTATTAGCATGACCCGCACGGTGAAACTTAATCCCGGGAGCACCATAGAAGTTCCTAACGTGACCCCCTGAACACGTTTTTGGGGGTCGTTCAAAATTGTATATGTATATAGACATATGTGTGTGTGTGTGTGTGTGTGTGTGTGTGTGTGTGTGTGTGTGTGTGTGTGTGCGCGCGCGTGCGTGCGTGCGTGCGTGCGTGCGTGTGTGTGTGTGTGTGTGTGTGTGTGTGTGTGTGTGTGTGTATGCACTCTAGCGGTTGCATTTTTTGTCCGATTAACTTCACATTTGGTAGGGACGTTCCTTTCTGTAATCAGTTGGACAAGTTCGTTGGGCAAAACAATCGAAAAACTCTTAAGCCTTTTTTTGTGGATTAATCTTTCAAATTTCGAGTCTTTGGGCCCAAAAAGGGTCAGAAAAGCCCCGGATGTAAAATTAATGCATGTAAAAATATGGGACTTAGTGAGGCAAAAGTTTTAAGCTCTCTCTCGTCATTCTAGCATAAATATTTACCGAGTTATTACAGAAAATGTGTTTCGACTAAACACAGTACGTTGTCTTATGGGGGTTTTACACTAGAAAAGCCAGTTATTCCTTTGTTAGAGTACTTTTATCATCCCCAGCAACTCACGCCTACTTAAAAGCCTGCCTGGACCTTCTCCATAACATTATATAGTGTTCAAAATTGTATTCCCAGCTTTGCAGGTAAATAAAACCAGGAGCATCAGAACAGCCAAAAAATCAATGTTTTCAGATTTCAATAAAAATTGGAATACATGTATGTTTTTACACATATTTTGAATTTTAAAAGTTTTTTTAGGGAAATTCACTTCCCTCACGTCAGCGTGCTGCGTGCGAACTCGTTTATTTATCACACAATTCTCAATCACATTTAAAGTAACCTATCTAGCTTCAGAACATAATGACAGTCGTCATCTTGTAGTGTAGTGTTCAGTGACAAATGCATATGATATCGTCGCAATGTATATTTACCGCATTCACACCACGATTGATAAAGGTCGAAAATAAGTTTTTTCTAAACCTAACCTTGTATTAATATTTGATTATTTAAATCCAAATTTGATTCAGATTGGTTTTGTTTTTCCAGGTACGTGACATACTAAGCTGAAGTTCACAGTGGTGAGTACTGAGCAATGTAAGAATAGTCAATGTTAATATGTGGGCAAGCATGTTTGTCTTATCTACTAATCCAATAATGAGTTATAGCTTTATGTGGACAAAATATGAGCAATGTATGTTTGTGTGTTTGTTTGTTTGCACAATTTATCTTGGCATCCAGTGGTAAGATTTTGTTAAAATTAGGAATCAAGGGCTTTGGACCTAAACAAAAGCGATTGGTAAAAACCTCAACCCCGGGGAAATTAATATTTTGTTAGAAATATCATTTGGTTTGGGGAAATTGGGCGTTTCAAATTGTAACAACAAAATCATAACCGCTGAGAATAAATTAAATAGTGAACTTACACGAGGTAAAGTGTCAACAAAGACTTGAAAACAGTGACTAGAACGGTTGAATAAAGATTGCATGTAGAGTGGACATATCTTATAGTGAGGATATATTTTTCGCCCGCGAAACGAATCAGATACCAGCGAGTAAGGCTCGGTCTGCCCATTACTAAATTATCAATGAACTAACTTGTGGATCCTAAAATGTATTTACATTACGCGTTGTTGAGTTGGAAGACAAACAGACAAGCGAGATTAACTCCAATGTTTGTGGACGTGAACCACGATTACTCAGCTGGCCGGGGCGCCGGTGGCGCTATGGTGGCGCGGTGGCGCCCTGTGATGTGGGGCGCCAGGCGCCCCGGGCGGCGCGACGTTGCGACCAGGTATCAAATATTTACAGAGCCCCGATCAAACAACGCCGCTTAATATCCCAGCCCACGTGATACCTTTGAGCCGGAGGACGCGTTAAACTTTTATGAGTTACGAAAATAGCCTCCTCTCTTGGCTGCAGCGTTATTGCTGCATTCACGTAACGACGACGATGGAAACTAACGGGGAGTATTTTTTTTGTTTGCTTACGCCAGTGACATTTTTTGTATTTAATGTTGTTAGAGGACAACAGCACAACCGCCTTAAAGTCTTGTGGGCCCCCGAGTCGAACCCGCGACCTTTCACGCCGAAATCCAAGAAGCTTCGCCGGTGGAAGCTCCAGCAAACTGGGGGATGATTTGGTCTACAGTGTCAGCTAATTGTAGGTACTTAATTAAAACCGCAGAGGCAAAGCTTCATGGAATTTGTATGAAATTTAACACTAGGAATTTGCCTAAACTGTATTAATTATGTTAGCTTGCTTTCAAAGAGATATAATTTAGTGTAAAGAAGAATAAATTGGAGGTTGCGCTAAGCGTTCAAGCTGATCAATTATATATTTAATGCTTAAAACTGATAAACTTAAAAATCTATGTACATTTATTTTTCCATGAAGTTTAAATAAACTTTAGTAATCACACATTTCAAACATTAGCCTGGTTACATCTTATAATTACGGGATTGTCTCATTGGGCCCGATGATGATCGGTGAGATAGGTTGAAATCGATTGGCTTGTACTATATTGCATATATGTTTTACGTATTAGGTTGAAATCGACGCCTTGTGCATATAAGTTTTACGTATTGTATGTGAGGACAGTGTAAGATTAACTATATTTTGAAATGTTGTAAGATGTTTTTATTTACAACCCCGTACCACCATTTTAACTGATATCGTTCTTTCAAAATAAAATGATGCAACTTGAGAAAAAAGTTGTAATTCAGAGAAGAAAATATATAATTACAAGTTATAAGATGTTAAAAAACAAAGAGCCTTGTTTGCCACTCCATCCCTTAACGGAGTCCACCGTTCGCAGTTTTGTTTTCCTTTAATTAAAACCGCAGAGGCAAAGCTTCTTTTCACAACACACTTGTTTACAAACAGTGAAGTACTCCGGTATTATCTTCTGGACGAGGATAAAACGTTTGTGTTTCGGCACGATGGTCTTTGCATTATCTTTATCCCTTTAATCATCTACTTACATGTAATTTACATATTATTATGTGGTGATACATAATATTTTATGCATTGTATATGTAAATAAATGAAACATGTAAATACGGACTATTGGCTATCGAACAGTTTAGTGAAATACATTTTGATTTAGTTTTAGTGTTAAATAAGGCGCATATTTAGTACTATAATAGTGCTTATTAAAACCTGCCATACGAATTATGAAAATGGCTTATTATTAATTATGCGTTGACTGATGTAAGGACAATTTCAAGTGAAAGATTTTTTTGTTTACCATGTTTTTTTAGATTGATGTTCTCAAAGTTTACTGGTCTTGTGTGTGTTAACGAATACAAATAATTAAGACATATTATTATTGCCCAGTTACTAACATTGTTGCAGTTTCATATAGAATGTTTCTCGCGAGTTGTAAGTCATCACTTTTTCATAAATAGACTGTAATAACTTTATTTCTATGTAATTTTAAAATCCCTCTTTCTTTACAGGAAATTCCAACTGCAAACGGGGCAAAGTAAAATTGTAATAACTAGTGACAAAATGTGATACATACATGCATGTCATGTTTAATCGTTTGTGACAAATATTAATTCTAGGCTATCGGTGAGTACGCAGACTAGCTGCAGCGGGGGTGTTTCAACTCCTGGCTACACTGCTACACTGCTACAGTGTGGCGCTCGCATAAACAACAAAGCCGCGGTTACTACACAGAGTACAATAGTGGCCACCTGGTCGGCATTAAACGTCATTTCCGGTGCGGCGGCGTGGTTCCTTCCGGAACTGGCCTACTTCCGGCCGCAGCTGCCCACTAATGGCAGCCGACATGGTGGACATTTAACGGGACACCCCGTATGTGAGTGTTTACTATGCGAATTGCGTATACGGGCGCAGTCGATACGGACTGCAGCGGCAATGGGTGGGCAGCAGGGGGTTGCGCGTGTAGCTGAGATCGTGACTTGCGATTAGGGTTATTTGTGTTGTTTTGGAAACGTTGTTCCCAGTAGAAACGACGAGTTGTATTAAAATCTGTGTAATTCTGGACTTTATGTCTCAAATTTCAATCAGTCAGGATAAAAATAGTAATTAACTCAAAATTTATTGGACTATGCTTCATTATTATACAAATTACATTCGCGTACGTTTTCTTATTATTAAGTAAACAACGTACTGTATGTTGAAATTCAATAGGGAATTTGTCGCTACATTTATTAACAGAAATTTATTATTTGTTTAGTAAAACATGTGTTTTTAAATTGTCACTGAAATCTCATGGTAGAATTAAATTTATTGGGATTATAGACAAGGAATACATAATCGAACTTCAGTACTTTTTTATGTAAGCTGATTGTTTATGTAATATTTTGATGCTGTTTATAACCTTTTAGACACGTTCGAAGTATTATAATCTTTACCCAGAATCGTATTGACGCTGGCGGACATTTTCGCCATTAAACATCAGCAATAAAGTACTTTGACACTTTTTACTCTAGATCTAACACAGATTTTTGCAAATAATTCTGTTTTATAAACCTTTATACATTATAGCAAGTGCTGAGATTTGGGCTATAAGTAACCTCCTCATACACTGCACGATTACAAAACAGTCTACTCGTTTTAAATTCGTTCTCAACTGTGAAATTATACTCTAGGCTTTTGGTTTATTTTCTGGGGGTTTACCAATTCCCCATCATTTTTCCACCGTGATCGAGTTTTTACCTTAGATGACCAGATGACCGCGCTATTGTGTTGTGCTTTCGGCGACTAGACGGTGACAATCGCGTGTCCCAAGGTCGGCTCAAGGCCACGGGGGACCTCTGATATGCAAATCTGACACTGAGGGCCATTGTCGCCTAGCCTGTAATTGACCGCGCGTCTGTAATTGCCGAAGCGGTAATTTGGCCATTACAGGACCCTCTTTTGACTTCCTCGTTCATTATGCGTTTTGCAAGCTCGTTAGCTTTTCCTATGTTGTGTTGCTATGAATAGATTTTGCTATATTAACGGTTGTTCAGATTCACGCTTTATTATTTTTTGGAGGAAATTAAATTAAAAATTATATTTAGTAGACAGAACCGTAAATATTTTTTCACATTATAATAGTTGCTTTTTATTGAATTTGCGGTGTAAATATTTGTTTACATGTAGTATTGTAAATCCTACAGTTACAACCTAAAACATGCATGTACATCCCAACATGCTACTTTTCACAAGTATGTTTAGCACTTGACATACTATTAGTTTCAATACACTTAATTTTAAAACCGGTACGGGCAAAAGTTAATTATTACAAAAAGGTTTAGTATGCAGCACTCGAAATTTTAAATTAATTTAGGCTAAATGCAAATATCAGACGGAAACCCGGCCAGGATTGACATGCTGTACTTTCTTTATTATTTGCTGCGTATTATTTGTGCAATGAAAAATTATTTTAAATATTTATGTTGTTTTTTCGGGACAGATATTTTAGAATAATTAAGACCGGATTCATTAGATCAGCATTATTTATTTTGTGGTCCTTTTGTATTACACTTGGGACCTCGTTTGTCTTATGAAAACTCAAGAAACTTCAATTAAACGACCAGTATTGTAAATGCTCCAAATTAGAGAAATATTTAGATGTAATTCTTATCATCCTTGGACATTAGTTAAATCTGGTCGCTCAGAAAAACATTAACACACAATTACGGGGAAACGGGGCTGCACTGCGGACCGTATTTCGTATTGTTAGTATTGCTGTATTGTATGTATTGAATGCCTTTTTATGGGCTCGCAAACACCGTTGGAAAGACGTTTTGTATTATTTATGATCAGATCAGATGCGAGTTGTGAATAACTGGGGCTCATATGTAACGCTTTTGACCGTGTGGGAAACTTTGGAAGGTCATAACACTGACTGTAAAACTGTCGAAGTCGTAGCTATTAAAGTACTCCGCCCTCGTAGGTTTATAGGAACTTTTCAAATGGATCTTTGTAATATTTTGACCTGTCCAATCCCCGCGGGGGCCCTCCGCCTCTAGCCCAAGTCTTCGACTTTTTCGTGAGCCCGCTGTCCAGCTCCTCTTCAACTTCGACCTTCTCGGCGTCCCTGATCTTTCCGCCTCCTCTTACCGCTTATGCGTTGGGGATCATTGGCTTTCTTCATGTCCTGAGCACTATCTTCCTCACTCTCTCCTCGTCCACCTTTCAGTCCCTCTCTTCCCTTCCATTTCCTCCTTTTCCTTCTTCTGGCAGTTCTTGAATACCCTTTTTCCACTTCCTCATCTCTGAGCACATTCCTCTTTTCCCAAGTCCACTCTTTCACCTCCACGAGTTCCCTGGGTGCTCTCCTGTCATACTCATCCTCGACATTCCTTTAGTCTACTCAGCAGGCTCCGGAGACATACAGTTGCTGCAGTTTCCATCCTCGACCCGGGTCTGCCCCACAGTCGGGTAGACGTCAGGGCGGCACTAGGCACCGTTAGTGACGGTTACCCCGGTAGCCCAGATGTGTGAGAGGCTGTGTCAGTGTCACCCTGCTACTGTGTTACTATGTTCGCTAATTAACAACCGCATTAGTGCTGCCACCGGCCGTGCAGATAGCGCTGCGATGCGTGCCGCATCTTAACGGAACCGAGTGTTCTGGGTAATATTGTGCCTCGCGTCTCTTAATTGTCCCATCATGACCGTATGGATGGTTAAAGGTGTCGTTGACAGTAACTGTTGAATGAGTGAGTGTGTTTTTTGTTCTATAACATTTCAAACTACATTGTTATAGGAAATCATGAACACTTCTAATCGTACGGTGCTGGGTGACGTGAATAAAGCAGAGCAAAAGCGTCTACTCAATGCTATCTAAATGAGAAAAACGAATGCTATTTTTTTTCCCCCATCACAAAATTCTACAACACCTTAGGAACGATATATTTGGAAGGGATTGCCTTTTAAGGCGGTGTTACTACTGTTTCAGACCTAGTGCAAACGTTCAATTTTTTTTATTCCTATAAATAAATTCTTATAAATAAGTATATCGTGTATCTTTGATGATCACTGTCTTGTATTTTATTTCTATTAAATGATCCCGAAGTAGTTTTCGCCAAAGGGCGCACTGGATGAGCGCGGATCTTTAAGCAGACTATAGTGTGAGGAGCTGCCGCTACCGCTACCGCGTTCTAGGTTGCTATTCCCTGATGTAAACAGTGTGTGCTCCAGACCACTGTGTGCAGCGATAGCAGCTAATTTGCAAGTTAACTCGACTCCGAGGTACCGAACGAGAACTTGTAGCTGCAACGAAAACATTATTACTCCTGTAAATATTGACGATAAACTAATAACTAACTGAGACATATTGTTAAAATAATATTTCCTGATAAAAGTATTTCCTCATTCATCATTTGAATTTTTGGTCCATTCTTTACAAACGTATTAATTTTAACTAGCTATCCTGTTGCTCGAATCCGAGCAGGTTTGTACCTATGGAAAGGTTACGTCAGTTGTAAACAAAACATATTATATTAAAATGGATGATAACAACGTACTTTCAATCAACACGTAGCTTAGACTTCCGCCGTTGGATAACGCTACTGTTTCGAAAATTCAGCCCTTTACTGTATTTAGTGATGCCCTTTATTAAAATTCTGAGACGTATTGGCAAATATACTTAAAAATACCTATAATTAGACAATCCGTCCAGTCGTTATCGAGTTATGACTGTGAAGAAAAAAACCCTAGTGTATTAATATATAGGATTCACGCAGCGAGTCTTCAGTTGTATAACTTATCAAGGACATAACAAACACAGTGGACTTACAAAGTAGTACTAAATACCCCCGTCGCAGCAAACCTGCATACTCATATAATTTCCAATGCATAATATATGTATAATACCACATAAAGCCGCTTACCAAGTCTCATAAAAATATATTCACATATTATAAGCGATATTAATTATTCTCCATAAGAATAACATTGGTAATGAGTACGTAGGTTTGCTGAAATAAGGAACACAAACAATTGGTTTTTATGCAAATATAAATAGAATGTAACTAGTCGAAGCCACATACCAAGTTTCATCAATACTCAATCATAAATAAGCGCTGTGTAACATTTTAGTGATACTCCATAAGAATAACATGGGGGTTAGTAAGCAGGTTTACTGCAACAAGGAACAAAAAATTGGGTTTTTATGCAATTATCAATACAACTCAACCAAGTGAAGCTACATACCAAGTTTTATTAATTTATGTTCATAATTAAGGGAGTCAATATATTTTACTTATTCTCCATAAGAATAACATGGAGGCTGAGTACGCAGGTTTGCAGCTAAGGGAATAATCAACAAAAACTCAATTTTTTGTGCAAATATCAATATACCAGTACTACGTGAAGCCACATACCAAGTTTCATCAACATACATTCATAAATAATCGGGATGTCAAATTTTATTTATTCTCCATAAGGATAACATTGGACAACATACTGTGTTTAGCACTTTGAATATCTCAGCAACGGTTGGGCGTAGAATCACAATTTAAACACCAAAATGATTGTTTTGCGGAACTGATTAGATTAGTAAAAGCAAATGTGAAGTTTACATTAAAATAAACTGAGGAAAAGCCAAAAACTGTTTTCCCATAAGATTAACATAGGAGATTTTATGAGTAGGTTTTTTGGATTTTCTCCGCAACCACTTAACCTAGGTTAATAATTCAAAATACCACATTATTTGTTTTTTTAAGCTCTATAACATGGTCACAACCAAAATTAAGTTTTTTAAAAATGTTAGGGAGAAAAATGTAAAAAACTGATTTTTGGAAAATTTAAAAACCCCATAAACCCCCCTTCCCATGGTCCGATTTTTCTGGTTTTCGAACTAAAGTCATGAATGTCATTTTACACATTTGAGCCAAATTTCATCGAAATCGGACGTTTTTTACTCAAGTTATCGCATTCACGGACACATATATAAATTTGAACGAATAGTGTTTTTGGCATCTGGGGACCTCAAAACAAAAAGTTATCATGGTCTGGGGCTTAAGTCTTACCATGAGACCTACGGTAATAGCTTCTTCCCTATAGGGGAAATTCGCTAAAACATAAATAATAAACAGAAAGCTATATAATCCAACGCAATGGCGTAACTGTATAGGAACTAGGAACTAACGTAGCGTACAAATTGGTAGTTTATAAGGTGAAAACCCCGTGGAAGGTTGAAGAATTCTTTATATACTTTGGAAGCCTTTGGATTGTTGGGCATCTACACAGTAAGCCAAACTGGACAATCATAAGTCTGATACCTACTGACAATATACTGTACTTGAATGAAAGGTCTCGGTGAGAAAGTTGGAGGAAAATCATATTATTTATTCTGTACAACCTCTCTTAAGGACTTAACAAAGTGTCAAGCTAAATATGTTTTTTAAATATCGTGTCAAGCTAAATCATATTGTTCACATGCTACATTAGTACCATCGTGTCAAGCTAAAACGTGTTTTTTAAATATCGTGTCAAGCTAATACATGTTTTTTAAATATCGTGTCGAGCTAAAACATGTTTTTTTTAATATCGTGTCAATCTAAAACATGTTTTTAAATATCGTGTCAAGCTAAAACATGTTTTTTAAATATCGTGTCAAGCTAAAACATGTTTTAGCTTATTTCCCCTATAGGGAAGAAGCTATTACCGTAGGTCTCATGGTAAGACTTAAGCCCGAGACCATGATAACTTTTCATTTTGAGGTCCCCAGATGCCAAAAACACCATTCGTTCAAATTTTTATATATGTGTATATATATATTTATATATATATGTGTGTCCGTAAGCACGATAACTCTCGTAAAAAAGGTCCGATCTTAATGAAATTTGGTACAAATGTGTGAAGTACCATTTATTTGAACGAGTTCGAAAACCAGATGAATCACACCATCGGAAGGGGGGTTTTGTACCCCAAAAATGTGTTTTTTGGGGTTTTCACATGTAATTCTTATTTAAATCAAATTTTAATTTTATTGTATTGAATGTATATGGATGAAACTTGGTATGTGACTTCACTAAGATGAGTTCTATAGATATTTGCATCAAAACCCATTATTTTGTGTGCCTTGTTGCAGCAAACCTGCGTACTCTCCCCAATGTTATTCTTATGGAGATTAATTAATATTTTAAATATCGCTTGTTTGTGAATATATTTATTATGAATCCTGTTGAGTGTTTTAATGTGTTATGTTATATATTCATTGGAAATTCGCTGAGTATGCAGGTTTGCTGCGACGGGGGTATTTTAATATCGTGTCAAGCTAAAACATGTTTTTTTTAATAATATCGTGTCAATGTGATTTTAGCGAATTTCCCTTATAGGGAAGAAGCTATTACCGTAGGTCTCATGCTAAGACTTAAGCCCGAGACCATGATAACTTTTCATTTTGAGGTCCCCAGATGCCAAAAACACCATTCGTTCAAATTTTTATATATGTGTGTGTGTCCGTAAGCACGATAACTCTCGTAAAAAAGGTCCGATCTTAATGAAATTTGGTACAAATGTGTGAAGTACCATTTGTTTGAACGAGTTCGAAAACCAGATGAATCGCACCATCCGAAGGGGGGTTTTGGGGGGTTTTGTGCCCCAAAAGTGTTTTTTGGAGTTTTCACATGCAATTTTAATTTAAATCAAATTGTAATTTATACCATTGAATTCAGCTTAAAAAAACCAAACAATTTGGTATTTTGATTATTGCTCTACGTCAATTGGTTACCGAGATAGTGAAAGTGCTAAACACAGTACGTTGTCTAATGTTATTCTTATGGAGAAAAGTAAAAATTGTATATCTCGCTTATTTATGAACTTAAACTGGTGAAATTTAGTATATGGCTTGATGTGGTTATGGTTTATTGTTGTTTGCACAAAAAGATTTTTCACCTATGGTTCCTGTAGCAGCAAACCTAGGTACTCGGTCCCCATGTTATTCTTATGGAAAATACTTGAAATTTTATATATCGCTTATTTATGAATGTATATGCATTGACTATAAATACTGAAGGAGACATCCCATCCATATGGTCCAGCTGTCCCACTTTTAGTTTATGCTAGAATTTAAAATTGAAGTAGTTTGATCAGGTCACCGACAGATTGTGCTGCTGTCAACTATTTATTTTAGTTATTTACGTTAACTTTTAAAATACCTCCACCCCAGAAAACAAGTAATAATCAACTTATGTTTGCTTCCTGACACACCAACTGTTGTATTATCCCCTCCTTGAGAGGATAAGTAATAGTTGACAGCAGTACACTCTGTTGGTGATTTGTGTAAACTACGACCTCTTTCAATCCTGGCATATACAAAACTAAGGATACATTTTATAATGTCAATGAGAAGTCTACTTCAGTATTTATAGTCAATGGTATATGGATGAAACTTGGTATGTGACTTCACTAAGATGAGTTCTATGGATATTTGCATAAAAACCCATTATTTTGTTGCCTTGTTGCAGCAAACCTGCGTACTCATACCCAATGTTATTCTTATGGAGAATAATTAATATTTCAAATATTGCTTGTTTGTGAATATATTTATTACGAATCCTGTTGAGTGTTTTAATGTGTTATGTTATATATTCATTGGAAATTCGCTGAGTATGCAGGTTTGCTGCGACGGGGGTATTTTATACTAACTTTATCAGCAGTATGATTTTATTCGACTATAAAAACTAAATTAAATAAACGAATGAAGTGTTTGAGATAAACTAGTAGTATTTAACTGGAACAACTGCCAAATATATCTATATTATTTAAGTTATGGAATTTTTGCTAAGAATTTTCAAACATGTAATTTAATTGTTTTATTCATAGAAACCTTGTAATCCTGTTATCCAGCAATAGGCAATTTGCAATACTATCAAATCAGTTCCTTCGTTAAATCTAATTCGAGTCACTCCATTAAATGCACCGATTCATAATATAGTAGAGAAGAGCGCAAGGGAGTAGTTTAATAAGATAGTGGAGAGTCGTAAGCGAGAGTGACGTGTAACGTGTACAACCCAGCCCGCCGTTTACCGCCAGCGTATAGTTTATTACATTATAAACTCTTCGCCGAGGAGGCCGCGCCGCCGGGCTAATGTAATTGGAATTTTTCCGCCAGGCGAGCTCAAGGGTCAGTCTCGGTCGGGTTTATGCGCTGAAAACTAGCACCAATATACCCGAAACGAAACCGACACTAATGTTATACCAGTAGTCGGTCTAACTTTTCCATACTAAGGAAAACCCGTACTGGGGTTATTCATTAATCGATAACCATACCTTTCATTAGTATTTTACCCGCTTTTTTGTGATTATAAATTACTAGTTATTCCCAATAGCTTAGATTGTTACCTGGTTTCAATTAGTCATATAAAATCCCCTGATGTTGATAAAAATGTAATATTAAACGAGATCGCACGCAGCATGCTGACGTGAGGGAAGTGAATTTTAAAACCTTCAAAAGATAAAAAAGGTTTAAAACAACACTGGTTACATTTTTTTTGAAAATGAAAGATTTTTTTGTTGCTCCTGGTTTTATTTAAATTCACTAATAGGATGCCAGTGTTGTACATTATAAAGTTATAAGGTGGTATTGCTGGGATAACAAGTTGGTATAGGGGTATGGGGGGGGGGTGATAAAACGATATTTAGATATGAAAAACAGCCTTTTTCAGTGCAAAAACCACATAAGAAAACGTACTGTATTTTGACAATTAACATTTTCTTTAATAACTCGGTAAATACTTGTGCTAGAATGGCGAGGGAGGGCTTAAAATGTTTTTGGCTTTTTACGTCCAGTAAATTAATGAGCAATAAGTGTACGTTTGGAGCTTTTCTTACCCTTTTTGGGCCCAAAAACTCAAAATTTGAAAACTTAAAATCCCCAAAAAGGGGGTTAGAGTTTTCCGATTGTTTTGCCCAACGATCTTGTCCAACTGATTATAAAAAGGAATGTCTCTACCAAATTTGAACTAAATCGGACAAAATTGCGACCGCTAGAGTGCGAACACACACACACACACACACATATATATATAAAGTTTTTAGAGACCCCTCAAAACGTGTTCAGGGGGTCACGTTAGGAACATCTATGGTGGTCCCGGGCTAAAGTCTCACCTTGCGGGTCATGCTAATAGTTCACTTTTCCATAGGAAATTCACTAAAAATGTGTTTTCACTTTTCACTTTTATTTCACAAAAAACCTATAAACCTTAGGAGAGGTTTTACAGAAATACTAACATCTCCTCCAATTTCCTCACTGAGAACTTTCATTCAGTTATGGTTTATGGATGATGGAGTTCCTAAAATTCCCTGGAACGGGTTGGCTTTATCTTGATGGTTTCGAGCTTCGAGCATATGATACCACTGTATTTAATAAGATAAATATAAAGACATCATACAGTAGTAACTTCATGTAGGGTGAGGTTTATTTTTACATTTTCTGTTTGTGAATTATTTTGTTAATATCTGTAACTTCAAGTATCAAACGTGAGAAGTAAAATTCCAAAATAATATAGAGATCAGCATTATATCACTTTCTTATTCAGTCCACGATATTGTTATTTTCCTTTTGGATATATCGACGAAAATGTGGATTAGGAAAAAGCCTTCGTAATACTTCCCGTTAATAAGTACGAAATCTTCCAGGTTCTGAATTTTAGACTGACAAAATGATGTTACGGTACTTCAAAATTCAAGGCGAGGTTCTCAAAAGTTGTAATATGTAGCAACTAATTAAACAAAAATATTTTTGTTTTGTTTCATCGTCAAAATAGGACTAATAACATCATTTTATGACACTTTTCGTTCGAGGTTATCAGCTATTAATAGTTAAGTACCGGGGGACCGAGCCATGCTCGGTTTTTGATTCCGCAGAAGAGGCATTGAATTGGTTTTATTTCAAATACTCGTTCATTTTCAATATGAGCTCATTCGCTCACTCGCCTCCTGGATGAGCTCGTTCGCTACGCTCACTCGCCTATCGAAAAAAAAGATTTGAGTTGCCATTCAAGTAGTTTTTTTATTTCCATTATGAGAGTTGCCATTCAAGTAGATTTCTTATTTCTATAATGATAAACAGCTGTTTACAATATTTGAAATTATAGAAGCTGATTTAATGATTTGTTTTTTTTATTCATACTAACCGGTGTTATGATTTTAAACACCATAAGCCCAATTTTAAAATTTTCAATTTTCAAATGAGTTGTTTAGAAAAATATGAGTTTTCCTGAGGTAGTGGTTTTCACCAATCGATTTTTTAGATCCAAAAGCCCCTATCACAAACTTTCAGCAAAATCCTTCCGCTGGATTTCGAGATAAATTTTGCAAAGAAACAAACAAACAGACATAGCTCATGTTAGAGTATAGGATTGGAAGAATTATTCAACTTGTCAAATGTGAAAACTTGTGTAACAGCTGTTTGTTTACATTAGCAATATCAATATAGAAGCACCCTTTTTATGGTGAAAACTAAAAGACATTTTGTGAAACTGTTATCTATTGTCTACAGTACAGTATTTAAAAAAAACTAGTTAATTTCCATTTGTTACTTACAAAGAAAATCTTTTATGTGAACAGATGTAGAAAGCTGTGTTTCGTGGGTTAATTTAAGTTGTGCAGTAGCATTTTTACTCCCTCATAAACCGTATCGCTGGACTTCATTGTTGCTAAATATCTCAATTAGCTAGAACCAAAAGTGAAGCTTTCCGAGCTTCGCTTATATTCCAGCCTCGCTCATTTTCCAGCCTCGGCCGTTGAACTTAAGCTTGTATCGAAAAGCATCACTTTTAGTCCTATAGTGATTAATATACTATTAATCGATTTCCATTAACCTTGAAGTGAAGTTATTTCAATAGAACAATCCGACATGACGCAGATCGGGAGGAATGCCTGTATCGCGTTATCTCGGGCTTGATGGCTCTAGTGCGCCGCATTCCAGGGCGAGTGTCACGCGCAGGTAATAAACCATTAGCTGATGAAATCACGCTTACTTATTTTTACTCAATCACACGAACTGAGTCGTGTTGTAAGTCATAATTAAGAAGCCTAATTCTTCTTGTTCGGATTTTATCGATCCGAGTTGCATAAAAAAGTTAATTTCTCCCCGAATACCAATTTGTTATTTTTGGTGTAGAATTAGTTTTGGTTAAATTTACTTTTTTTGTACTGTACTATATATTATTACTGAATGAGCATGAATGGACACCTCGCTGGTCAAACGGTTAGTGTCTTGGTCCAAGGGGTCGCGGTTTCAAATCCTGGAGTCGCCACAAAGATTGTTTCCTCACACAGTACTACTTCCAAACGAGCTGTTTTCAACACATGAATTTATATGCTAAAGTTTTTCTTTTTACTCCTAGGATAAAAAGTGTTATTTTATGATATTTTCGTCCTAGGACAGAAATAGTAGTTTTTATCACTAGGAGCAGAAGTGGGTCTTTTTGATGCGCAATCGCGTATTAAAAGCGAGGCGCAGCCGAGTGAGGTGCTCCGAGTGATGAACAACGTTTTAGCGAATTTCCCCTATAGAGAATAAGCTATTACCGTAGGTCTCATGGTAAGACTTAGGCCCGAGACCATGATAACTATTCGTTTTGAGGTCCCCAGATGTCAAAAACACCATTCGTTCAAATTTTTATATATGTGTTTATATATATATATATATATATATATATATATATATAAACCAAAAAGCAAACCAAAAACACATTTGTTTGCTAATATTTGTATATATATATATATATATATATATATATATATATATATGTATATATGTCCGTAAGCACGATAACTCTCGTAAAATAGGTTCGATCTTAATGAAATTTGGCACAAATATGTAAAGTACCATTTATTTGAACGAGTTCGAAAACCAGACGAAACGCACCTTCCAAAGGGGTTTTTGGGGGGTTTTGTACCCCAAAAATGTTTTTTTTTGGGTTTTCACATGTTTTATTTAAATCAAATTGTAATTTTCAACATTGTATTCAGCTTAAAAAACAAACAATTTGGTACGTTGACCATTTCTCTACGTCAATTGGTGACAGATATTGAAAGTGCTAAACCCAGTACGTTGTCTAATGTTATTCTTATGGAGAAAAGGAAAAATGTTATATCACGCTTATTTATGAACATAAACTGATGAAACTTGATATATGGCTTCATCTGGTTGTGGTTTATTGTTAAAAAATTTTCGCTTATGGTTCCCGAAGCAGCAAACCTAGCTACTCAGTCCCCATATTATTCTTATGGAAAATAATTAAAATGTTATATATCGCTTATTTTTTAATGTAATGTAATGGAATGTAATGTAATGGATGAAACTTGGTATGTGACTTCACTTAGATGATTTCTATTGATATTTGCATAAAAATCCATTATTTTGTGTTCATTGTTGCAGCAAACCTGCGTACCCATCCTCAATGTTATTCTTATGGAGAATAATTAATATTTTAAATATCACTTGGTTTTGAATATATATCTTATGAATCCTGTTAAGCGGCTTAATGTGTTATGTTATATATTTATTGGAAATTCGCTGAGTATGCAGGTTTGCTGTGACGGGGGTATTTTATCATAATGCGGAATTAATCGATGACAATTTTAACTATAAAGTTGTATTTTTGAAGTTATGTTTACAAAGTAAGTAATATACAGTGTTTACATTTCTGTTATTTACAAACAATACATTTATAACTTGTGGTAAGGAACGCTTCTATCATGTATAGATAAAGCAAACCGCTGACTTTTTACGTCCTAGGACTTAAAAAAGATCACAGCTGATTTTTTAGGTCCTAGGACAATAAAGTGACGTTTTGCGTACTATTTAGAGAACAAAAAACAGGTGGATTTCGTACAGAATAATAAAAACATCAATTGATGACACTGATTGGTTGAAGTCATCAGCTGTTTAATATGAATTTAACGAATTTTTCTACTTGTAAGCAATGGAAACTTGTGTAACAGCTTTTTGTTCAGAGTAGCAAGACCAAGATGGAAGGAAACGTTAAAAGGTCAATAAGTAAACAACATTTGGTTTTTGTGAAATTGTTATCCTAACATTATTTGCAGTATGACGAAATATATAGGGGTTTGGACCGCGTTCCCTAAATCGTTTGTGTACTTTAAAAATTTTCAATGAGTTCAAATAAAATGTAAGAACTTTGAATGTTTGAATGTTGAAATTTCCGTTCTGATCATCATGGATTATGACGTTTGCGTTACAGTGCCAAAATATTTTAGATGCAAATAAAGATATATATATATAATATATATATATATATATATATATATATATATATATATATATATATATATTAAAATTATTCGTGACAGTTATTCATGGTAAAAAACATAAGTAGGCTAACAGTAACAATTGTATTTTTAAACAAATTACACGAGCAATATAACGGATGGAAGTTCGAAGGCAAAGCTCGTTTTGATCGTCGTATGTATCTGTGTTTACAGTTTTCCCAAGTCTTAAACTAGAGAGGGCAAAGTCCCTTTAACGATACTAAGGAGATTTAAGTTTTTATCCGCTTTTCTGCACAAGTCCATTAGCGCGAATCATAAATTAGAAAAGAATTTAACAAACACTTAGGGAATGGAATGTTTAATGTTGAGTTACCAGGCAAATAATTTATGGCATGACGATATTTTTTATCTTCAGTATCATTGTTTACAAAGAATTTATTTAAAGATGTAAATCTTATTGCCAATAGAAATTGGTGAAATATGAATACCAGTGTACAGTCATTTGGTTATAGTTGTTTATATGTTTTCTCAACATTTAAATTACATATTTATCACTTAGTAAAAATATATTATAAAGCTTTTTACTTTTTCAAGTGATCGTTAGTGTATTGTTCTATTTTTTAATCGTGTGAAACCCATAATAAAAGCCAGTTTTACTATTATACCAATATAACAACTTAAAAGATTGATAGTTAATTTAAAAGTACCAGATAATGTATGTCAAGATAATATTTCTATATGTTCAGTATCATTTTATATCCTCTTTTTCTGATTATAATTTCATTATTGTTCAACGTTTAAAAAAATACAAGCAATTCATACGATTCTATATGGAATTCTTTATACTATATTTATGTTTTTACAGTGAGACTATCCTCTGGGGCGAGTTGCATGTTTTCAATTATGTATGTCTATCAATTTCCATTAGGACACCGCCGCTTTGGCCGTCTGAGTTCCCATTTAAACTCGTAGGAAATCTTCTATATCTATAATACCCCCGTCGCAGCAAACCTGCGTACTCAGCGAATTTCCAATGCAAATATATGGGTATCACTACTACCTAGAGCCACTTACCAAGTTTCACAAAAATACATTCATTAATAAGTGATATATAGCATTTTATTTATTCTCCATAAGAATAACATTATAAATGATTACGCAGGTTTGCTGCAACAAGGAAGATAATATATGTGTTTTTTTTGCAATTATCAATATAACTCGACCAGGTGAAGCTACATAGCAAGTTTTATTAATTTAGGTTAATAACTAAGGGAGATATAAAACTTTACTTATTCTCCATATGAATAACATGGGGGCCGAGTATGCAGGTTTGCTGCTACCGGGAAAAATCAACAAAAAACTTTTTTTGTGCTATTATCAATATACCACAACTAGTTGAAGCCACATACCAAGTTTCATCAATACATACATAAATAATCAAAATATAACATTCTATTTATTCTCCATAAGGATAACATTGGACAACGTACTGTGTTTAGCACTTTGAATATCTCTGCAACGGTTGGACGTAAAACAACAATTAAAACGCCAAAATGATTGTTTTGTAGAGCTAAACTGATTGGTAGAAAGAAATGTGGTGTTTTTAGTGAAATCATCTGAGGAAAATCTAAAAACCGTATTCCCATAAGATTAACATGGGAAATTTTATGGACACATTTTTTGACTTTTCTCCATAACCACTAAACCTAGCTTAATGATTCAAAATACTAAATTGTTTGTTTTTTTAAGCTCTACAAAATGGTTATAACCAAAATGTAGTGTTTTTAAAATTTTAGGGTAAAAAGTTCAAAAAACTGATTTTTGGAAAATTTTAAACCCCCATAAAACCCCCTTCCCATAATCCGATCGATCTGGTTTTCGAACTAAAAGTCATAAATGTTACTCTCCACATTTGTGCCAAATTTCATAAAAATCGGGCGCTTCTTTCAAAAGTTATCGTGGTAACGGATACACACACACATATATATATATATATATATATATATATATATATATATATACATACATATAAATTTGAACGAATAGGGTTTTTGGCATCTGGGGACCTCAAAACAAAATGTTATCATGGTCTCGGGCTTATGTCTTACCATGCCACCTACGGTAATAGCTTCTCCCCTATAGGGGAAATTCGCTAAAAGGAAAAGCCCTGACTAACTGGCTGACTGACTCACTTATCACTAATTCTCCACCTTCCCATGTAGGTAGAGAGCTGAAATTTTGTACACTGATTCTTTAGGCATAAAATAGGAAAACTAAATGGTTTTCATCCTGATCTGACCTTAGGGCTCCGCCAGACACCCCGACAAAGTTCCCATGTATGTTCCTTGTATGAGCTGATGAAAATACAAACAGCTGATCTTGACTCGTAGTAATTCCACGGGCTAACCACGGAATACAGCACACACAACTGTAATAGTTTTTATAAATCATTTTCGGGGCGAAACCTGCGGCTATCAGCTATTATTTTATAAATCAAATTTAACCACATTTGGTCAATATCCGAAAAGGTTCAGTAGCTTTACACCTCAGAATGTGCAACATTTACAACTGGTTCCCGAGTGTTTTATGTTCACGTTTACGCAGAGTTCTCAGGTGTGAAGGAGGTAGAGTTGCTAAAATAGTATATAAGTAATAGCTGTTTATCAAAATCGGTGAGTGAGATGATAACGCGGTGAGCGAGTAAATTACAGTGATAAAGCCAAATAGCAACGGTGACAGTCATCGATAACAAGCTGATGTCCCATCGAACGGACTCCTTCAGTAATCAGTAGCCGTCTTGACTGACAGATCGCCGATGCTGCCGAACCATTTGTTATTTACAAAGAAAATCTCTTATCTGAACTGATGTAGAAACCTGTGGAAGTGGATTGATTTAAGTACTGCGGTAACATTTTACTCCCTCATAAACCTTATCGTTGGACTTCATTGTCGCTATAATTTTCACAATTAATGGCTATTATTATCCCAGTTATAATACGCGCATAGTTTAATCTCGTTTTAGTGATAGTTTTAATTTGTATTTGTAGAATACTGCTGTTTAATTTAATGTATTATTAATTGCATCTTATCAACTATAACGGGGTTGATTTAATACTTGAACATAAATATATGTTACGTTTTGTGTTACAATCTGAATCTGTTTGGAGTTATGTATAACAATTGATCGTGGTCGATTAATATTCTTCCATTTTCGAAATTCTATTATAGCAAATAGAATAATAGCAAGTCTTGAATATGTAAATTCAAGAGGAGGAGAATAACGTGAATAACTGTAGGAGATTTAATAACAACTTAATTTATATTTTTAGAAAGACAATCCAAAATAATTTAATTTATCGTATAAAATTGAAGTTATCTGAGCACGATGTCACCTAGCAGACGTATTTAAGGGGGGGATCATTAGCAAGTGAAGTTAGCAGTGAATTTCTCAGTAACGTTGTTTCTGAGTAGCTTGAGCTCTTAAATACTTTCTGTTAAAGGGGGGAGGGCGTAAATGCGTAAAGTTCTCTGGTTCCTTGAAGAACTACCTAAGACCGATCTTACCACAGGAAAAAAATCACATTGGGTTAGATCCAAGGGATTTAATTTGGTTGGGAGAAAGATGGCCAAGGCTTTTCAACCTGCAAATAAGCACGGCTGTTGAAACCATCACTGGAAACGTGCCAGCGTTTTAAGATAATTTGATTCCCTGCACTGGACTACAGAGAGGTCGTCATCTTGAATATTTTAGCGTATTTAATAAAAACATTGTTAACAGTATTTTTTTACATATAATTATTTTGAGCAATAATTTACCAAAATGTATCTTTAATGGGTGGTTTTCCGAGCTGAACAAAATTATCAACTCAGTTATTACGTTTAAAAATACAAAAAACGTAGTCAACCTATAATAAATTTATATTAACGAAAAACATACTATCCGAGTGGAGACAACTAAAATTATATACATGTTTGATTTCATTTGGAAAAATTCAATTAGAACGCAGCCCTTTGTGTCTTTACAATAATGTATTCTTTGTATTAGAACTCTCGAGGCTCCGGCAGAAACAAAAGAATTGTTACGGCTTAGTTGCGTTGAAGCCCATTTTAACGAGCCTGCGATGGGATTAGAGTTTTAAAGCGGATCAAAGTTGCTTCTTTATTTTTGAGATTAGATTCAAAGTTGTATATCCGTCTGGTATCGGTTTCAGTTGTTTTCTACGTTATTCCATTGTGTGAATGTTGTATACCGCGTTTGGGATGGGGGGGGGAACAAGAATTTTCGACAATGTAAATTGTGGTTGAACTTAGTTAATGTTTTAACACTGTTATTGAGTTTTGAGCGAACTTTTTTTATACAGATATGTTTTACCAAACACTGTTTGGATTATATTTAACCAATGGGTCCAAGAGCTTCGCTCTGTCACTTGTTTTCAGTTTTAAAATTAATTTATATCGCACAGCCGATTAAGATACAAAATTTTTAAATTTTGGTTTTATATTTTATCTACGCCCTTAGGAGGGATCCATTTTTTACTTTCTCCCTCTATACATAGTATATGGAGAAAGTATTGTTTTCGTCAAAATTTTCGGATTTGAGTTGTTAGTGGAAATATTCGTTTTGGTGCTCCCTGAACCCAAAAAAGTGGTTTTTACGTGATGTCTGTCTGTGTGTGTGTGTGTGTGTGTGTGTCCGTGTGTGTGTGTGTGTGTGTGTCTGTGTGGATGTGTACAGAGCTAGAGCCCTAACCAATCGGCCGATTTTGATGAAATTTGGTATGTAGGTACTAATCCACGATATCTCCAGGCGTTTTTTTCATTTTTTTGAATTTTTCTATTTTTAAGGGTAATTATCCCCCAAAAACCGCCAAAAAACGTGAAAATCCAAATTTCTGAAAAACGGCTCTAACGATTTTGATTAATCTTTAGTCGTTTGTAGAACTTTAGTTTTCCAACAAAATGACACCACCCGCATTCCTGTAAAAATTCGGGTTCAGAAATTACGGGACTTAAAACATCCAAAATTCAGTTTTTTGGATATTTCATAAAAATACATAAATATAAAAAAATATTATTATTCACCATTAAAAAGAGCTCAAAAAACTAAATAATTTAGTATTTTGAATTACTATTCTACGATTGCTGGTTTCGGAGAAAATTGAAATTTTCATTTTGCGGTAAACGCAGTACGTTGTACCCATGTTATTCTTATGGGGAATAAAAAATTACTATTTCTCTCTTATTTACTGATCAATTTCATTCAAACTTGATATGCTTGTCAAGTTAGTATTGACCAACAGAGGAAATTCGAAATATGTTGCCCCTTAATAACCCTGGGGGGGGAATAGGGGGCATTTCCCCTCTTAAAACCCCGAGTGTAGCAATGGATCCTGTAGTGCCTGCAAAGCAGGGATTTGGGTGGATGTTTTTTAAAACAACTTGTTTACAAGATTTTCTGTACATTCTACCGTGCTTTGTATTCTATATTTAGTAAATAAAAAATAATTTATTCATTAAAGTTGGGCTAAAAGGGAGAAAGTATGTGTCAGTTTCCTGATACCGTTTATTAACATTGTTTTTATAGAAAAGTCTAGGGACCAAGCGAAAAAATCGAATTAAAGAAGATTTAAAATTAACAGAAGTTCAAATTATCCGCGTTCCACTGTAACTGAATTAATTTGAAATTATTTGATAATTAATCCTGAAAAAAATCATGTTAAACCCCCCTGCAATAACATTGTACCACCGTCATTTCTTAACTCCTCATTTTTAGATGACTTCAGAATGTTCCGTACTGATTTCAGCGTCAGGGGACAAACCTGGACATAAACACGTTTTTCCTTTGCATCAGTGTTTGCTATTATTCGATAGCTTTGAGTACTTGTGTTTTGTTAGTATTTATTTGTATTCGAGTAGCTTTAAGGAGTATTAATATTGAAAATGTATAGAATTCTGATAAATGTTAATTTAAGTCAAAAATGTTCGATACAGCTTCAACACGCGTAAATTTCAGCGGATGTTCTCTATGAACGTACCTTATTCAAGCCACTTTACATTACCACAAAAACTGTGTATGGGGTATGATTCAGATTCAATTGATTTCAAGTTCAGTGTACTGAGTATCTTTTGTTGTTTTCTTCGATGTATTCTTAACATCTATAAAATGGTTAAAAATATTTACTGGAGAATTTTGTAGAACTTTAAAAAGAGGTGTTAAATTAAAAACACAGTTGGAGTGAGACATGACGTAAGTCACACCCTGGTAGACAACACGCACGTGACATCTGTCTGTATGCGTGCACGCACCCTACACACGCGCTCTCTCTCGTCTATCGCTCTCTCTCTCGCCGCACGTCCCCGCAGTAACGCTACCGTGTGCGAGACGGTCCGTCCGTTTCCCATCGGACAGTTATTGATCGGTAAACGGTCCCAGAACCACAATGATCACGTAGCACGGCGCGGGAGAAAGTGCGTTTGATTGTCAACTGTGAAACGCTAGACGAGGTCGCCCTCGTACATTGGAGCCTTGTACAACCATACAACTCAACCTTGTCACGAGTTGGTCACAGACACGAAGATCGGGCGCTCGGTAGATTCCGTATTGGAAATATGATGTGGGAAGACTACTGAAATGTGAGATTAATCACCGTATCTCTTTATAAGACGCCGACGCAACTGGGGCGTATTTTGAGGCGAATACGAATGAATTATGAGTGTATAATGGGTGAGAAGCCTTGTGTAGCTTTGTTTAATGATACTGGCTACAGAATCAGTCGGTCTTGGTCAGTAAGCCCAATGACCAATGGCAGCTGGATCCAGTATCGAACCTTCACCAAATTGTGTCAGGATTTTGCTCAGGATCGATCTGGCAAACTTCAGATTATGGAGCGAGCACGCTAACCACTGTGCTATCCAGCCACTTCAGTTCAAACGGCGTAAACTACTGCTCCTTGCGTTCTTTTACGGAATAGTTGTTTGTTTACAATACCTATTTTCTATTTGACTAAAGATAATTTGCAAACCTTTTTTCTACCACTTAATTGTTATTACATATTGCTGACGATTGCTAATACAAGTTCTCGCGCAATTTATTTGTTGGTTGTAAAAAACGTTTTCAAAATGTCTTAAATTCTTGTCAATACGTTGGCAGCCTCTTTTTGTCTTACTTTGCCTGTCCGCATAGACTATATTTGCCTGTCTGTGCGTGGGAATTATCCACCAAAGCAGTGTGAGCCGTTACAGTGCGAGTTTTACAGTACTGATAAAATTTCAAACCAGGAGTGGGATTCGAACCCACGACAGGACCGCTGCAATGGTTCCAGAGTCCAACTACTCGCCATTTACAATAATTAGGAACTCACTACTAGTATATTTATGTTCTGAGTGCAGAACGTCTTGTTCTCTCTCGATGTAACGTAATCTGAAGTTCGCCAGATCGATCCTGAGCAAAATCCTGGTGCAATTTTGTGAAGCTTCGAACTGGATCAAGTTGCTGTCGGCCATTGGGCTGTTAATTAATGGTCCTGGCTAAAGAATCGGTCGGTCTTAGTCAGTAATAAGGCTTCACAAGGCATCTCACCCATTCTACACTCATCATTCATATTCGCCTTAAAAAACGCCCTAGTTGCGTCGGCGTCTTACTCAGTGATTAAGTGACACACAATTTTCGCTGGGTAATTTAGGAACCACGTCAGTTTTCGCAGTAATAGCCGAAAGTTGTCATCTATCAGTAACTTACTAGTAAATCCCAATATAATTTTGAGTATCACGTCAAATGCACCTCACATTTCGCTGATATCGTCGGATGACTCTCTCTAAAACAATATTCACCCCTACACGTGGCCCCCTCCCTAATACGTCCAGGTTATTATATATGTATAATAAACCTAATATAAAATATTAATTTTTCTTCCTCAAGATCGTGACACACCTCCGCATATACGTTGTCCCAGGTTCGTCCTGGGGGAGATGAGAAAATGGATAAGTTTATGAAAGTGGGGATGTCATTCGATAAAGTGCATTTACGAATTGTATCTGCCGTAGGGAGGTAATACACATTAAATACATTAGTGCTATTCCTTAAGTTACCCATTATACCCGTACACTTTATAAGGATTAATGAAAGATGCTTGGTTGAACATTTTATTGAGGGTAATGGATATTTTATGAAAATTATGAATATAGTACCAAAATATATTTAATTCATTAGTGTTTTATGGAGTAAAATAAGAAACATTGTTTATAAATCGGTAATCGGGAGGAAATTATTGGGCAATTTACATAACTTAACACTCGTTTAGGAAAGTTCAACAGAAAGTAATTATCGTTAGATGTATCGATTAACTGGTCCCTGAAAAAATATTCACGTGAATCGTCTCGCCTGTTTAGTGTTTAGTATTGATTCTATGATTTTATCATTGAATTCAGTATTTATAGTCAATGATTTTGCTTAGCGGGTCTTAAGTTTAAAGCAGTATTTTTAACGTACCTACTCAATATATTTTTGTTGACATTTAGCCAAGAGGACTTTTGTAACCAATGTCGTCTTATAAGTGGAAATATTTTCCTGTTGAATTATTTTCTGTAAAACTTGTAAAAAAATATTATACAAATTAATTTAAATCCATTTTTATTAAGTTTGGGAAATATTTTAAATACATTGTTTTGTTATTTTATGCTATATAGCTAATGCTGTTTGTAATGCAGCTACTTCATAATAAGCCCCAGATAAATCAATCTTTAACACACAAACAAATTGGTGAGGAGTGATTTTCAAACCGATTTTCAACATTGAATCCCCATTACCATATGGGGATAATGGGGATTACAAGTCCTGTCACTAGAGAGTACTGTAGAGTATTCTCCCATATTCCACCCTCGCTAGTGACTCAATTGCCCCTCCCCTTCCATGTTCTGACATATTACTCGTCTCGTCGAGATATCATTTGTCTAAGGCTTATTATTATAACCGATGTTACCAAATTGGGTTGTTTCAATTAACTTGTTCTCTATACCTTCGAAACAACCATTAAATTTGAAAATACCCCCGTAGCAGCAAACCTGCGTACTCAAGCGAATTTCCAATGCATATATATATATATATATATATATGTATCTTAATACCACATAAAGCCACATACCAAATTTCATCAATATACACTCATAAATAAACGATTTATGACATTTTAATTATTCTCCATAAGAATAACATGGCGGCTGAGTATGCAGGGTTGCTGAAGCAAGGAACACAAAAAAATGGGGTTTTATACAAATATCAATATAACTCAAGTAGGTAAAGCCACATACCAAATTGTATTAATTTATGTTCATAATTAAGGGAGATAACACGTTAATTATTCTCCATAAGAATAACATGGGGGCTGAGTATGCAGGTTTACTTCTACGGGAACTATAGGCAAAAAAATGTTTTTTAGTGCAAATATCAATAAACCAAAACGATATGAAGCAATATACCAAGTTTTATCAGGATAAGTTGATAAATAAGCGAGATATACAATTTATCTTATTCTCCATAAGAATAACATTGGACAACGTACTGTGTTTAGCACTTTCAATGTCTCTGTAACCATTCGACGTAGAGCAATAATCAAAACACCAAATTGTGCGTCTTTCTAAGCTGATTCCAATGAAAAAAAACTAAAATTTGACTTTTTCAAAAATTATATGTAAAAAGTTCAAAAAACCCATTTTTGGGGTACAAACCCCCCCCCAAAAAATACCGCTTTGGATAGGTCGATCTGTCTGGTTTTCGATCTTAAAGTCATAAATGCTGCTTTACACGTTCATACCAAATTTCGTCAAAATCGAATGAATTTTACGAGATTTATCGTGCTCACGGACATATATATATATATACAGTTTCGAACGAAAGGTGTTTTTGGCATCTGGGGACCTCAAAACGAAAAGTTATCATGGTCCCGGGCCGAGGTCTTACCATGCCGACTACGGTAATAGCTTCTTCCCTATAGGGGAAATTCGCTAAAACCGATTGGTAACATCGCGGTTATAATAATAATTGGAACAAACCCCCGAGAGAGTTTATTGTCTGTTGATAAGTAGTGGGGTCTATTTCAAACACACCTTATTACTAACTTTTTATTTCTAAAAGCCAAATAATAATCGCGTTTTTCAATGACAGAAGCTTCATGCAAATGCGCATAGTTGAAAATTTCCATTGACATTGAATTGTGGTGTCTGTATTGCTGAAATTGAAACTAATTGTATTGGTAATAATTACTCGTATAAATTGCGACAGTAAACTCCGGCGATCGAGACTTTTAATTGAAAGCTAAGTCATTGATAATGGTTTCATTCCAACTTTTAATTACTTTGTATACGGAGTATTTAACCAAAGAGGATTTAAGTAGGAGTTTGTGATCGCTGATTTACATTTTTCAGGGGCCAAATTTAGTTTGTATTAGCGTAGTTGGTTTATTGGCCATGAAACTAAGCGGTGAGTCTTAGTCAACCAGGGCTGCCACAAAGCGGTTGGGGCCTGGGGAAATATTTTGTGGGGGCTCCAGAGACTCCTATTTTTTATCTTGGTCACGTTTTTCTGTTGGCCGGAGGCCCTCTAGGCCCCCTTGAATTCGGCAGCCTGCTGGGGCAAAGTGCCCCGGTTACCCCCCCCCCCCCTTGTGGCGGCCCTGGTGACAACGTAAAATATAATGATACCAGTCAATCATTTGCTCTTTAGTAAGTTATATATGAAACTAAGTTATATCTGTTACCCGTGGCAAAATGAATTATATCTTGTCGCGCCGCCACCTTGGCCTTGTGACGCGACAGTTTTGAGTGATTTCCGGTGGGTTGGTATCAATAATCACGGAGACCTTCGTAGTTTGCTTGCTAATTGCGCTTAACGGAGGACCGCGGCGGTTTTAACAAACGGTGTGAACTGCACTAGTGAAAGCGACGGCCTTGGACGGCACCGGAGCAGCAATGACACGATGTTCCGGTGTCCACGGACCGCCGGGGACCTCGGGTGTAGGACTCCGCCCCGCTGGCCTCTGTGGCGGTTCCATCCTGGGCGCACGAGGTTGAAATTGTCAAAATTGGGAAAACATGTTTCGGATTGTAGTTGGCACTTTGATTATCGGACGCTCCCCTATGGAGGTAGTTTATTCCAGCGAGCAAGAGAGTTGACAATTGAGGGCGTGGTTTACAGGACTACCAACCAAGACCAGGTAATAGTAGACGTGCTGCATTGCCAAACTGCATATCAGCTGGCACTAGAGTGATATTTGTTTGCGGAAAAATGGCAACAGTGGCAGCGTGGAGCCTTATTGGCAGGAGCCCAACTGACATCCTTCCTGCTCCCGATTATAGGCAGGGACTGAAGAAGGTGTTTTCATTTACCGAAGAGCGCAAGGGCCCGCTAGTAATGTGACGCAGCCGGTTACACAGTGACCTTCGAATTCCACCACTCTGATTGGTGCATCTCTTGAAAATGAGGTTTGAGGTCACAATAAACAGGCCCAACTCACGAACTAGTAACTTCAACCTAATGCCGGTTAGGATAGTCTCGGTATAACTATCGTGCAGAATAATCATATATGAGAAAAGAGTTATGTCTGTGTAATTCCTACCAATAAGTTATATTTTTGAAACCAAAATCACTATTCAATATTTAGATTCAGCAACCATAATAAAAACCCGCCTTTGAAGAAAGTTTAGTGTTTGCCGTTTGATCAGTACGGCTTCCGATATGTTAATTGTTAAATCATGAAGACCGTGAATTGTGTTACATTAGGAAGATTTTACTGGACAGCTGGCCTCCCGAACACACTAAATAATTTACAAAAACTAACTAAAGGTTTAAAAAAAAGTTGTTTTCAGCTTTAATTTGTATGTATTCTAGTTATATTTATTTCATGAAGATTTTTATCAGTAACATAGGTAGAAGATGAAGTAAATAAAGGCAAATACACATGCAGAGTGATCAATGTAACAACATGTAATAATAGACAGTATTAGTTATTAAAACATGAAGTGTAGGTACATTTTAAAAACCTGCCCGGCCGTAGCTAAAGGCTTTCAGTGATTTAATATTATCCGGTAGCAATGTTTTAAGTTACCTTTTTTGTGTTAAAACGAAGGTTTCAAAGTACACAAAACAGCAGTTTTGCAAGTTGAAGCCGTTAGGGCCGAACGATAAACTTATCGACGTCCTTTTCCACCATCAACTTAACTACAGTTCTCACAGTTTTTACCGGGATTGCTTGCTATCAAGTAGGTTTTTATGGGAAACCCGATCCGCCCCCTCGGCTGGTCTTATTTGTTCTTGCAAACGTAAAAACTTCGCTTGTCTGTTACAATTTCGTATCGTATAAGGTTCACTTCCTCAAGTTGTATATACAAATATTGGTTGAATGGTACTGCTGCAAGATTTTGTTGGTACATAATCATATATTTATTGAATAATAATTCGATTTGTGTGATGAAATTATAAATTTTTCCATATATCGTCACGCGTTGATCTTTTTACTACTGTTGTTATTTTATTGCTTACTAACAAGATTGCAGTAAATTGTGTTATATTTGTAATTGGTTTTTGTTAAAAACCGTGTTATTTTCATTTTTAAATTATTTATTTTATTTCTTTTAAACAACTATTTTTATTAGCATGGTACGTGTTGTTATGATTACGGAGTGTAAATAAAAGTGTCTTACAGCACTTTAAAATATATTTACTCTCATTGGGCCTGATGATGATCGGTGTGACTGGTCGAAATCGATTGCTTCGTACCATAATTTAAATATGTTTACCGTCTTATGCGTGAGTACCGAGTACATAGAGTAAAATACGTTTAAGAGTTATATATTTAGAAGTGTTATAAGACGTTTTTATTTCCATCCGCTATTTTTTTACTCTTAAAATAGATTACTGAAGAAGAAGAAAAATTGATTGTAAAGCTATACGTTATTTCAAATCAGTTATTGCTGACCGGATAGCTCTATTAAATGTGTTGTTAAACGTAGCAAACACTTTTGCACCGTAAAATTAATTTTATTTTCTAACCTCTCTTTCATATACTTTATTGACCATGCACGTGGACAAAGTGCGATTGGAGTAATATATATTTTTAGTTTAACAAATGTAGTCGATTGCTAATTAGTAACACAACCGGTACGAGGCTACTGCCTTGCAGAACTCCGCACCTCTTATCTCCCTTATTAGCATAAGTAACGAGCTTCTTATTTTTTCGCGCTGTTCTTTAGTTTCGCGCCAATTTATCAGCCGACTCTTTATTGTTATGGTTTCAAAAGGTACTTGACGACTTGCAAAGGTCGTATTCTTTTCGACAGTGGTAGAAGTTCTTATACTGAGAAGTGTAACTTAAGACATGTTGTCTTGAATGTTAATAATTTGAGATGAGTACGTAATGTTTCTTTTTTATCATTCTAAATCATTAGCAAAATAGTTTTAAGAGCCAAGAATGGTGAACATATACATTAATAATTTGAATAATTTAGAACACAATTGTAAAATTTGAAAACATTTTATAATCCACTTATTCACTCACTATTATTCAGTTAAAGGTATGTAAATATAGGTAAATCAATATGTATAGTTTGTTTAGTTATGTTTGTGTCATTTCCTAAAAAAAGTTACACGTTTCGATAGTTTTGACAACACATTTATTTCCTTGCGACAGCAATGGGAATAATATGTATTATATACTCATTAAAGGTTAACATTCAGGTTTTGGGATATTATTTGTGTTTTTTACCTGAAATTCCGATAAATAAATACGGGTCGTACAAAAAACCTGCGATAAATGAATGTCGAGGAGATGTGAGATGGAAATTAATGGGACATTGTAAACGCGACACATGCAAGAGTTATGAGAAGTGGGGCTCGTAACTTATATTGGCTAACGGAGTGGCAAAGTTGTTTGGCGACGCGAGTAAACTGTCTACACGGGGCTTACGCTTTGCTATTAAAGAGAAAGGTAGTTATTCCTAATTAGTAAGATTGCCTTATGGAAATGTAATCCTTGTGTTAACCTTATTTTGGTATTTCTGTGTATCACCCCCCGGAAAACAAATGTGTTTTGTGTGACTATTTGTGTATCACACAGATTTCCTGCCTGTAGAAACTTTTATACATGGCCAATTTCAAACTTCCATATCAGTATCAAATTTCATGCATGGACAATTTCATACATTAACGAATTATTTAAAATAGTTGTCCTGATGCTCGATTCCAAGTAAGTTTGCACTCAGCGAAAGGTTACTTCAATTGTAAACAAACATAACATCTGATATTAAAATGTCTGATAAAATCTGAGAATAATACGGATAACGTACTTTCAATTAATACGTAGTTTCGATTTCCGCCGTCGGGTAGAGCCACTGTTCCGAAAATTCAGACCACTGCTCTATTTAAGTGATGCCCTTTCTTACAATTCTGAGACGTATTGGCAAATTTACGTATAATACCTTTAATATGACACCTTATACGTTAAAATCCGTCTAACCGTTATCAAGTTATGGCTGTGAAGAAAAAAAACCTAGCGTATTAATATATAGGATAAAGTTTTGTTTTGAAACTTGTTTTTACTTTCCTACCACTGATATCGTACAACTATTTGGTTTTGGAATTTCTTGCTTAGTGGCATTTCGCGTAAGAATTCAATTTTAGGGGTAGGACCTCTATTAACCGTCACTTTCTGTTATCCGTCATATTCTTTCATCGGAAAAGTTTATTTTAGCGAATTTCCCTTATAGGGAAGAAGCTATTACCGTAGTTGGCATGGTAAGACCTAGGCCCGGGACCGTGATAACTTTTCATTTTGAGGTCCCCAGACCCCAAAAACACCATTCGTTCGAAACTGCGTGTGTGTGTGTGTGTGTGTGTGTGTGTGTGTGTGTGTGTGTGCACGATAACTCTCGTAAAAATGATCCGATTTTGATGAAACTTGGTATAAACGTGTAAAGCAACATTTATGAATTTCGAAAACCAGCTAGATCGCTCCATCCGAAGGGGTATTTGGGGGGGTTTTGTACCCCAAAAATGGTTTTTTGAATTTTTTACATATAATTTTTGAAATAGTCAAATTTTACTTTTTCCATTGGATTCAGCTTAAAAAAACACACAGTTTGGTATTTTGATCATACCTCTACGTCAATTGGTTACCGAGATATTGCAAGTGCTAAACACAGTACGTTGTCTAATGTTATTCTTACGGAGGAAAAGACAAATTTAATATCTCGCTTATTTATGAAAGTATATTGACGAAACTTGGTATACGGCTTCATCTCGTTGTGGTCTATTGATATTTGCTCAAAAAAATTTTGCCAACGGCTCCCGTAACCGTTGCGTACTCAGCTCCCATGTTATTCTTATGGAGAATGCTCTGTCTCCCTTAATTATAACATAAATGAATAAAAACTGGTATACGACTTCACCTAGTTGAGTTATATTTATTTTAGCATAAAAACTAATTTTCGGGTTTCCTTGTTGCAGCAAATCTGCGTACTCAGCCCCAATGTTATTCTTATGGAGAATAATTTAAATTGTATGTATCACTTATTTGTGAATATATATTTATGAAACTTGGGAAGTGGCTTTTTTTAGTATTAAGACATTATATATCCATTGGAAATTCGCTGAGTATGCAGGTTTGCTGCGACGGGGGTATTTTGACATCGTTAAACGCTGGTATTTTTAAAAGTGTAAGTACGAACCAAAGGGGTGTGACTCTAGTATTCGCCAATGGGGCAGCGACAAGGTTATCGGGGTTTGTCAACCCCTGCTCTAACCTGACACTGTTGTATATTCTTTCAACAGCTGAATAGTGACTGACGAATGTCCCGCGAGAACGAATTATTGTTTTTAGTGGCGTTATTACTGAGTGTTGTTTCGAAGATGGCTGAAAGGCATGTTTGTCAATATTCTACTGACGAATTAAAATTATTAAACTTTGAGGAAGGTCGAAACTCAAGGTAACAACCAGTGTTAAAAGTTGAAACACATATCTTACTTTATTTGTAAAACACGTAGCATTGTTGCGCACAAAAATTAGTCTGGAATAAATAAATTAAAATTACTAAAACTATTAGAATAAAAATTAATTAAAAATAAACAAATTACACTTTAACATATGAACCTAATTATCTGACGTAAGCATTTTCAAATAATTTGAATTACAAATCAGCATTAAACTTTGTTACCGTACCTTCCGCACCTTTCTTGCGCAATTTCTCTTATACGTCTAATCAGTTAACCCACACAGTCCTGATCCCAACTGTGGCAGTTAATAGGGGTTTTACTTAAAATATTGCAGAAGTAATAGACTGATATTGGAAGGCGATGAGGCGAATGACAAACCTACTTAATAACTTGAATTCTGATTGGTTTCCAGTTTGCGCCAAGAGGTTCTGCGCTTCAGTTAATCTTCGAGTTCGCTCCAATATCCATTTGAGCTCTAATCAATCGTAATTGAAATGTTTACGATGAAACCCAAGTTCTTATTTATTTTCGTGTTTGTACGAAGATTTTGCATTTTAAAATAGTTAGGTGTAACCACTATTTAGACGTAATCAACATCAAAATAAGTTAAGTTATTAAGTTTTAAAAAAGTTGGTGGATCATGATTGGAAGTTTTAGTGGGATTAGTCTTTTTTATCTCAAAAAAAAAACAGTAATAAAATATAAGATCTCTAAAAGAAAAGTTTGATCAAATTACATTGGGTGGTGATCGAATGAGTACGGCAAAACACACTGACACACGTTACGGAGGTTAAAAGATTGATTCCATTTTATTTCCAGCACCCACCTTCATCCTAGCTCCATCGATCTAATAGGCAGTCTTGTTAGTAGTGTCCTGCAGCAAAACTTGGATATTTATATTATTACAATATAATGACATTTTAGTTTTGAAACTTATTTTTATCATTTGTATTTTTGTTATTTAATCCAAAACTCCGACATATTTGGCGATAAACATTGAGTTTAATCATGTGAAAAGATTTCTTAGGGATTTATTTTATTGCGTTCAATCTAGCCAAAATGACTTATTTTACAGATTTCACTGATATTTTTTTAGAGAAAATTGGTATTTTTTGTCACGAAACAAAATATCGGTGTTTTTGCGTGTTTTGCTGTCAATCTCAGGTTTATTGATAAAAATTCATTTTAAAGGAGAAAATAAACCTTTTACCTCTAAAAGAGTAATTTCCTCACTAGAGAGTAAGGCTTGACTCTTTTCAACTCCTACCGTCAAGGCGGCAATCAATTCCTTCAATGAAATTCCTTTGATTTAGATATATCGGATTGGTCGTATTTGTGACCGCGCAGTCGTAAAATTGCAATAGTCTCGTTTATGGCTTTTTTAGTGCCCGGTGGACTAAACTTCTTGGATTTATTTTATTTTTAAATACGTCGGTTTGTAGTTTGATAGTGTATCGATTAAAACGGTGTTTTCCCAATTTATTCAGCAGTTTTGTTTTATTTACTTCGTTTCCCTCCCCTAGTGGAGTGTTATATCACATCAAGGTATTTTAGATGTTTTACGGCGATACAAACTTGTTTTTATTTTACGTTTAGGACCATTAAATGATTTTTAAGGCGTTTTTGTTGTAGAAAGAATTGTTAACGGTAAAACGTGTAACACCGTGACAGTGTAAACAACTGGCTCATAAACTTGCAGCATTCTTCGGGAAAAAACAGTTTGTACTGATAATTATCTCAGTGGTGCGTTGTTTTATCTCTGACGCTAATATATATTTTACTAGCTGGCCCGACAGACGTTGTCCTGTCCTAATGTCATTGAATTTGTTTTATGTCAAATATTCGTTCATTTTCAGTATGAGTTAGTTCGCTTCACTCACTCAAAAAATAAATAAATAGAAAAAAAATAGTTACGTCCTATTCTCAGACCTACCGAATATACACACAAAATGTCATAAGAATCGGTCAAGCCGTTTCGGAGGAGTTTTGTTACAAACACTGTGACACGAGAATTCTTTATATTAGATAACCGTGTTACTGTATAGGAGAGGTTATAGCTAGGTCACCGAATTTGGAGGGCTACAGCGCTTTGATGGACCGTTCCTGTATTTTCCAAATAGAAATAACAAATGACAAACTCAACTCAGAATTGCTCGTTTGGAATCAGAACCCGATATCGCCAGAATGTGATTCGTCTACTAATCTACTAGTCAACTCAACAAAATTTAATGCTCGTAATTTTGTGGATGCGAAGTTTGGGGCGGTTATTTTTCCAACAAGCAGCCTTTCGACACACGTTAGACGCCAAGGTATGACTTGTAGGCTGTTTAGTATGACAGCCGCGCGGCAGCCAGCTAGATCGCCACCCACGGATGTCACGTGGTAGGAGTGCGACGCTGACGCGACGCCGGGGTTGATGACTCGGGTTGTCCACCACTACAGGTGTCATCAGGGTCATCAGGTGATTCGTCCGGACGATGTTTTCGTCTACCACGCACCTCCGTGAACGGTTTTGTCAAGAAAATATTGCCTGTCGGGTTGAACTCGGTTCGCTTTTGGTATTTCGTTTATACTTAATTTCATGCCTCTCGTTCTATGATTCACGAAAAATTGATTGTTACTGTCGATCTGGCGTTGTTACAAACCCACTGTTTTGGTTTTGTAACGACATTTGTTTGTTATTGAAAATCAATCAATAATTATTTTACTAACAAACCCATAGACACATTTTATCTTTCTCACCCCCATCGAACGTTTTAAGTTGTCACACGAAACAGGTTTTATGTATGCTCACAATTTCGTTAATATTTGTAACGTTGGCTTTCAGTAAGAAGGGTATTACTACTGAATCATTAAACAAATTTCTGCTTTTAAGATTAACACTTAATCAAATAAACTAGGTGCGATAAACACTAGTTGGCTATTACGGTAATAACACTAAAATGACAGCTAATTTGAGTACAGTAATTGAACGATTTCTTCGAAGTTTTAATTATTTGTCATGATGGCGATGGGCAGGTAGTAGCTTTTTTCGCATCCTGGTGCACCGCCATCAGGGTTTCCCGCCAGAAAACCAGAGTTGCATTTCCCGCGCCGCTGCACCGCAGGAAGACCCCGCGACCTTGAGGACCTCTTGCGTCACCCCCACAATGGCAGGCGGTCTCCGCTGATCCTTGCCCAGTTTTTACACAGCTCGATTGTTGTTTGATGTTGTCACGCGCTACCCCCCCCCCTGCCCCCTCCCCCACCTGCCACTGGCGACATCCTCGCAATCTACATTTCAACATTTGATCATCGCGTCGCGTAGGATTTAATTTTGGTTGCGTCAAAGCAGCCGCCCCCTGTACCGCTCTGTGATTTTGGTTTCGAAAAGTATTCGTGTTCGAAGTTTCTTTTCATCATCAGTTGATCATACACAGGATCAGTTGGTTTATTATTGGAGGTATAGTTTTCTGTAAACATTTTTTTTACTGTGTCAACGATACCCGCAACATCATAATATTATAGTTATGCACTTCCTCTGTTGTCCTGGCAATGACTAAAATAGTTGGGGTAGGAAATAATATCACAATATTGAATAATTTAATACGTTATTTATTTGATTGTGGTGGCTTTACTCGTGGCAGTGTGAAAATTAAACGGCGGAAAGGACCGGACTTGTGATGACAATAGATGTCGGAAGGACGAGTTGTGATATGCGATGCATCATAGAGAATGTGTTTGCGCGCAAGCGAGTAAAACAATAGACTTTCATAATAAAAGCCAGGTGGATTTCTATCGCCTACTTGCCTACGTTGCAACATAGCTGCTACTTTTGTGAACTTGTCAAAGAGAACCAACCAGGTGGTTAAGTACAACCCATTGTTTAAATTATAGTTGTGCACGTATTCCTAATTATATCTGGAAAGACCAATTGTATTGTGGTAGTACAATGTAAAAATAACCGAATAAGTAGGCTCACGCTTTAGGAAAAAAACTATTTCTACGGGGAACGCCCCCCGCTCCTCCCCAACACGGATGGGAGTCACGGTCAAGGTATTAGAGCAATGTAGTTCAAGTTTGCTCGTTCCCGTAAGAGTAATGTTCGCACTTGCGATGTCGTCCGAGGTCGTTCAGCTGGTGCATAATCTCATCAACGTTGTAGCAGTGCCAACCTTGCAGCGAACAATAATGGTGCAGTTTGTAAATCACCGGACAACTTGGTCATATTGCTTTCGCTCGACCATTGACTATATAGTCAATGGTTTAACATTTTACATTTATAATTTTAATTAATTGTCGAACTGACGATTGGGATTTAATAAAACTGCTTGACATTACAACGCATGAAATAAACAACTTTAAACATCAATATTTCGTAATACCCCTAATTAAAAAAAAATGTTATATTCATTAAAAAAGTAAAACAATGTGTTTTTATGATACTCTACGAAAAGCAACTGTTTTTGGGTCTCTAATTAATCGGAAAAATCGCATTTTTCAGATACCTTAAAATAGCGCTCCGAAAAATCAGCTGTGGATTTATTCAGTGCGCTAACCTCAGACTGTTATTATGTTCCTTTTTACGTTTGTGGATTTCAAAAGTATCAAACACGTGGACAAAATGCAAGTATTGTTTGTAAATAAAATAAATATAAATATTGTAAAGTTAACCTATCTGAACTACCAAATCGTGGTCCAAATTTTCAACCATCAAAGGCTTATATAGGCAGTATGATAAAAAAACGTTGTTCATCACATGTAGCAATAGTGTGTTGTCGGTCCTTGTGATGAAAACTACTATTGTTTAAAACGTTAAAATCTGAGCAGAGCATATAAGCAGTTTAAGAATTTTTTGAACCTTAAAACTGAAGTTACGACAACAAACAAATAGTACATGTAAACACCAACGAGCTTTATAGAGTTATCATCTCGGGTGAAAAAGTGAAGCCTCACTGGAGGATATTATTGTAAACAAACCACGGAAAAAATGGAGTCTAGCAAACATAACATGATCAAAAATATGTTTAACATACTTCATTTTAATTTAAAAGAATCTTTCTGTACTTTTGTTACATATATTAACGATTAAAATTATTTAATCTTAAAAACACTTTAAATATATTATATTTATGAATATCTTTTTATTGTTTTACGTATGTCCCTTATGTACAAAACTAAAGATTTCGAAATTTGGAAGCAAAACTAAAATAAAAATTGCATAAGGACCCTACTTGTTCTGTTATGTATAGGCCTACACTGGTTTGTATCACTTGGATGGGTTTCTTATTAATTTCATATGAATCAAATGAGTGAATTATGACATTGCTGTGCAAATAAAGGGTAATGGATGTAGGAAATGGGGTTGCTTTGCGATGAAATATAAATAAGCACAACGTAAAAGTTTTAAAAATTGCGTGGCGGAGCCCTGAGTTTCGGGTCACTGACGGATGTTACTGTCAATGCAGTACTGGTGATTTTGAATGGGAGGAATTTTGCTGTTCTAGTTGTTAGCTTTAATTTTTTTTCATGCTTACCTTACTTTAAAAGACTGTTATTTTTAAAATCGTATAAAATATTATATCTAATGTAATTATTTGAGCCGACTATATTGATTATATTACTGGATCGCCAATCATGTTAATTGGTTTTAAAATGTATACAATCTTTCATTATTTTTGTAATTAAAATTATGATTAAAATTTTGAAATTTTCTGTATTTTCTTTCAGTGATTTTAATGTGCTTACCGATACAAAATAACGCCTAAAAACTTTTCGTGCGTTTTTATAAATTTTAAGAGTTTTTAAAATATAAAATATGAGAAAAGCTGTATGTGGTGTCAAACCGGTTACCTTTAGAAATTGTATATAACCGGTATACTGCTCTAAAATGTTATTATAATTTTTTATGAGACTTGATTAAATATGAAACATAACTCAGGTATAAAAATGACAACCGGTTTATCAATGCACTTAACCCAAGTAATTATAATAGCTTTAAATCATGTTTACACATGTTTTACTATTAATATTTGTACATCCTGTTTAAGTCATTTTGTGAGACTAATTTTTGCATTGTTATTTCGTCATCATACTGTATTTAAAACGTAACCGTCGAAAACTGTTAAGTTGTACAATGTAAATGATTTCAAACATGTAGTACGCAGTCATAACCAAGAATATTTTTATTCGAGGTTTAATTTAATTGGAGACAAGGGCCACAGCTTCTTAGAAGAGAACATTTGTAATATAAAATGCAGTACTGGTAATGCAAACAAATTTTATAAATTTTTAGGAGTGAAGGTAAATATATTTCTACGACCTTTTAGTAAGATGCTATGGAATATTTTATTTTGTGAATTTTTTTTACAGTGAGTTTAACCGTTTTTACGACAATTATAACGGGAATTAATACAACATACACTTCATATTTACTCTTACTGTAGAATATAAGATGGTACAAGGTGGTCGATTTCGACCAGTCACTTTTTTATAATCAGGCCCATTAAAATGACAAACCCGAACCAAAACAAAATATAAAATATGTGTACGGGTTAATAAAGTAGTAAGATGGTGTGATTGGGTGGAAGGTGAAAATAATAAGTACCAGAATTTTCGTTGGTCTGCGGTTTCGGATTTCGGATACCTCTAAACAAATTTCTGTAATAAGACAAACAAAACACCCTTGAAACAAAATAAGTCATTATTACGGAGATTTTCCATCACTGATTAAGAGTTTCTCAATTTTTTTGGGGCTCTGGAATATCAAAATCTGCAATAATTTATTAAATAACATTAACTCACCAACAATCAATCTAAAACAACGACAATAAGCCCTACTTTAAAGCGGGTTTAATAGTTTAAAAGTGTTAAATAATTGTATATAGGTTGGCATTGCCGTCGGTTACCTGTACGCCTGTTCGCTCGAGTCCTATAAATCCCACGTTATCGGCGCGGCGCGTTCACACTGCACCACTATCAGTTGATCACCGACTCGCTAGCCGCCGCCGCACTGACTGACTGACTGACTGACTGCACGGCGAGTCATGAGTCAGCGTCACGCCGCGTCCCCCGGTCGTCATGGTCGCGGGTCGCGGGTCGCGGGTCGTGGGGGAGGAAGGCGACATACTGGAGGGTGGGTTCCAGTCACGAAATATTTGGCGTTTCTGCCTGCCTGGCCGTAAGATCATGTTAACTTTCAAAGCCCGTTCCTCAACCAAAAATCCATGATAATAGTTGATTTTAAATGTCTAAAAATATCTAGCGTTACAAATTTTAATAACACATATAATATTCGATCAGTGAAATTCCAAAATATCAACATCGCTAGGTATTTTTGGCTTCTTTATAGTGAACCATAAGTCAACGATTTCGGATAATCCGTTGAGGTTCGGGTTAAAAAGTTAACATTGGTCTAATGGGAGGAAGCAGGTAGAAACGCGAATTGTTGTGACTGGGGCCCCCTCTCAATATGTATTGTCAATCGGCAATGTTTAATTTCGTTTATTAACAGCGTATTTTACTGATATATTAATGATTTTAAAATTGTTACACGACGAATTTGTTCTATTTTATTTTTTTACTATAGTACACCGCACTAATGGTATGGTATTCCGCATTATAGATATATCGCATTAAAACTGATTTATCGTATTTTATATCGTGACTCGAATGAAACACATCACTTGAGAACACGCATATTAAAGAGAGAATTACGATTTATTGTGAAAACCCCTTTTTGTAGAGGGTTTAAAAAACTTTGGTTCGAAAATAGGCTAATACTTCCGTTTTAACTGGGTTTTGCTTTTTTCGGATTTTTTGGATTAAAATTAGTGAAACACGGTTAGTATGTTTAATTACTTTTGTTATCGTTTTCATTTTATCATCAAACAATAGTATTGGTTCACATCAAACCTACCTAATGTAGTTTTATAGTTTAATTTGTACAGAAGAAAATCATTAGTAAATGTGGAAAACTCTAGCTTTACATGACTTTATTAAAGAGCGGTAATATCACACTGGTGGGTAGAGGGCAGGTGTACATGAAAGTTCGACTCGATATTACGTGAGGGGTTGTCATAGGGGGGGGGGGTTGTTGAGCCCCAACAATATTGCACCCTCAGCGCCGGAACCGGAAGGGGTGACACCGGACATTTTATGTCCGACCGGGCGGAACCCACCCCTCTCCCTTGCGTTTTTATAATGTACCGTACATGTTTTCAGTGGTCAGTTATATTTCCTGTCAGTGTTCTGTATTCTGTTAATTAAATACTAGTTTATTTTCCACTTATTGGCATTATGTGAAAAATTGTTCTTTTGTAATTTTAATCTCTTTATCGTTGATAAAAAAGTTGAATGTCAATCAAAAATATAACAACACAGCTATTCCAACTTAAAACTAACACGTAGTTTATACATTTCCATCGTGTACTGACAATTGCCGAGGAAAAGAAGGTTTGTTTTAGACTAATATTTTTCTCAGATACTCTTGGCAAAACTTTCCATTCGAGTACAGTTTAGGATTACAACAAAATATTTGTTTTGTGGGCCGAGAGTGTTTCAGATGTTCTGGCGATTTGTCCCGACATAGCAATTGATAGGTGATTTTATTTTATTTTGCTGAACGGCCGGAATGAGAGCAATAGTTTTAAAAAGGCCTACATGTTATTTTTTTTGTATTACGCACTTTGTGTTCGTGGTAAATATCGATAATTGCGCAAGTGGGCTGCAATTTTAATAGAAGATAAGTGTCACTGAAGATGGGTTGTGACCATATTATAACTCGATTAATAGAGTTCTATGGTTGTGACTGACCCGAAAGCGGCCTCGCAATTATCAATTATTGACACCTTAAGGCAACAACCAAAGGATTTTGGTGAGTTTTAGAATAAGGTGACTTTAGTTTTTGCAAATAAGTTCCATAGACATGAGTTGAAAATCACGTTGACAACTTTTAACTCGGGTAACTCAATGTTTTGCTTTTTAAACTTGGAATTTGGGGAAAACGCTCTACCCGATATTTACAAAGTAGATGTCTAATGTCAGTAAGGTCTCTTGTCCAAGTATTTTTTTATCGTTGGAATCAAAAAAGCATAGGCGTAATTTTGGGGTGGTAAGGGTGGGCAGTTGCCCCCCCCCCAATAATTTGAAAATCATATTTTTGTAATACATGAAAAGTCACAACAATCACGATCAGGCGCGAGCATGTGTGCTCCTTCAATTAAAATCCAGAAATTACGCATGCAAAAAATATATCGTAATGAACTACAAATTAATTTTGTATAGTATAAACAGTCGCTGAAACAGTCAGTTGAACAAAGCAAACAAATGAAAGAGTATATTTTTTCACTGGGGTTTAATTATTTTGTTATAATTTGATTGGGACGTCTGAAATCTCTCAAATGCTCCTGGATCACAGAGCATAAATCACTCAAACAAGTGAGAGTAGCTGTGAACATGATTTTTAACGAGATTTTCGCATCCTCTTCGGTAAGCGGGATAACCAAATCAGCCGACGGGAACTTCTCGCTTGTTTACAACTGGGATAATACATGTAATCCAGGCGGTTAAACGCCGGTTATAAAACTGCTAACTACTTCCTAAACTGAAGTTAGCTAAACGCCGGTCTGGGAACCCCGATTGTGCTTCTGTAAACTCTCGGCTTCCCAGGTGCGATGTGTAAACAAACCATGGTTACTGTTCAGAACGCGGTGTATCAGTGTAGTGTGTTGTGTAAATCCTATCCTATCCTATACTCTAGTACGAGCAATATCTGTCTGCAAAATTTATCTCGGAATCCAGCGGAACGGTTTTGTTAAAACGTTTGAATTTGGTGAACCTAAAAATACGATTGGTAAGAACTTCAACCACAGTGAGATTCATATTTTGTTGAAAATCTCATTGGACAATTGAAAATTTCAATATTGCGCTTATGGAGTTTCAAATTAAAACAAAAGAATGATAAAAGATTTAAATAAATTAACCAGTAAACTGTCGAAGTAGCACTTACAGAAGGTAAATGAAATTAAATGAAAAATTCTTCATTTTTACAGGCAAAGTTAAGGCCAAAAACAAAAAGGTAAAGTATCAATACTGTACATGATTTATTGGAAAAAGTAACTAGAACCATTGAATAAAGATTGCATATAGACATATTTTTCACCCTCGAGACTAATCAAATATATCAACGAGCATTGGCTCAGACTCCCTGGTATTGTTTTGTAATAAGTGAAACTGGAAATTGAAAGAGATTGAATACAGTATTATTGTTTTTAATCCTTAGTCCATGGAAGACACCATGTTTGACCGACGTCCATTACTTTTTAGAAGTGAGTAAAATATTTTAGTAAAATATTTCCTCAATTTTATTAGTTTTGTTTGACTTAAAGCGATGTTAAAAAAATCTACAATTAGTAAATGGAGCAGAGATTTGTTTCATGGCTCTCATATTGTTTTACAACTTTAAATACATTAAATATCCGAACAAATCAATTACAACTTTTTTCTGGGAAATCAGTCTTAACCTTGTACTTCTTTGTAGTAAATCGTGGTTTAAGAAAATGATCGAAAGTGAGCGAGAGACATGAGGACATGACCAATCATTAGTTATTTTATGGTTGTTACTTTTCGACGTGATAAAACTAAAGTGAAATAGACACTGAGTCCGTTCAGTTCTATCCAAGGGATCACAGCTTCCACTTTTACACACACAGTAAAAGTTGTACAACAATTAAGAGTGTTTAGTACAAATATGCCTAAACAACAACTGTTTTTGCACAGTGATCTCTATCTGCTTTATTGGCGTCAATGGTCAAAACGATTCTCTAGCAGTAGGAAAAGTGCTAACTTATTATACTGATTGTCACCTAGCCCTGTGTTTACAAATTACAATCACCTAGCGTGTTATTAATATTAATAACGCCCCTTAACGTTACATTATGGACTTCATCTCTTATTACTTAGTAATTGTATTGGTCAGCCTTAGGTCCCATGTTCACATGTACCATACGCAGGCCCGCAGTAATCATACACCATTGCATATGTCCTATCTCATCCGTCAGACGGTTGTAACGCACCTCCATCCCACGTCAGATTCTGTAAGAATCACGTTTGATGTTAGTCGTCATGTTGTACGTCCCGTATATCATGAACTTCCCTCATGCTTCAAGTTCGCCCAGCGTTTCATCGTCGATGTTGGATGTTGGAAAGTTGTTGATCAATTTCGCGCATGTCTGAGCGGACGCGACATCCTGTAGCTGTTGTTAACATTACACGGGTGGGTGCTTCCCTCATGTCGGAGTAACTTTGAGGATCGTCCCCTAAACATCCACAACTTTGTTTCAAGGAACTTTTTTGTAACGTATCTAGTAATTCAGATGTGTTAACTATAGTTGTAGCTTATCCTTCACGCACAAATAAAGTGAAACAGCGTAGTATCATTGATTATTAGCGAATTTCCCCTATAGGGAAGTAGCTATTACCGTAGGTGGCATGGTAAGACTTAAGCCCGAGACCATGATAACTTTTCGTTTTGAGGTCCCCAGATGCCAAAAACACTATTCGTTCAAATTTATATATATATATATATGTATATATGTGGGTGTGTGTCCGTTACCGCGATAACTTTTGAAAGAAACACCCGATTTTGATAAAATTTGGCACAAATGTGGAGAGTAGCATTTATGACTAAGTTCGAAAACCAGTTCGATCGCACTATGGGAAGGGGGTTTTATGGGGGTTTACAATTTTCCAAAAATTAGTTTTTTGCAAATTTGGCCCCAAAATATTAAAAATATTCAATTTTGTTTATAGCCATTTTATAGAGCTTAAACAAAATAATTTAGTATTTTGAATCATTAACCTAGGTTTAGTGGTTGTGGAGAAAATCCAAAAAAACGTGTCCCATGTTAATCTTATGGGAAAAAGGTTTTTAAATTTTTCTCAGATAGTTTTACTAAAAACTTCACATTTCTATTTATTAATGTGTTTAGCTCAACAAAACATACATTTTGGTGTTTTAATCGTTGTTCTTCCTCCAACCGTTGCAGAGATATTCAAAGTGCTAAACACAGTACGTTGTCCAATGTTATCCTTATGGAGAATAAATAAAATTCTATATCTCGATTATTTATGAATGTATATTGATGAAACTTGGTATGTGGCTTCAACTAGTTGTGGTATATTGATATTAGCACAAAAAACAAGTTTTTTTTATATAGTCCCCGTAGCAGCAAACCTGCATACTCGGCCCCCATGTTATTCATATGGAGAATAAGTAAAGTTGTATATCTCCCTTAATTATGAACCTACATTAAGAGAACTTGGTATGTAGCTTCACCTGGTTCAGTTGTATTGATAATTGTACAAAAAAAACACATTACTTATCTTCCTCGTTGCAGCAAACCTGCGCCCTCAACCCTAATGTTATTCTTATGGAGAATAAATAAAATGCTATATATCACTTATTTATGGATGTATTTTTGTGGATCTCGGTAAATAGCTCTATCTAGTAGTGAGTCACATATATATGCATTGGAAATTCGCTGAGTACGCAGGTTTGCTACGACGGGGGTCTCCTATCTCTAATATTCAAATGGATGGTGGACTACTTTGGCAAGCACATAAGGTCAGACAGCTGCTGCTCTGGAGTCACATGCACTCTGCTATGGTTCGTGTTTGATTCCTGTCCATAATGTATTAGCAGCTGCAATTATTTTGGTGTAAATCAAACGAAACATCTGGGTTTTTGATTGGAAATTGTTACAAATGTTCCACACTTTCTGTTTTTTGCGATATTTTCGAGTTTTAGGATCTAAATCGAACATCTAAAGCCAGTTTGCATATCTGCACATCTAGACGCACGCTTTGGTGAATAATATGTGGGGGTAAGTCTTCAAACAAAAAAAGCCTAATTGTTTACACATTTTTTGTATGTATCGTATCTATATATAAAGCCTCATTTACCCAGGAACTTTTGAGAAAACCATAAGTCCGACACCCATCAACCCCCAAAGAAAGGTCTCGGGTTAGCAAATTGGAGGGAAAATATTAGTTTTTGGATACAATTTTCCCTAAGGGCACAAATATAAAGAAAAGGGATGAGTTTAAACACACTTAAAGGTATTTAATTTCCAGCAGCTGATACATTTGTTTTTATTACAGCTTTTATCCGTTCGAAGAACGGTTACACATCTTACTAGTTAATAATATAGACTAGTGGATTGAAGAGGCGATAGCCTCTAACCTTCTGATAGTTTTACTTTTTACATGCTGAGGAAAATAAAACAATACAAGTTGGAACACATGCGAGTTTGGTAAACAAAGTAGACACTTAATAACATGATTTAATGTGAACAAAGCAGACGTTTTTAAATCCCCATGCTTTACTTATGGAGAATGTTTTACGTCATGTCTCGTTTGCTGGTAACTTTATAGAAATACCGCTATTTTTCCTGATTCCCTGGGATCAATACCTTTAATTTGAGCCATCTCCCATTATCCTGCCAAACTTCCACAATTTTGACTTAAAAATTTCGCTTACAAAATTATATATAAAGGTGTTGAAATTTTGAATACAAAAACTTTAGTCATGAAATTGTCTTACATAACACAAATCCTTCTTTTTCCGGTCTTAGGGGTGATTTAGATTTAATTGTGAAATTAGTTAGCTATGATCCAAGTGCTTTTTCGTGGTCCTAAATTACATCGCAGATTCTTCAAACGTCTCTAGTTTAGTACCGAGTTTCGCCCGGAACGTACGTACCATTTATACTAATTCGTCCCCACGCACTGCTAAATTATTCCACGTAAAGTAGGCCGTTTGTTAATTCGTGAGCAGTGTACCCACTGAACTTTCTCCGTTTGTTTCTATTTTGAGGTGCCCAGTAGCATATTGACCCCAGAACAATAGTGATAGTGGTCCCCAAATTAAACAATACATCTGGTACCTATGGCCAAATGGGCGTTTTTTGGGCTACCCAAAAATACAGAAACTTAAAAGTCCTAAATTTCATACATAGAATGAAAGCCCTTTGTCGTCGGTGTTGTTGTAAATAATTAAGGTTATCTGCCAGAATTGCACTTCTCGACGTAGAATCAGAAAGCCTTTAGCAAATTGATGGTGGAGTGTTTAGGGGCCACCCACATCGGCGTGGTGTTGCTCTGCGTTATTTGGGTGAGAAGGGGTAGTTCAGCGTTACGTAACTCACGCATTTTAAATTTAGCCCTTTGGGACTGAAAAAAAATACTTCAGTTGTATGATCTATGAGAGAAGTCATTTGTTAGGCCTAACTATTTTTTTATGAATCTAAACTTCAAAATTAAATTTACAATATTTACAATATTATTTACAATATTTACAGTATTTATGATAATAACGGGTTTTATTGTTCAATTTGTTTTCAAAAGGTTAATTTAACTTTATGATAATTATTACTTTAATTGCATACGTTTTAGTATTTAGGCAATTTTTTTCGTATTTTTCACGAAAATGTTTCTTGGAAAAAGTGGCAACGTAAATGTCCCTAATAATTTGTGGTTTACCTTATCACTATCGTTTTCCTGTTTTATAACATTTTCTTTGAAGGGAGTGTCATAAAATAAAATTGTCGTTATTTTAAAGAACATGTTTGTCTGTTTTAGCGAATTTCCCCTATAGGGAAGAAGCTATTACCGTAGGTCTCATGGTAAGACTTAAGCCCGAGACCATGATAACTTTTCATTTTGAGGTCCCCAGATGCCAAAAACACCATTCGTTCAAATTTTTATATATGTATATATATATATATATATATATATATATATATATATATATATATATTTATATATATATATATATATGTGTCCGTAAGCACGATAACTCTCGTAAAAAAGGTCCGATCTTAATGAAATTTGGTACAAATGTGTAAAGTACCATTTATTTGAACGAGTTCGAAAACCAGATGAATCGCACCATCCGAAGGGGGGTTTTTGGGGGGTTTTGTACCCCAAAAATGTGTTTTTTGGGGTTTTCACATGTAGTTTTAATTTAAATCAAATTTTAATTTATACCATTAAATTCAGCTTAAAAAAACAAACAATTTGGTATTTTGATCATTGCTCTACGTCAATTGGTTACCGAGATATTGAAAGTGCTAAATACAGTACGTTGTCTAATGTTATTCTTATGGAGAAAAATAAAAATTGTATATCTCGCTTATTTATGAACGTAAACTGGCAAAATTTGGTATATGGCTTTATTCGGTTGTGGTCTATTGATATTTGCACAAAAATCCATTTTTTGCCCGATAGTTCCCGTAGCAGCAAACCTGCATACTCAGCCCCATGTTATTCTTATGGAGAATAATTAACGTGTTATCTCCTTTAATTATGAACATAAATTAATAGAACTTGGTATGTGGCTTTACCTAGTTGAGTTATAATGATATTTGTATAAAAGCCCATTTTTTTGTTCCTTGCTTCAGCAAACCTGCATACTCAGCGGCCATGTTATTCTTATGGAGAATAATTAAAATGTCATAAATCGTTTATTTATGAATGTATATTGATGAAACTTGATATGTGGCTTTATGTGGTATTAATATACATATACATGCATTGGAAATTCGCTGAGTACGCAGGTTTGCTGCTACGGGGGTATTTTAGTATTTAATTAGTTTGGTATGAGTAGTACAACAGATTTATATGGAAAATAAAAACAACCAAAATTATCTTATTTTAAAATTTTATTTTGATGTGTTCAAAATTGTACAATTTTTTGAACGAAACTATAAGTTTCAATGCTTGTCTACCGACAATTGCATGCGACACAATACAGAATACAAAGATGCGAGTATCTCTGGAAGGCTTGTTTACTGCCAGGGAGAGGGAGATAAATATAACTCTCCTCCAGAAGGCGTTGAAGCGATTACTGACCAGGGTCAAGGTCGAGGCACAAGGACAAGGTCTTCGCGCTTCCAGCGGAACCGGAAACGGCAACTGCCGTCGTCTAGTGCGGGGTGGCGGTGACGGGAACTCCGCGTATGGGCAAAAGTAGTAAAACACCTCCCGTGTACAATGGCAAGGCCGCGCCTGGGAGAGCCACAATGGAACAATGACAAGTGAAATCCACACCTCGCCCAGTCCGGACGATAATGTTGCTTTCTTGCTAAAATACTGGAGTTTGGTTATGGCTTTGCTTCAAAAGTTAATAACTAGAGTTTAAGAACAGTTTAGAGAAACTCTGAAAAGATATGCTATTTTTTACTAAATTTATGCATGTTTTTGATACACTAATGCATTTCTGGATAAATTAAAATTAAAATTAATTATTTTCATAAAAACTTTACTATATACCATTGACAAACGACACATTTTTCTTAAACTAAAACGAAGATAAGTAATGCTAAAATAAAAATAACAACTGAACATTACCTTTTGACACATAAACAATCGTTGACCATGTAGAACTCATTTTCTATCAAAGAATATTCTAATTTTTTTCCTAAAAATACCCGAATCTGACTCAATTGTTTGAAGAAAGGGGAGAAGATCGTAAAAAAGGACTATTGAAGAGAATGTGGAATGACAAGTTTGTTTCGAAGATTGTAAGCATTCGAATTTTAATATTTATTTTTTCAGGAGGAATGTAGGATATTCAAGTATATAGCTGCTGGAAAATATCAGATGCTTGTTTGTTAAAAATACAAAATGCATCTGTGCATGCATCCCAAAAATTATTCTAATTGCCTTCTTCTGTATAAGGAATATTCTTTTAGTTTTCGATGATTCATAACCCAAAATTGCAATGCCATAGCATTTATGTGGACAGAAACAGCCATGGTAGACCTGTAGAAGTATCTACATATTGGCAAATAACAAGTCTCCGGATTTGAATCTAAAGCTTCTTTTATATGTTTATACGTACAATAACTTCATCCTATAATTGCCCACGCACAGCTTACTCATTGAAATAAAGTATATTCAAACAAAAATATGAGTTTAATGTATAAAATGAATTAATAGTATTTTCTATACCAATGACGACAATTTAATCACTGGAAATGTGTAATATGCAAAAAGAATATTCAAAAGACCCAAGCGAAGGACACCCGATATCAGAACGAATCCGCCAGTGATCTCACGTAGCCGTCACTGTATTGTGGGACAAGGATAGGTTCCTGGCAGCAGTCCTGGTCCTGGGATCCTAGTGCACTTGACTCTCGACAAGGTCAAGAACGACGACCCTCCGGTCGAGGACGCATCGATCATCGAGGATCTGGTACCGCGTGGAGGCGGAGATCAGAGTGGCAGGAGGGGTTACTTATTGGCCATGCCTGCAATAGTTATAATAGCGGACAATTAAGTTGACAGCTGGACAGTAGCCAATAGCATGGTTTTACGCTGTGACTGTTGCCATTTTGCCATAGCAAAATATCACTCGAATGTTATTCCGATCAGCTGGTGTGGAGTTTTGGCAATGCAGCACGTCTACTGTTGGCTGATCTTGGTTGATATCCCGGCAAACCACGCCCTCAACTGGCAACTTAACTCCCCGCTATTTAAGGTGAACAAAGCACTCGGACTCGAAATGGAACTTGAAAGAACTCGAATATGTAAAAAATACCCCCGTCGCAGCAAACCTGCATACTCAGCGAATTTCCAATGAATTATAACATAACACATTAAGCCACTTAACAGGGATTGATAAGAATTATATTCACAAACAAGCGATATTTAAAATATTAATTATTCTCCATAAGAATAACATTGGGGATGGGTACGCAGGTTTGCTGCAACAAGGAACACAAAATAATGGGTTTTTATGCAAATATCAATAGAACTCAGCTAAGTGAAGTCACATACCAAGTTTCATCCATATACATTCATAAAAAATAAGCGATATATAACATTTTAATTATTTTCCATAAGAATAACATGGGGACCGAGTACCTAGGTTTGCTGCTACGGGACCCATAGGCGAAAAATTGTTTTTTGTGCACACAACAATAAACCACAACGAGATGAAGCCATATACCAAATTTCGTCAGTTTATTCATAAATAAGCGAGATATACAATTTTTCTTTTCCTCCATAAGAATAACATTAGACAAGGTACTGTGTTTAGCACTTTCAATATCTCAGTAACTAAGTGGCGTAGAGCAATGATCAAGATACCAAATTGTTTGTTTTTTTATGCTGAATTCAATGGTGAAAATTAAAATTTGATTTTAATAAAAATTACATGTGGAAAACCCAAAAAACCCATGTTTGGGGTACAAACCCCCCCAAAACCCCTCTTCGGATGGTGCGATTTGTCTGGTTTTCTAACTCGTTCAAATAAATGGTACTTTACACGTTTGGACCAAATTACATTACGATCGGACCTCTTTTACGAGAGTTATCGTGCTTACGGACACACACACATATATATATACATATATAACAATTTGAACGAATGTTGTTTTTGGCATCTGGGGACCTCAAAATGAAAAGTTATCAAGCGTGGTTTTTATGTACTTAAGAAGGTTTAATTTAAGTACAATATTTCGTTAAATTATTAATAGCTGATGTCCCGATCTCCGTGCGGGGATCAAGTATAGTCATAGAGTACGATGTTTTGAAACATTTGCATATAATAATCAGCTGTTTGGCTAAATCAAATACGGTATAATTCCATAAGATTAACATTCGGACTTTAAAAGCCCATAGGGCGGAGAGTCTCCATGAAGGTGGATTTTGTTGTGAGTGAGAGCTGTGGATTGAGACGAAAATACACAAATAATGCAACATAATGCAATTGACAAGAACACAGAATAATACCGCAAATCAAAATATTAAAGATGTTGTAGCTTGAAATTCGCCGAACAGAAATCAAGAAATTCTTGTAACATTGTAGACACTTTAATTTTTAACTGATTTTAACTTTTTAAGTGCTTTTGGCTTGATCTGACGACTATATCTGTGATAATAAAACACCATGTTGCCGATTAAAGATTTTTGTAATTTTATTTTTAAATTCAAAACCCACTCGAAAGGAAATAATAAAGTCTTAATTAAGTGAAATTTAAAGTTGATACGCGATTATTTGCTCGAATTCGTGGACAGACTATTCGGAATGTGAAACTAGTCAGTGAGACATTTAATGTGTCAGCGTGACAGTCATGTGGCACGGAGACAGTCGTTTGTGAAACATTATTCACGCGTCGATTGTTACAATCGCAGATGTTATATTTAACACGTATAATTTTATATGCTACCTGTTAGTGATCCACTTGAGTTTGAGTTTGTATAGGAACATTAACCCGACTTGAGGATCCTGTTTGTGTGGTTATGTTTAGTGGACCTGGTTATCTACTGTTATAAATTGTAATTATAAATCTATTAACTTTTTTTATTTGTGTTTTCAGGTAAATTGCGAGTATAGAGTATCTTTGTAAGTATACTTTGATGATCTATTATAACCTTTATAATCTACTATTACCTTTGACCCCTGAAGTCCCGGTCCCAGATTGATTTTAATCTAATTATAACCTATAGACCTATAAGGAAAGACACGTATTCTTACCTTTGTTTTAACCTGGAATCAACATCAAAAATAATGAGGCCTGTAGGAAGAGTATGTTGAGACCTACAAAATAAAATTACTGGAGAAACGTTTTACTGCTCAATGTGATTTATTATAAAAATACATATTTCTAAAATTATTATTTTATTTAACCTCGACTAGTATTTCCAACTTTAAATTGGCACCTATCCTTTTCCTTAAAATAATCTCCATTTACGTTATTGTTTTAATGACATATTCATACTAAAAAGTTAAACTTGATTTGTACCAAAATTGTTATTAGTTAAAATATTTAATTTTCTACATATGTATTAAGGCATTTAAATAAAAAAAAACTCGTTTTTATTTGGATTCAAAGGATTCGTTTTAAGTTTCAATAACTTATATTCATCTGCTTTTGGTTGCATATCTAACCCAACGAGCTCGCTTAGTACAATTTGTTGCAAATAGTTTGCTGTGAGTGAAACGACGAAGTCAGGTGGTACCATAGATTAAGCATACTCCTTAGGTATATAAAGCATACCTAAGGAGTATGCTTAATCTATGGTGGTACTGTAGAAATAAATTTGAAATCCACCTATACTGTTAACTAAAATGAGAGACTAACGATGCAAACTTACATTTGAGCGCTGGTTATTTTATTACTTTATAGATAATCTTAGGTGTATAAATAAATCTGAATTTTTAAGAAACATTGTTGTCCGTTTTTTCTATTAGAAATTAAGCTTTGAGACATCAGTTTCATTTCTGTTTACCAAATCCCAAACATATCATTGTAAGAAGATAAAGATGAAATAATTCAAATGATGCAGTTACAAGGAGCCAGTTTTAATGAGGTCAAAATAGTTTACAAACAGTATGATGGAAAAATAAAAGGGAATGAATAATAATTAGGAAATTGTGCTTTAACTCAGAGTAGGGCAAATTTACTTCTAAGATCTTTCTAAGATCATAACTCGTTTAGCCGGGTCCAATCCCGGGTTCCTGGCATTGGGCTAAATCAATTCTGCGATCCCGGGATTTCAAATCAGGTGCGGGATGGGAGCTACGATCACAAGTGATCTCACAACTCCACAGATTTTTGCTGTGTGAGATTTCGGCTAGACAACGCACCAAGCACTAAGTAAATACAATTTTTCTATAGTTAATATTTTTGTTGAAACAACTTAAGAGGGGGATGCGAAGTTGGCTGTAATCAACCTGGTTATAGCCCAAGTTGGCTGCAAGTCGAAGCACTTGTAAGGTTATTGCCTACTCCTGGCGTAACGACTCCTCAACTGATTAATTGTCCAAATTCGTTTTCGTTTTATTTCGTTTTTTGAAAGCCTGAGGATATACGCTAATAGTATTTTCATTTCTTGTTAGTGGATTTCCTTTGGAAAGTGAATTATAGCATGACCCGCACGGTGAAACTTAAGCCCGGGACCACCATAGAAGTTCCTAACGTGACCCCCTGAACACGTTTTTTTTGGGGGGGGTCGTTCAAAATTGTATATATATATGTTTGCACTCTAGCGGTCGCATTTTTTGTCCGATTTACTTCAAATTTGGTAGGGACGTTCCTTTCAGTAATCAGTTGGTCAATTTCGCTGGGCAAAACAATCGGAAAACTTTAAACCTCTTTTTTGGGGGATTAATCTTTCAAATTTCGAGTTTTTGGGCCCAAAAAGGGTCAGAAAAGCCACAGATGTAAAATCAAAGCATGGAAAAAGATGGGAATTAGAGAGGCGAAAGTTTTAAGCCCTCTCTCGTCATTCTAGCATAAATATTTACCGCGTTATTAAAGAAAATGTGTATCGACCAAACACAGTACGTTGTCTTATGGGGGTTTTACACTAGAAAAGCCTGTTATTACTTTGTTAGAGTACTTTTACCCAGAAACCTCACGTCTACTTTCAAGCCTGTCTGGACCTTCTCCTAACCTTATAATGCGCAAAATTGTATTCCCAGCTTTGCAAGTAAATGAAACCAGGAGTATCAGAACAGCAAAAAATCAGTGTTTTCAGATTTCAATAAAAATTGGACAAATGTATATTTTTACATTGATTTTGAGTTTTAAAATTTGTTATGTGGAAATTCACTTCCCTCACGTCAGCGTGCTGCGTGCGAACTCGTTTGCATTTCCAGAACTGATTTCTTTATATATTAGGCATGTTGCTATGCATTGTCAATACAAGGCGCGGTTGGGAAATTTATCTTTAAAAAATGTATTAATTTAATGTTTCTCCCGACCGATTTTCAAAATAATTAAACTTAGAAAACTAAATGTCACTTGATAGAGAGAATTCCTGCTCCAGGAAAGGTTTGCTGCATCTTTTACATCCTTCGTCCATTGATTGCAACAGCAACACCAAGCCACAGATATTTATTTTGTTTTGTCCTGTTGTCACAATCATTACCTAAACATTATTACAAAACATTGTACATGGTGTGTATGAGAGATAAGTGCAAGAGAGATGGTGAATATTAGCCCTATTCCCTGATAAAAGCGTTGGAGAGCGGCTGTGAACAGCCAGTTGAACTACTTACTATAAACGATAACCAAAATAATCATAACATACCATTTGACGAATAAATAGATTGGCAAGCTGACTGTACTGACAAGTGTGGAGAGGGAGGTCAGTAATCACCATACTGTACATTATTAGGGTGCTGTGTTTGTTGAATAATAAATAATAATGAATGAATAATAATAATAAACTAGCTGGTGTCCCGTTCCCCGCACGGGAATTTCGCACGCATAAGGTCAGATGGTTTGAATTGTTTAAATGACAATCTGACTACCTAAATAATAACTCCATAAGATTATCATTGATACTTTAAAAGTATATGGAGCAGAGTATTGGCTGTAAATGTTTTTCAAACCCATAAAAGACACGTCGAGACAGTGTGAGCATTTGATTCTTACCAAATATGTATACAAAAAATATAAGAGGCTGAAAATCGCCGAACTTCAAAAATTATTGTAATAATATTTAGATAATAAAATCCCGCTATTTCAGAAAAATTACATCGAAACCAAAAATATGTTGTATATTCTTTTTATCTGAACAACAACAACAAAATTTAAATGAAATTAAATTAAGAATTAAAAAATATTGCCTACTTGAATTTACTATGTTATAAACATTCCTGCCCAATTACTGGAGAAGCAAAAACAATACAACTATTATCGCCACTGACTTAAAAAAAAAATATTTAAAAAATTAACTAACTAAATAACTGAATATATAAGCTAAGATAACTAGATAAAACTTATAAAAAAATGGGTTGAGTAAGTTTTAAATAATTGGTTTTTAAAATGTAATTGCCATTTGGGGTTGGGGAGGTATCAGATTAAAACTAGGCTGCGAGTGTAACACGTGATATAATTAATCTTCTTTACGCAAAACCTACTGCTGGATGATAAATATGAAACCCGGTCACGGCCATGAAGCTATTAATGATAATTGTAATGATACCGTCATGGTCACGTTGTATACGTTTTATGAGCCGTTCAATGTTCAACGATCTACTTTCAAAGTTGTATTAACGTATTAAGTTAAGTTAAGTTGTGTAATGTATTAAGTTAATTAAATAAATAGTCCCGGGGAAACCAAAAACCATACTTGGTGATATTTGATCCGTTTAGTGTGTGGAAAGCATGTCCACCCTACATGTAATCTTTATTCAATGGTTGTAGTCGCTTTTTTTTCGAGAAATCATTTGTTGATACCTTACCTTGTGTAATTGCTACTTTGACAGTTAATTCGTTAATTTACCCATATAGCTGTTATGAATCTTTTGTTTTGATTTGAAACTCCAGCCGAATGATAAAATATCCGATTTTCAAATGAGATTTTTAACAAAATATGCATTTTGCTGGGGTTGATGTTTTTACCAATCGATTTGGTAGGTCCAAAAAACATAATTCCAAAGTTTTAACAAAATCGTTCTGTTGGATTCCGAGATGATTGTCACCAAATCACAAACATATCATTGTAAGAAGATAAAGATGAAATAATTATAGTGATACAGTTACAAGGAGCCAGTTTTGTAACTGTGAAACATTCCTGGATGCGGTTCGGTTGTTTTTATTGAATTTAAAAGTGGCAGTCGCTATTTGTTCACTATTTAAAGTTTATTGTTGGTTTGCTACGTTTAATTTGTCATCTTGTTAATAAATTGTGTTAAAAAAATTAAAACAAACATTGCTCGCATATAGGATTGGCATATACGTTGCTCGTATATGCTAAACAACCTGGTAATTAGGATTTACATTGCACGTTTTTATATTGAACTGAAATAGATTTCTTGAACTATTAACAAATTGGAAATTATTTTTGAAAAGTGAAGTTAAACTTTAACATTATTCACCTACTTTTAATTTACAACAACTGCATAAAACGCCCGTACAGATTTCCCCCTGGAAAATGTGCATTACAAGTTTATTAAAAAATCCCTAAAACCACTTATCTCAAAAATTTCAAAGTTGATTTTTGTATTGAGATTGGGAAAAACCTGTTACAGCTGTACGTTATCAATCAGTTGAATTTGTTGGAGTTAGCTTGGATAGTTAGTTATGAATTAAATTTGTCATCTTGTTAATAAATTGTGTCAGTTATTTATGAAATCTTGAAGAGAAACGTCCAACAACAGCACAGCTGCGATGAAGCTGTCCCGGGAAATACTGTTGTCTCATGACAGCCAGTTTTTTCTACGGAGCGTCTCTGCTTTTACAAATAAATATTCTTCCCTACGTTTCTGTAAATTTATTTTTTGTAGTTTCAATATTGGAGGGTTTCGCAAATGCCAAATAAATACGGAACTCTTTTCCATATCAGTTTAACGAAAATATAAGTATGGAATTACTTGATTTTACCGTAGGTAATTAATTTGTGTAGTGCTCTTCCGTTATAACAAATATTTATTATTTAATGCAATTGTTATAATTTACTTTTAAAGGAGAAAGCTTAGTAATAATAATAATATTCATTTGCCGAAAAAAAATTATAAATTGTGTAGGCTTTTACAAAAGATATCTTAAGTCTAAAAATACTGCAGCTTAAATTTTATACTTTTTCATGTTATCTTATTTTCTTCTTTAAAAATTCATCCAATGAAAATAAAGGATTGTTCATTATAATTTCTTTGACTTTTCTTAATTCTGTTCTTCCAATTACTTCAATTTTGTGAATTTTTTTAATTTGATTGATGACTTATCCCATCAATGTATTGGGGTGAATTTTCATATGTGGTGGTTCTGTGAATTTGATGTTGAAATATGAATTGTTTTCTAGTGTGAAAATTATTATTATGTTGTATTTTTTTATTTCGCTTTGTTCATTTACATATCATTTCAAAATTTCTTTAAAATCTTAAAAATATAAAAATGAAATTTCCTTAACGGCTGTTAATTTATAAGTCTTGATGCTAACGAACTCCGAGGAAACTACTGGTCTACTAAGCATCATCTTCAAAAGAATATGATGCTTCCTTTTACTTAATGTCTTGATGAAAAACCTTGAGGAAAACTAACTCTTTAATATTGAAGTCGAACTTTTTATCCTAGAAGTTTAAATTGCTTCTATTTTTAAAGAGAAAACTCCTTACTATTAATGCTATTATTGTACAACATACAGTATGTATTATTTTGGTTTTCAATAATACTGTGTCAGACTAATAATTGTTGCGTCTTCGTTCAGAAAGTTTGGCAAACGATTAAATCATTTGAAAAGAGTGAGATAGAATTTACCTGGCGTGTAAATAAGTTAATTATGAAGGTCTGAAGTTTATTTATCCGTTTTCAGTATTTCTTAAGGTATTTTGTTGTAGCGAATAATAACAATAATTTAGTTAAAATATTTCAGAGATGTAGAAAAGGTTTGTACGGAAATTAAATATTAGCAACGCTGATTTAGTAAGAGACTTGGTTTTTCAAAGCATATCATACTATTTAACTGAGCTGAAGAATGTTAGGAGTGTGTCCGAGGGGGAACTTTAGTGGGAATGGGCGAGATCACCTGTCCACTAAATGTACGAAAGTGATATTAAAATTAAATATATTTTATTCGTATACATCCGATAAAAGTAAAACTGTGACTGGAGACGAACTTCATTGATATTGTTATCACATAACATAGGTACTTATCACATAATTGTTATGTGATAAGTAAGAAAGTAGACAGTGTGATGTTACTTAACATTGCATGGTTTACTTTGTTACTTAGAAATACAAGGTTTAATGGTTTGTTACTTAAACTGCCATTGACAGTTTCCGGCCTTCCTTAAATTATTGTCTGTATTTTGCATTCAAATTATAAAATACCCCCGTAGTAGCAAATCTGCGTACTCAGTGAATGTCCAATGCATATGTATCGCAATAGCACATTAAGCCACATACCAAGTTTCATCAATATATATTCATAAATAAACGATTTATGACATTTGAATTATTCTCCATGAGAATAACATGGCGGTTGAGTATGCAGGTTTGCTGGAACAAGAAACCCAAAAAAATGGGTTTTTATGATTTTTTTTATAACTCTATTTGGTGAAGCCACATTCACATACCAAGTTGTATTAGTTTATGTTCATAATTAAGGAAGATAACATTTTACTTATTCTCCATAAGAATAACATGGGCGCTGGGTACGTAGGTTTGCTGCTACAGAACTATCAGCAAAAATATTGTTTTTCGTGTAAATATTTCGTGTAGACCACAACGGTATGAAGCAATATACATCAACAGCATCAATATGCATCAGGATAACTTGATAAATAAACAAGATGCACAATTTTTCTTATTCTCCGTAAGAATAACATTGGACAACGTACTGTGTTTAGCACTTTCAATATCACGGTAACCAATTGACGTAGAGCAATGATCAAAATACAAATTGTTTGTTTTTTTAAGCTGAATTCCATGGTTGAAACTAAAATTGTATTTACTAGTATATTTTATGTTAAAAACTCAAATACCCCCGTCGCAGCAAACCTGCGTACTCAGCGAATTTCCAATGCATAATATATGTCTTAATACCATATAAAGCCGCATACCAAGTTTCATAAAAATATATTCATATATAAGCGATATATACAATTTTAATTATTCTCCATAAGAATAGCATTGGTGATGAGCACATAGGTTTGCTGAAACAAGGAACACAAACAATTGGTTTTTATGCAAATATAAATATAATTTAACTAGGTGAAGCCACATACCAAGTTTAATCAATATTCAATCATAAGTAAGCACTATATAACATATTAATTATTCTCCATAAGAATAACATGGGAGCTGAGTAAGCAGGTTTGCTGCAACAAGGAACCAAAAAAATGGGTTTTTATGCAAATATCAATATAACTCAACAAGGTGAAGCCACATACCAAGTTTTATTAATTTATGTTCATAATTAAGGGAGTCATTACATTTTACTTATCCTCCATAAGAATAACATGGGGGCTGAGTACGCAGGTTCGCTGCTACGGGGATAATCAACAAAAAATCTATTTTTTTGTGCAAATATCAATATACCAGTACTACGTGACCCCACGTGCCAAGTTTCATCAATATACATTCATTAATAATGGAGATATCAAATTTTATTTATTCTCCATAAGGATAACATTGGACAACGTACTGTGTTTAGCACTTTGAATATCTCTGCAACGGTTGGACTTAGAATCACAATTTAAACACCAAAATGATTGTTTTGTGGAGCTGAGTTGATTGGTAAAAGCAAATGTGAAGTTTACATTAAAATTAACTTAGGAAAAGCCAAAAACCTTTTTCCCATAAGAATAACATAGGAGATTTTATGAGCAGGTTTTTTTGGATTTTCTCCGCAACCACTTAACCTAGCTTAATAATTCGAAATACCATATTATTTGTTTTTTTAAGCTCTTTAACATGGTCTAAACCAAAATTAAGTGTTTTAAAAATTTTAGGGTAAAAAATGCAAAAAACTGATTTTTGGAAAATTTAAAACCCCCATAAAACCCCCTTCCCATGGCCCGATTTTTCTGGTTTTCGAACTTAAAGTCATAAATGTCACTTTACACATTTGAGCCAAATTTCATCGAAATCGGACGTTTTTTACTCAAGTTATCGCATTCACGGACACATATATATATATATATATATATATATATATATATATATATATATATATACATATATATAAATTTGAACGAATAGTGTTTTAGTCATCTGGGGACCTAAAAAAAAAATGTTGTCATGGTCTCGGGCTTAAGTCTTACCATGAGACCTACGGTAATAGCTTCTTCCCTATAGGGGAAATTCGCTAAAACACATTTTTGGGGTACAAAACCCCCCAAAATACCTCTTTGGATGGAGCGATCTGGCTGGTTTACGAACTTAAAGTCATAAATGTTGCTTTACATGTTTGAACCAAATTTAATCAAAATCGGATCATTTTTACGAGATTTATCGCACCGACGGACATTATATATATATATATATATATATATATATATATATATATATACAGTCTCGAACGAATAGTGTTTTTTGGGTTTGGGGGCCTCTAAACGAAATGTTATCATGGTCCCGGGCCTAGGTCTTACCATGCCGACTACGGTAATAGCTTCTTCCCTATGGGGAAAATATATAGGGGAAATTTGCTAAAAATGATTATGATCATAAAATATCTTTGGCTTTTGATAAAACGTGGTACTGTTCGATTGCTTTGTAAATTATTGCCTGCGTATTTTCTTCAGAATTATCAGTAAACTAGTGGCTCGAAGGTGCATAGGGGTCATACACATATCACGTAACAAACTTAAAGGGGAGGAGGGAGTATGGTGTAGCGTTATGCTGCGTTATGTGGTGGAGGGGGGTTGGTTCAACGTTACGTAACTCACAAATATCAACCCTAAGAGCTGGTGCACTCCCGTTCTGTTGAGATAGTTTATATTATTAGTAAAAGTCTTGTTTGTTTGTATACAATTTGCTTTGAAAAAAGTTATTAACAAATATTGTTAAAGGAAAGTCTTTTAAAATTTAATGATTCACTGAAATCCATATTCTAAATTGCTAATAAAACGACGTTTAAAAAGTTTAAGCAGTTTTAAAGCCTACTACGATTGAGTTACGTAACACATTGGAAGGGTGGGGAGGGGTATGGTCAGGCTTTACGGTGCGTTACATGGGGGAGGGATGGGGTCTGAAATGGCGAAAAATGCGTTACGTAATATGTGTATGGCACCATAGCTCCTAACCTTGCTCCAAAACTCTGCCTCATCTGATAAGTTTTCTATTTGCATGCTGAGGAAAATAAAACAATATAAGTAGGAACACAGTCAGTCAGTTCGTAAACAAAGTATACACTTAATCACATAAGCACGTAACGTAAACAAAGCAGACGTTTTAAAATCTCCATGCTTTCCTTTGAGGGGTGTTTTCGTTATTTCTCGTTTTTTGCTAACATTTTGGAAATACTGCAATTTTTCCCGAGTCCCTGGGACCTTTAATTTGACCCCTCTCCCACCATCCTGCGATTTACCAAACTCCCACAATTTTTACTTAAAATATTTCGCTTACAGAATTTTAAATAATGTTTATCAAATATATTGAGCTAATGTACTCACCATTAGTGTAGTGCTCTTCCATTATAACAAATATTTATTATTTAATGCAATTGTTATAATTTACTTTTAAAGGAGAAAGCTTAGTAATAATAATAATATTCATTTGCCGAAAAAAAATTATAAATTGTGTAGGCTTTTACAAAAAATATCTAAAGTCTAAAAATACTGCAGCTTAAATTTTATACTTTTTCATGTTATCTTATTTTTCTTCTTTAAAAATTCATCCAATGAAAATAAAGGATTGTTCATTATAATTTCTTTGAATTTTCTTAATTCTGTTCTTCCAATTACTTCAATTTTGTGAATTTTTTTTAATTTGATTGATGACTTATCCCATCAATGTATTGGGGTGAATTTTCATATGTGGTGGTTCTGTGAATTTGATGTTGAAATATGAATTGTTTTCTAGTGTGAAAATTATTATTATGTTGTATTTTTTTTATTTCGCTTTGTTCATTTACATATCATTTCAAAATTTCTATAAAATCTTAATAATATAAAAATGAAATTTCCTTAACGGCTGTTAATTTATAAGTCTTGATGCTAACGAACTCCGAGGAAACTAGTGGTCTACTAAGCATCATCTTCAAAAGAATATGATGCTTCCTTTTCCATAATGTCTTGATGAAAAACCTTGAGGAAAACGAACTCTTTAATATTGAAGTCGAACTTTTTATCCTAGAAGTTTAAATTGCTTCTATTTTTAAAGAGATTAATAGTAATTCCTTACTATTAATGCTATTATTGTACAACATACAGTATGTATTATTTTGGTTTTTAATAATACTGTGTCAGACTAATAATTGTTGCGTCTTCGTTCAGAAAGTTTGGCAAACGATTGAATCATTTGAAAAGAGTGAGATAGAATTTACCTGGCGTGTAAATAAGTTAATTATGAAGGTCTGAAGTTTATTTATCCGTTTTCAGTATTTCTTAAGGTATTTTGTTGTAGCGAATAATAACAATAATTTAGTTAAAATAGTTCAGAGATGTAGAAAAGGTTTGTACGGAAATTAAATATTAGCAACGCTGATTTAGTAAGAGACTTGGTTTTTCAAAGCATATCATAGTATTTAACTGAGCTGAAGAATGTTAGGAGTGTGTCCGAGGGGGAACTTTAGTGGGAATGGGCGAGATCACCTGTCCACTAAATGTACGAAAGTGATATTAAAATTAAATATATTTTATTCGTATACATCCGATAAAAGTAAAACTGTGACTGGAGACGAACTTCATTGATATTGTTATCACATAACATAGGTACTTATCACATAATTGTTATGTGATAAGTAAGAAAGTAGACAGTGTGATGTTACTTAACATTGCATGGTTTACTTTGTTACTTAGAAATACAAGGTTTAATGGTTTGTTACTTAAACTGCCATTGACAGTTTCCGGCCTTCCTTAAATTATTGTCTGTATTTTGCATTCAAATTATAAAATACCCCCGTAGTAGCAAATCTGCGTACTCAGTGAATGTCCAATGCATATGTATCGCAATAGCACATTAAGCCACATACCAAGTTTCATCAATATATATTCATAAATAAACGATTTATGACATTTGAATTATTCTCCATGAGAATAACATGGCGGTTGAGTATGCAGGTTTGCTGGAACAAGAAACCCAAAAAAATGGGTTTTTATGATTTTTTTTATAACTCTATTTGGTGAAGCCACATTCACATACCAAGTTGTATTAGTTTATGTTCATAATTAAGGAAGATAACATTTTACTTATTCTCCATAAGAATAACATGGGCGCTGGGTACGTAGGTTTGCTGCTACAGAACTATCAGCAAAAATATTGTTTTTCGTGTAAATATTTCGTGTAGACCACAACGGTATGAAGCAATATACATCAACAGCATCAATATGCATCAGGATAACTTGATAAATAAACAAGATGCACAATTTTTCTTATTCTCCGTAAGAATAACATTGGACAACGTACTGTGTTTAGCACTTTCAATATCACGGTAACCAATTGACGTAGAGCAATGATCAAAATACAAATTGTTTGTTTTTTTAAGCTGAATTCCATGGTTGAAACTAAAATTGTATTTACTAGTATATTTTATGTTAAAAACTCAAATACCCCCGTCGCAGCAAACCTGCGTACTCAGCGAATTTCCAATGCATAATATATGTCTTAATACCATATAAAGCCGCATACCAAGTTTCATAAAAATATATTCATATATAAGCGATATATACAATTTTAATTATTCTCCATAAGAATAGCATTGGTGATGAGCACATAGGTTTGCTGAAACAAGGAACACAAACAATTGGTTTTTATGCAAATATAAATATAATTTAACTAGGTGAAGCCACATACCAAGTTTAATCAATATTCAATCATAAGTAAGCACTATATAACATATTAATTATTCTCCATAAGAATAACATGGGAGCTGAGTAAGCAGGTTTGCTGCAACAAGGAACCAAAAAAATGGGTTTTTATGCAAATATCAATATAACTCAACAAGGTGAAGCCACATACCAAGTTTTATTAATTTATGTTCATAATTAAGGGAGTCATTACATTTTACTTATCCTCCATAAGAATAACATGGGGGCTGAGTACGCAGGTTCGCTGCTACGGGGATAATCAACAAAAAATCTATTTTTTTGTGCAAATATCAATATACCAGTACTACGTGACCCCACGTGCCAAGTTTCATCAATATACATTCATTAATAATGGAGATATCAAATTTTATTTATTCTCCATAAGGATAACATTGGACAACGTACTGTGTTTAGCACTTTGAATATCTCTGCAACGGTTGGACTTAGAATCACAATTTAAACACCAAAATGATTGTTTTGTGGAGCTGAGTTGATTGGTAAAAGCAAATGTGAAGTTTACATTAAAATTAACTTAGGAAAAGCCAAAAACCTTTTTCCCATAAGAATAACATAGGAGATTTTATGAGCAGGTTTTTTTGGATTTTCTCCGCAACCACTTAACCTAGCTTAATAATTCGAAATACCATATTATTTGTTTTTTTAAGCTCTTTAACATGGTCTAAACCAAAATTAAGTGTTTTAAAAATTTTAGGGTAAAAAATGCAAAAAACTGATTTTTGGAAAATTTAAAACCCCCATAAAACCCCCTTCCCATGGCCCGATTTTTCTGGTTTTCGAACTTAAAGTCATAAATGTCACTTTACACATTTGAGCCAAATTTCATCGAAATCGGACGTTTTTTACTCAAGTTATCGCATTCACGGACACATATATAGATATATATATATATATATATATATATATATATATATATATATATACATATATATAAATTTGAACGAATAGTGTTTTAGTCATCTGGGGACCTAAAAAAAAAATGTTGTCATGGTCTCGGGCTTAAGTCTTACCATGAGACCTACGGTAATAGCTTCTTCCCTATAGGGGAAATTCGCTAAAACACATTTTTGGGGTACAAAACCCCCCAAAATACCTCTTTGGATGGAGCGATCTGGCTGGTTTACGAACTTAAAGTCATAAATGTTGCTTTACATGTTTGAACCAAATTTAATCAAAATCGGATCATTTTTACGAGATTTATCGCACCGACGGACATTATATATATATATATATATATATATATATATATATATATATACAGTCTCGAACGAATAGTGTTTTTTGGGTTTGGGGGCCTCTAAACGAAATGTTATCATGGTCCCGGGCCTAGGTCTTACCATGCCGACTATGGTAATAGCTTCTTCCCTATGGGGAAAATATATAGGGGAAATTTGCTAAAAATGATTATGATCATAAAATATCTTTGGCTTTTGATAAAACGTGGTACTGTTCGATTGCTTTGTAAATTATTGCCTGCGTATTTTCTTCAGAATTATCAGTAAACTAGTGGCTCGAAGGTGCATAGGGGTCATACACATATCACGTAACAAACTTAAAGGGGAGGAGGGAGTATGGTGTAGCGTTATGCTGCGTTATGTGGTGGAGGGGGGTTGGTTCAACGTTACGTAACTCACAAATATCAACCCTAAGAGCTGGTGCACTCCCGTTCTGTTGAGATAGTTTATATTATTAGTAAAAGTCTTGTTTGTTTGTATACAATTTGCTTTGAAAAAAGTTATTAACAAATATTGTTAAAGGAAAGTCTTTTAAAATTTAATGATTCACTGAAATCCATATTCTAAATTGCTAATAAAACGACGTTTAAAAAGTTTAAGCAGTTTTAAAGCCTACTACGATTGAGTTACGTAACACATTGGAAGGGTGGGGAGGGGTATGGTCAGGCTTTACGGTGCGTTACATGGGGGAGGGATGGGGTCTGAAATGGCGAAAAATGCGTTACGTAATATGTGTATGGCACCATAGCTCCTAACCTTGCTCCAAAACTCTGCCTCATCTGATAAGTTTTCTATTTGCATGCTGAGGAAAATAAAACAATATAAGTAGGAACACAGTCAGTCAGTTCGTAAACAAAGTATACACTTAATCACATAAGCACGTAACGTAAACAAAGCAGACGTTTTAAAATCTCCATGCTTTCCTTTGAGGGGTGTTTTCGTTATTTCTCGTTTTTTGCTAACATTTTGGAAATACTGCAATTTTTCCCGAGTCCCTGGGACCTTTAATTTGACCCCTCTCCCACCATCCTGCGATTTACCAAACTCCCACAATTTTTACTTAAAATATTTCGCTTACAGAATTTTAAATAATGTTTATCAAATATATTGAGCTAATGTACTCACCGAGTACAAATATTTTTGCAGAACTTCAAATAACTTTGTTAAAACCCCTTATAGCTACTTAAAATCTTATACTTAAAAAGTCGTTGCTTAAAACTTTAGCTCCGGTGGTAATAAGTCATTACTGGGCCTCGTTATTCATTTAACAGGTTATTAATTATCGCATCCTCGACGAAATAGTTTCGCCTCTGCTCCGGTTAGACGGGGCCTAATTGGCGAAATTAAAATTTATAGTCGGAATTAAGTGGAGAATAATAATACTCTAATATTAAAACTTTAGATACAAGGTTATCGAAGTCCGTGGTTGAACTTCTATATGCGTTTTCTGTTTTGTGGGGATCTTGCTTTTACATTTTTTCTGTAAGAATTACAGTAAATAAATATCCAGTCCTGGGAAGAAAAGATCCTACTTCTTCGAGAAGTCTGAATATTTATTTTCCTTTTTAGGAAGCAATAAAGTCTAAGGTTTTTTATTTATATAGGTGAATAAACAAACAAAAAACTTGTTTATAGTAATTCTTCCCATGGATTGTACTGATGAATTTAATCATTGTATAACTCATGTTATCTTCTATCGTCATATATGCCGTAACGGGCAGCCGGGGAGCATAGGAACGGCTTACATTTAAAATTGTGACGCCATGTATCAAGAGTAACATTATAACCCTAACATTTGTTTGTATAGAATTCATACGTAAGATTGAATTATTTGTCTTTTTACTGTGTATTGTACAATAGTAACTTTAAACTAATTTATTCTGAAAATATTTAATTATCTTGAATGTCTTCTTGAATCTTTAATTGTCTTGAATGTATAAGCTAAAACTCGCTTCGCTCGCTGGGGGCTCTGCTCCCAGACCCTTGTGGGGGGCTTCGCCCCCAGGTCCCTGTCGTAGTACCCATGGCAGCGACCTGGATACTTAGTTCAAGTAAAAGTGGTGTCATATGAAGTGGCCCAGAACCGACATCATACTACTGCTCATCCTAAGAATACAGACAAATCAGCAAATATTTAAATTTTGGGTCGTTAACCATTTAAATACTTGGTTTTGGGTTTATTTAAGGAGATTTTAGGGAACAAGGCACATGGATGCTAAATCTCACATTCCTAGCTCTAGTAAAAGTAGTCTTACATAAAGTGGTACATACCAACATATTACTACTACTCATACTAAGAACACGTGACATTAAAACCTAAAACTGTTTGGTCTCAGGTTACCGATGCCATCTGACGTTCTGATGTATCTGACGTTCTTAGCTCAAGTATAAATAATGTTGATTGAGATTTTGGTGGTCTCCTTTTTTATAGGAAAATCTGTTCGGCCGCTAGAGCTCAAATAAAAAAACACTCCTAGTTGTTGTGCTTTAATTGATGGTCTTTCCCAGAAGATTATCGTTGTGCCAGAGTTCCGTCTAACAGACCTTAAGAGATTTAAAATTAAATTACTTGAAATATCCAAGTGGTAATACATTTTAAGAAGTACAGTGTATACATTTGAACATTACAGTCCGTAGATCCTACATAAAATCAGGACAACAGAAGATTAAAAGTAGCTAAGGTTTATAGAGTAGTAGCTTGGCAATCGGATTACAAATTAAGACTTCTTAATTACGTTCCCCATAAGTCGCCGCTAACTACCCGAGTACACTTGGCTCGCTCTTCTACTAATTGCTTAGTGCTAAAGTGTACTTATTCATGTTTTGCCCTTCGAATAAACAATTCCTTGAAATACAAATGCACTTTGGACACGTTATTGTAAAGCCGAGACAGTTGGAACAAAATATCTTAATTGATTTTAGCCTGGACGTTTGACGAAGTGAGACAATTCTTTTGCTTCTAGGCTAAACTAAGTGTCAGCAACGTGATGAATGTTTGGAATTTAGGTGGTCAACTGTATATATGACGGAATATACCCGTGGAGTAGACAGACAACACGCAAACTAGACGAAGTTAAGAGTCTTCATCACCGGAAGTTGCCGGACGCCATCTTGGTGTTTTGTTCCATAAGGCCAATGTTAACTTTGTGCCCCCATTACTCCTCACCTGATCGTCACAAACAATTAATTTTGGTGTCAAATTAAAGGTTTCCTCGTCCTCTAGGGAAATACAATAGTCGAATTAGGATTTTGTTACAAATTAATGAGAACATATACAGTGTTTCAGTTCAAAATTAAACTAATTACTATGCGACTATAGTACCCAAATTAAAAAAATCGATATTGTATTTCCCTAGAGGACGGCGAAACCTTTAATTTGACACCAAAATGAATTGTATGTGACGATCAGGTGAGGAGTAATGGAGGCACAAAGTTAACATTGGCCTTATGGAGCAAAACTCCAAGATAGCGTCTAGCAACTTCCGGTGATGAAGACTCTTAACAGTGGAGTAAACAAATTATCTCACGTCTCTCATCAGGAAATAGTACCTGGGGGCGAGCTTTGCTCGGGAAAGATGAGTCAGTTTGTTTAAATGACTTGGAGTAATTTTTCACAACGTCCCTCTATTGACGAGCAGATTTACTTACCCCATTTGACTCCTCTGCATGTTTCAGGTCACTCCAGTTGTTATTATAGCTCAATGTCCCTTCAGGTAGTAATTTTAGCGAATTTCCCCTATAGGGAAGAAATAAAGCTTCAACACCCCTTCAATGCCCTTTGTCTGTAGTCGGCATGGTAAGACCTAGGCCCGGGACCATGATAACTTTTCGTTTATATGTGTGTGTGTGTGTGTGTGTGTGTGTGTGTGTGTGTATGTGTGTGTGTGTGTGTCCGTAGGCAGATAACTTTCGTAAAAATGGTTCGATTTTGATTAAATTTGGTACAAACGTGTAAAACAACATTTATGACTTTTAAGTTTGAAAACCAGACAGATCGCTTTATCCGAAGGAGTATTTTAGGGGGGGGGTTTCTACCCTAAAAGTGTTTTTTTTTTAATTTGCTACATATAATATTTTAAGAAATCTAATTTTAGTTTACACCATTGGATTTGGCTTAAAAACCGAACAATTTGGTGTTTTTATCATTTCTCTACGTCAATTGGTTACCGAGATATTTAAAGTGCTAAATACAGTACTTGTCCAATGTTATTCTTATGGAGAATAAGAAAAATGGTATATCTCGCTTATTTATAAACGTATCCGGACGAAACTTGGTATATGGCTTCATTACGTTGTGGTCTATTGATAATTGTTCAAAAAAACAAACATTTTCCGATGGTTCCCGTAGCATCAAACCTGCGTTCTCAGCGCCCGTGTTATTCTTATGGAGAATAAGAAAAATGTTATGCCTCGTTTAATTATGAACATAAATTAATATAACATGGTATGTAGCATTACCTAGTTGAGTTATAATGATAGTTGTATAAAAAACATAATTTGTGTTCCTTGTTGCAGCAAACTTGCGTACCCAGCCCCCCATGTTTTTCTTATGGAGGATAATTAAAATTGTATAAATTACTTATTTATAAATGGATACGGATGAAACTTGGTATGTGACTTCACCTGGTTGTGGTCTGTTGATATTTGCATTAAAACGTGATAATTTCTGTTCCTTGTTGCAGCAAACCTGAGTATTCAATCCCCATGTTATTCTTATGGAGAACAATTAAAATTTAATATTTGGCTCATTTTTTAATATGTATCTATGAAACTTGGTAAGTTGCTGTATATAGTGTATATATATGCATTGGAAATTCGCTGAGAATGCAGGTTTGCTGCAACGGGGGTATTATTAATATACGTTTGATAAATTTTTGATACGACTACTCAAAATGTAATCTTCATTCAAGGCTTAGTCGCTGTTCTCAGGAAACCACATACTTTGTCAGGTCACTGATTAACTGATGTTGTAATTCTTTTGTTTTTATTTTAAATTACATAAGCCCAAAGTTTATTTGTTTAAATTTCCATATTATATTTAAACATTATTTTATTTTCCCTGGGGATAATGTGCGTTTAGAACTTATCCCAGAAAATAGTTACTTCCAACATTTTAAGGAAATCGATGGAGCCGCTTTTTTTAGATCAGAGGTGCAAGCAAGCAACCAAACAAACCTTGCTCAGAGTTATTACGTTTATATATCCTGGAATTTCAACGAGAAATCCAAAATTGTGTGTCACTTCTGTAAGGGATCCATCTTGGTTTAGGATCGTAACCTCCCTTGGTGAAAATTGTGTTTTCATAATACATGTTTTGCCGTACCAACCCCTCCCTTTACCCTCCAGCCGTCGCCGAGGATTACAAAACAATTTGCCGATCATCCAATCAGCCGGGACTGAGCGCTCGTCGCTCCGTTGCCCTTATCCCTTGTGGCGTTTATCCACCCTTAACTGATTTCATTATCAGCGATAAAATAAAAAAGCGTCTGGAAGGGTGTTTTTGATAGTGTAAAGTTTTGAAATATGCAGGAGTTATATACGTGTATCATCAAAGGTTAAGGTTTTGTAGAAGAAATTATAGGGGCTCCAAGCCCTCCCGTGGTGAGGTGGGGGAGGTAAATGGATAGAGTGGGTAAAAAAGGTTTACCCATTCTGCACGAAATCCACCTGTTTTTTGTTCTCTAAATAGTACGCAAAACGTCACTCTATTGTCCTAGGACCTAAAAAATCAGCTGTGATTTTTGTTTAAGTCCTAGGACGTAAAAAGGCAGCTGTTTGCTTTATCTATATGTGATTGAAGCGTTCCTTACCACACGTTATAAATGTATTGTTTGTAAATAACAGAAATGTAAACACTGTATATTACTTACTTTGTAAACATAACTTCAAAAATACAACTTTATAGTTAAAATTGTCAACGATTAAAGTCTAATTCCGCATTATGATAAAAAAACGTTGTTCGACGCTCGGAGCTAAAGTGTCTTTTTGGTCCTAGTGACTACTATAGAAATTGAGGTGAAAATAAAACGTTAAGGATTGTTTAGTTCATGAATAATGGATAGCTTTTGGATCATTGATTAACAAAATAAAAGGTTTAAAATATGCCCTACCCGTTCCGTCAAATGATCCGATGTAAACATACATGCATCGGATAGTTTGACGGAACAGGTAATTTGAACCTTTTATTTTGTTTAGTACTTTTCAAAATGTGTTATTGTAGAATTTTGATTTTTGTTAGAAGTTATATTGAACTTCAAGTCGAGTTACATATTTACATCTTATTAAATAAATAAACAAAGTCAAAGTCGAACTGAAACAATGTGGTGTATAAAACATTTTTTTAAGATTATATTTTGTTACTAACTTTTTAATGACTCTTTTCACGTATGATCTTATACGAAAACAGTGGCAATAATTTGAACTTTTTGGCGAACTAGAATTCTAGTTATGCGCAAGGGTTTAATAAATTGACAGTATGTTAGGATATTTATAGACGGTATCTTCCATGAATGCATTTTGTCTTATTTGCACGTATGTGTAAATAATTGAGATTATATAATACGTGTTCAAGTTATTTATGAAATTCAACTTTATGAATAGCCAACGAAATTAAAAGGCAACAAATTTACAACTCAGACAATATTTTTTGTTTACTATCGACAAAATTCCGATTTACTAAATATTTAATTTACATTTACTATCGAAAAGTGCATAAATAACATGCAATAACTAAATACCAACGGTAAATAGGTGTCCTAGGTTGTACTAGGTGTAGAATCTGATATTATTCCGGAGTTTTGATGCAATGCCGAGCCGGTTCTCCGCGAGTAGGCAATTTGCATTTCATTCATGTGCGTGGATTGTGGTGCGGCGTATTGCAGGCGCTGTGTCCAATTTATTCCTACATTTTTGGTTTATGTAAAAGCTGTTTTGTTAAATCGCGTGTCATATATTTGTGTTTCATGAACTCATACATACATACATGATTTTAAATTTTACTTTTTATAATAAAACTACCTAGTTGTAGACAGGGTGTAGCCTAAGTTTTCATATAGCCATTAGTAGTGTATGTCTAATATTTAACTTCTTATGGGGAACCCCTTTTCCTATTTTTAAAGCTACGTTTTAATGTGCATTCTATTTTTTTAATCCCGTAATTTGTCTAATATGATGGGGAACTTAATTTGTTATGATGATTGCCAATCCCCCTATTTACCCCTAATTGTTTTATTTCAGGTAGCAAATGTACGGTAACTTCAAAATCCTTTTATTCTTGTTGTTTTTACCCTAAACTTAACCGTTCACCCTTTGCTACACTTCAGGTGAGCTTCATAACGCTGTTAACAATATAAATCACTAATTTTAAGGAAAACACACCTAGCGAAAAACTAATTATAATAATTACATTTGTTACCCGACAAAAAATATAGGTATTCCACTAGTTGGCCGCCATATTGAAAAAATTTATGGAATGCACCTCAAAACGCAATACCAAAGAAAAGGGGGTTCTCCATAAGAAGTTAAACCATCAAACATAGAATAAAAATGTTAGCTATTAAAACACCTTAGGCTAGACACCCTTTATGTAGGTAGGTATATGTCTAGGTACAGTTGTAGATCGTGTAGGTAGTTATATGTGTAGGTACAGTTGTAGATCGTGTAGGTAGGTATATGTGTAGGTACAGTTGTAGATCGTGTAGGTAGGTATATGTGTAGGTACAGTTGTAGATCGTGTAGGTAGGTATATGTGTAGGTACAGTTGTAGATTGTGTAGGTAGGTACAGTTGTAGATTGTGTAGGTAGGTACAGTTGTAGATCCTTTAGGTAGATATATGTGTAGGTACAGTTGTAGATCGTGTAGGTAGGTGTATGTGTAGGTACAGTTGTAGATCGTGTAGGTAGATATATGTATAGGTACATTTGTAGATCGTGTAGGTATGTATATGTGTAGGTACAGTTGTAGATTGTGTAGGTAGGTACAGTTGTAGATTGTGTAGGTAGGTACAGTTGTAGATCCTTTAGGTAGGTATATGTGTAGGTACAGTTGTAGATCGTGTAGGTAGGTGTGTGTAGGTACAGTTGTAGATTGTGTAGGTAGGTACAGTTGTAGATCCTGTAGGTAGGTATATGTGTAGGTACAGTTGTAGATCGTGTAGGTAGGGATATGTGTAAGTATAGTTGTATATCGTGTAGGTAGGTATATGTGTAGGTAACGTTGTAGATCGTGTAGGTAGGTATATGTGTAGGTACAGTTGTAGATCCTGTAGGTAGGTATATGTGTAGGTACAGTTGTACATCGTGAGGTAGGTATATGTGTAGGTACAGTTGGATTGTGTAGGTAGGTACAGTTATGATCGTGTAGGTAGATATATTTGTAGATACAGTTGTAGATCCGTAGGTAGGTATATGTGTAGGTACAGTTGTAGATCGTGTAGATAGGTATATGTGTAGGTACAGGTACAGTTGTAGATCGTAAAAACGTTTTTGAACTCACATAAATCGCATTTTAATGATGGTGTTTCTATACACAGATACATATATACATTTACGGATCGTGTCTCAAACCGATTACAAGCGAACTGTAAGACATAAACCTGTTAAACTAGATCCTCCCACTAAATCAACCTTAAAATATAGTTTTACATTTTTTAACATAGGCTGCAATGAACTGAGGGTCACAATTCCGAACAACAAAAGCTTTTTAATGGAAGCATTTGCTTGTTTAAAGGTCTCTAATGCGTACTAAGGTTATCATAATATATTTTAAAAAGGCGTAAGAGATAGAACTCACAGAGGCGAGTGGATAAAAGTAAGTTTTCGTAGGTCGCCGCAGTTACGAAGTTAATTACGCGGTACAGAGTTAGTGCGGCGCGCTTGTTGCTTTATTGTTGCTCGGGCTTTTCTCATTGTCGGCGTTGTAGGTGGGAACACGATTGTGAACAGGTTGGCGCCCTTCTAATTATATTTGTACACACATTTATGTCGGATGAGGTAGCAAAAAAAATCCCGCAACTTTCTATAATCATTTTTCTCTTGTTTTCAGCGAATTTCCCCTATAGGGAAAAAGCTATTACCGTAGTCGGCATGGTAAGACCTAGGCCCGGGACCTTGTTAACTTTTCGTTTTGAAGTCCCCAGGTCCCAGATATATATATGTGGGTGTCCGTGGGTGCGATAACTCTCGTAAAAATGGTCCGATTTGATGAAATTTGGTACAAACATGTAAAGCAATATTTATGACTTTAGTTCGAAATCCAACCAGATCGCTCTATCCAAAAGGGTATTTGGGGGGGAGGGGGTTTGTACCCCAAAAATGGTTTTTTTGTGTTTTTAGGTGTGTTTGTAGAGTAAGACATAAACCTGTTAAACTAGATCCTCCCACTAAATCAACCTTAAAATATAGTTTTACATTTTTAAGACGTTGTTGGTGTAAAGTTTAAAAATGTCTTAATTTTATTTCTGACTTTAAACTTAAACTAATCATTTACGTTAATTCAATAATTACTATTTTTGGGATTTGTATAGGTTTATCTACATACTGCTTAACTTAAACTAATCATTTACGTTAATTCAATAATTACTATTTTTGGGATTTGTGTAGGTTTACCTACATACTGCTTAACTTAAACTAATCATTTACGTTAATTCAATAATTACTATTTTTGGGATTTGTATAGGTTTACCTACATACTGCTTAACTTAAACTAATCATTTACGTTAGTTCAATAATTACTATTTTTGGGATTTGTATAGGTTTACCTACATACTGCTTAATTATCTAATCATTTCCTTGTGTAGTCAATTATGTCTTTATTCCACAACTGATTTTGGTGATTAGAGAGTCAAATTAAAGAGATTTTGTTCTAGATGATTAATAAAATAAGTTTATCCCCTCAGACTTCAGAGCACCGCCCCAATGGCTCTCAAATCTCCCATGTTATTATTATGGAAGAAATTATGGGGTTTATGTGATATACGATGAATCTTAATTGATTGCATTTAAATAAATAGCTGATAAAGAATATTTTGTTTAATTTGTAAGTTTAATTGAATTTTATAACTGCAAGATCCCTGTGGGAGAACGGTTCACCGGCGGCTAGTTATTTTATTTTGGGTGGGAAATTATGTTAGGACTGATAAAATTACCTTCCCCAACCAAAGCTCCGCCCCTGGAGGTTATCGATGAATTGCCTCTTCGACACAAACACTGTTATCACTTGAGCCAGCCGTTGTCACCCAAACCCATCGACATCATTTCTTGTAGCGGATCTGATCATGGTCCGGACACTAATTAATAATGTTCCGCCTTATCAAGTTTACCAGTAATGGTCTCCATACAGCCACAAAGTTAGTTTTCTGTCTGGCAATTCTAAAATATGTTGTACGTTATATTGGTTTTAATTTATTTTGCAATTATAGTTAGGTAACTAAAATGGATTATGGTTATGGGTTGACTTTATAATTGTTGTTATCCAATGTCGTCATGGAGTAAAAGGTTATCGATATTGTGCTAAAAAGAAGTTTTAACTTTCATTGCAAAAGATTTTCATCGTTTATTTTTATACCTCCTGTTACGCCTAAAGCCGTAGAGAACAGGAAACTAATTGACGAAAAGTACAACAGATCTGTCACATGAATAAATGGATGTTGTAAAGTAAAGTAGTTTAACTAATATTTTTAAAGGTTTACAACTAACGTGGGACAACTTTGTTTGGTTTTGTACACCTGACCATTTCTTTAAAATATTTAAAAAGTTGTTTAAAGAAACAAAATAACTTATTACAGGAGGTCGGATATTTATATATCTACCGTTTTTATAACAATACAACTTTAAACTTTAATCAGCCGTATAAATGATACGTGAAGTATAATGACACCTGATTTCTAACATACATTCGGAACACGATTCTGTAACAGCCATTGTAACACCGTTTGTTTGTATTCAGAAGCCGTTTATATTTATATGTAAAAGGATCCGCCTCTGAGATTTAATTTGGATTCATAAGATGCGCGATAAATTATTCCAGAGTGGCCTGAATGCTAGCGCCCGGCGCTGCACGCTGCAGTCGGTATTGTGGGATTGTGGACCAGCGTTAGACATTGTTGTCGCTCTCCGTCGGCTTTGTCAAAGAACAAAGGACTTGCGCCGAAATTAAGCCAACTATGTGACGACCCCGGTTTCACCCTGGAATAACTTTTTCTTAATTTTCCTTTGACTCGTTTATACACAGTGGAATGAGCATTCGCTTGTTTTTCCATGGGGACGACATCGTGAAGCTTATCTGACCTTGGTGATCCGCTAATCAAACCTAAACTCAAACTCATTTGTTTCTTCAAAAACTGATACAGTGCTGAACTCGTCAAGATACTATTTATGGGACAATGCAATCTCGCCCTAGGACAGGGAACTAGCGGGTCTGAATAAAGTATGAACTATTCTGTCATTCATTTTAAAGCTGTAATTGTGTTTTAAGGTGAGCATAAATTAAATGTTAGTGTAACATAGAAGTGTCATGTGTGGTCTTTTCACGAATCTATATGTTAACTAGCTGATGTACCCGTTCTTCGCACAGGGTTTTTCTTTACCCGTTCTATAGTCAAAGCAATTTGCATTTTAGTTGGCTTGAAACAGCTTTTCTTGCTTCTGCTCTTTAAGCTGTCAAATGGAAGTATCCACAGCTGTTCGCATTACAGTTTCTCAATGTTTTCTTTCTTCTGAAATGTAAACATTAAAACTTAGGACGTTCACGGGGCGTAGCCCGAGGGGTTTTTAAGGAAGTGAATATGCCTATGTGTTGCATGGTTTCAAGATCTACCTTTGTGTAAAGTTTCAGCCTAGTCGGTTGTGTAGTTTTGGTTTTACCCGGAACATCAGACAGACAGACAGACGGACGGACACCATCTCTTCTTTATAATATTATAGATAACTAGATAGTACCTGGGGGCCGAGCTTTGCTCGGGGGAAGGCCAGTCAGTTTGTTTAGATGACTCGGAGTAATATTTCACCACTTCCCCTTACTGATAATCAGATTTGTATTATTCATTTGCCTCTTTTCTACATTTGTAAGGTAGCTAGTAGCTAGTAGCTATTTATAGCTCAATGCCCCTTTGATTTATTTTACTACTCTATATATGTAATCTTAACTCAAATCTTTTAATCTCTGCTCTCAGGAAACCACATGTTAATAATCATAAACAACATGAGTATTACTTTGACAGTTCCCTGGTTGATTATGAACAGCTGTTACAATTCTTTTGTTTTGATTTGAAACTCCATAAGCCCAATGTTAATTTTTTTAACTTTTCATTTGAGTTTTTTTACATTATTTGATTTTTCCTGGGGATGAGGTCTGTCTAGAACTTATTTTTATCCCAGAAATTAGTTATTTCGAACATTTGAAGGAAATCGTTGGAGCCGTTTTTGAGATCCGTGTCGCAAGCACGCAAGCAAGCAAACCTTACTCATATTAGAGTATAGGATAGATATTATATTAGGCTAGAGACAATTCTACTAAATATCCAGTATAAACCTATAGCATGAAGGTAATAGAACTAAACACGTTTTGATGTAAGACTTGCTCCTACTTTTTATTGCTATATAAGTATTTTTTCACACTACTGGAATTCCAGCGGGAAGCAGTTTGTAGGAGCCTATTCCCCCCGACAGGCCATTACAGGGGATAACTTGATAAATGTGTGGAGGTATCCGCACCATCCAACATCAGCTTTTGATTAACTTTCTGGTTCGTGCCGTATTTTAGTTGGACGTTTGTTGTAAGTGGTGCAGTAATATTTTCCGTGGGGTCAGAGACGGGTGATGATAAATTAAACATAATTTGGTGGTGCGCAGTTTCTGATAATTAATACACAGTTTAAACATTGTACGTTTATTCGTAAAAACAAATCAATAGTATTTTTTTCACCGCTAAGGTACCTTCGGTAATGTAGTACACAAATATATATGAACCAATATTATATTAGCATTGATCATACATATTACTTACGGAATTCCGAAGGATGTATAATCAATGTTAACATATACTTGTACTAGATGCTTCCTGCCATGCAAATTTTAACACTGGCCTTCTTAATCTATTGTACATATTGTGTCACCATTCCAGTAGATTTGTTTTTATGTGTCCTTTTACTTGTGCCGTGTTTTTCCTGATGTGTCATCTCTGTTTGAATGTACTCTGTTTGATTTCTTGTTTGATGGAGTTAATCAAAAGAGGTTCTACTTAATATTAATCTTTAGAGCTAAGACAAAAATAAATTACAGGAAATTTTATTTGAGCATTCAGATTGAAAATACAAAAATTGTAATATTCGTACAGAGAAGTCCTTCTCATCTGAACACTAATCTGCACTCACTTATTTGTCCACCTGGGCATTTTGAACTACATTTGTCCTAAACCCAAATGAAATCATGTAGACCTTCATCTAATAGAATGTGTATTACACATGTCTTACTATAGAACCATCTAAAAATTACTGAAATCCATTTAAATGCTACATACACCTTAACTGCATCAGCTTGAATTTCAAATGCATTTAAAACCATTTCTCTAAAACCTATCTGTGTGCATTTGTGTCAGAAAACATTTAGTATACAATAACCTCCATAGAAGCATTTAGCTGTGGTTCTCAAACTGAAACCCATTGTTCTATTCCATTGTATTTAGTGCAAGTTGCAAATGCAGCTTAAAAGCGTCCACATTTTTAGCTGAACATTTCAAATAGCACATTAGTTACGAAACGTTTTAGATTTGTAAGCGATTTCGAGTAAAAGCGATACACAGCAAGTAAATTCTTACCTTTTGCGGGAGTTGCGGCGGAAGATGGGCCATTCGTGAGGGCGGCGATGGACGACCACTTGGCCGTCGGCGGAGTACACACCTCCTATGGTGGCGGAGGCGGTCTACAGCACCTGCAACACGCCGTACATTAGTGTACAACTGGTGTGGCGGCGACGGACGACCACTTGGCCGTCGGCGGAGTACACGCCTCCTATGGTGGCGGAGGCGGTCTACAGCACCTGCAACACGCCGTACATTAGTGTACAACTGGTGTGGCGGCGACAGACGACCACTTGGCCGTCGGCGGAGTACACGCCTCCTATGGTGGCGGAGGCGGTCTACAGCACCTGCAACACGCCGTACATTAGTGTACAACTGGTGTGGCGGCGACGGACGACCACTTGGCCGTCGGCGGAGTACACGCCTCCTATGGTGGCGGAGGCGGTCAACAGCACCTGCAACACGCCGTACATTAGTGTACAACTGGTGTGGCGGCGACGGACGACCACTTGGCCGTCGGCGGAGTACACGCCTCCTATGGTGGTGGAGGCGGTCTACAGCACCTGCAACACGCCGTACATTAGTGTACAACTGGTGTGGTGGCGGGAGTGGCGGCGATGGACGACCACTTGGCCGTCGGCGGAGTACAAGCTTCGTATGGTGGCGGAGGCGGTCTACAGCACCTTCAACACGCCGTACATTAGTGTACAACTGGTGTGGTGGCGGGTGTGGCGGCGATGGACGACCACTTGACCGTCGGCGGAGTACACGCCTCCTATGGTGGCGGAGGCGGTCTACAGAACCTGCAACACGCCGTACATTAGTGTTATGATAATAATAATGTTTTAGTAACATGTTTTCATAGCAATATTTATAAAAAATAGTCGTTATCCGTGTGACCGGGAGGATGGAGGCTAGTTAAAAACACCATACATTCACCCCTCATATGCTGGTGTGGGGCTCCTTACCCTGAACACATACAACGTGCTTTGGAAAATTAATAAACATTGAAAATACACCTTGGTAGTTGATACTGCACGTAGGTAAGATAAGCCTGAGTAATCAATATTACTTTGACGGAAAACTTGCTGGAACTACGCCACAGTCGGAAAACCAAGATCGGACAGTGTCACACGCTGACACTTTTTAGATGCGCCGAAATTAGGTGACGGCATATTCTGGATGTATAAGTAACCAAATTTAGCAGGTGTGCATAAGACGTAAAACCCTGTAGGTTGTTGTAGATCTGAGTTGCATAATCGATCATGCAACACTTGTACACGGCCATCTTTAATTTTAATTTTTTTTATCTAGGAACATAATTTATTTTATCACGTTTCAACTGATCCAGACATGAAATTCTATTGACCCGTTGAAAGAGAAGCTTTATATTTTAATCAACAGATTTCACTGTAGCAAGTAAACGATGAATGACTCCTTTATCCTGCACAGTCGGTGGGAGGTAATGGAGGGCAGCCAGCCGGTCGGGAGTTCTCAAAGCCATCACAGGTCCGGCGGTCTGGCGCAGCGCGGAGTCAGCCAAAGTTTTAAGTGCCGCTGTTAATAATTCATCAAAATGCTCTCCAAACTGGAACTAACTGAACTAAAACTTGGCTTCTTCCAAATGGATTTACTACTTCCAATCCCAACTTTTCCAACTTTTTATTAGATTTTCGAGTACAATTAGGAGTATATTTATTGTTGATTTGGGGAAATTAAATTACTTTTTTCCTACATTTGTTTAACTTGTAGCTGTATTTCGTGGTAAGGCCTTTTATTTATTTAAACAGTTGTAACTACTTGTTTCATTTGTATAATGCATGCGGAGCTCACCAACAGAGTTTTGGCGAATCATCAATAGCAAAGCCATTTGTTTAGCCTTTTGTTTGCTAAATTTATAATAGCAATCTATACCTATAAAAGGTAAAGCCCTAACTGACTCACTCATCAAGAATTCTCCACCTTCCCATGTAGGTAGAGAGCTGAAATTTTGTACACTGATTCTTTAGGTCTTAAATAGGACAACTAAGCAGACCTTCAAAGTTACCATGTTATTCTTATGGAAGAAAGATTTGTTTTGATGATATCAGATGACTAATTTAAAATATTGTAAACAGCTGTTGCTATTCTACACAAACAGTAAAACCACGGTAGAACGTTAATTTATAATTCTTTTGAACTGGAGTAAGCCAATAATGTTAAAAATGGGCGAGTGTCTTGCAAACTCTACATTACCACCTGTTTCTTTAAATTTTTTTACAAACAGCTTTTATTATTCATTGGTTTGTTTATGTTTATGATCTTTATTTTGTGTTGTGGTGTGACAGGTTAAAAGCTAAGTACCTGGGGGTCGAGCTTTGCTCGGGGAAGGCCAGTCTGTTTAGATGACTTGGAGTAATACTTCACCACTTCCCTCTACTGATAATTAGATTTGTATTATTCATTTGCCTCTTTTCTACATTTTTAAGGTCCCTCCAGTTGTTATTTATAGCTCAATGTCCCTTTGATTTATTTTACTACTCTATATATGTAATCTTAACTCAAATCTTTTAATCTCTGCTCTCAGGAAACCACATGTTAATAATCATAAACAACATGAGTATTACTTTGACAGTTCCCTGGTTGATTATGAACAGCTGTTACAATTCTTTTGTTTTGTTTTGAAACTCCATAAGCCCAATGTTAATTTTTTAACTTTTCATTTTAGGTTTTTTACATTATTTGATTTTTCCTAGGGATGAGGCCTGTCTAGAACTTATTTTCATCCCAAAAATTAGTTATTTCGAACATTTGAAGGAAATCGTTGGAGCCGTTTTTGAGATTTGTGTCGCTAGCAAGCAAGCAAGCAAACCTTACTCATATTAGAGTAGAGGATTTATTGAATTTGTTTATGTTTATGATCTTTATTTTGTGTTGTGGTGTGACAGGTTAAAAGCTAATTTATTGAATTTTATGATATTTTAGTTTTTTGTTTTTGTCATGAATACACAATTTTAGTAATATTTTTATTTTTATTGATTTCTTTTATATATATATATATTTTTTTTTTTGAATTTTTGATATGGATACAAAATTAACACTATTTGGACAAACAGACTCACAGTTTAGAGTTATTCACATGCCTCCAAATGGTTCGTGCCTCTTTCATTCTATATGCTATTCAGTTTACGGAAATAATTTCTACAGCGATCAAGTAAGAGAGGAATAGTTAACTATGTTTCGACTTATTGGGCAAAATTCCAAATTTTAACTCATGATGTTAAAGGGGATAATTACATCTCCCCTTAACACTACCGTCGCGAGATGTTGAAACCATCAACTTACGGATCAGCATGTGAGTTGATTGCCGCATCTGAGCTCTTCCACTGTATATTCAGAGTGTACCATGATGGTCATTTACTCCAGAGCTTTGGTGTAGAGGGAACAGCATCTGATCGTATAAATTCAAACGGGGCGAAGCCCGCGGGTAACTGCTAGTTTGAAATAGAATCATAATTTATAATATGAGAGGTGTTCTTCGACAAAGTAATAAGTTAGTTTTCATAAATTAAATTTTACGTAAATATCATTAAAAAGTCAAGACAGTTGGTATATTTTAAAATTGGATTGGATATAGTACTTAGTGTTTAGGTGTCAATGATATTTAACTATTTTTAGGCTTCGCCCTTGATTTATCTTGATATTGTTTTTTTTTCAAGAAACATCATTTCAAAATCGCTAACTAAATACCTTATTTATTTATTTAGTTACGTATGTTTGAAACAAATTACACAAATAATAGGAGATAGGAGTGTGCAGATAGGAGTGTTATATACCATATTGTTATTGCAATAAGCTTTTTAGTAATCATTACTACTATAATAAACAGTATCAGGAAACTGACACATACTTTCTCCCTTTTAGCCCAACTTTAATGAATAAATTCCTTTTTATTTACTAGATATAGAATACAAAGCACGGTCGAATGTACAGAAAATATTGTAAACAAGTTGTTTTAAAAAAACATCCACCCAAATCCCTGCTTTGGAGGCACTACAGAATCCATTGCTACACTCGTGGTTTTAAGAGGGGAAATGCCCCCTATCCCCCCAGGGTTATTAAGGGGCAAGATATTTCGAACTTCCTCTGTTGGTCAATGCTAACTTGACAACCATATGAAGTTTGAATGAAATTTATCCGTAAATAAGAGAGAAATAGTAATTTTTGTATTCCCCATAAGAATAACATTGGACAACGTACTGCGTTTACCGCAAAATGAAAATTCCAATTTTCTCCGCAGCCAGCAATTGTAGAATAGTAATTCAAAATACTAAATTATTTAGTTTTTTGAGCTCTTTTTAATGGTGAATAGTAATATTTTTTATGTTTATTTTTTATAAAAAAATCAAAAAAACTGAATTTTTGACGTTTTAAGTCCTGTAATTTCTGAACCCGAATTTTTACAGACATGCGGGTGGCGTCATTTTGTTGTAAAACTAAAGTTCTACAAACGACCAAAGCTTAATCAAAATCGTTAGAGCCGTTTTCGAGAAATTTTGATTTTTCATGATTTTTGGCGGTTTTTGGGGGATAATTACCCTTAAAAATTAAAAATTCAAAAAAATGAAAAGAACGCTTGGAGATATCGTGGATTAGTACCTACATACCAAATTTCATAAAAATCGGCCCATTGGTTAGGGCTCTAGCTCTGTACACATCCACACACACACACACACACACACACACACACACACACACACACACACACACTCGCACACACACACACACACACACACACACACACACACACACTCGCACACACACACACACACACACACACACACACACACACACACACACACACACACACACACACACACACACACACACACACACACACACAGACAGACATCACGTTAAAACCACTTTTTTGGGTTCAGGGAGCACCAAAACGAATATTTCCACCAACAACTCAAATTCGAAAATTTTTACGAAAACAATACTTTCTCCATATACTATGTATAGGGGAGAGAAAGTAAAAATGAGGTTGTTTCTGTCTGTTTATTTTTCCATAACGCCAAACCATTATCTATTGGCATAACGCTTTACCGTTTCTCCTGACATTTTGTACAAATATAGTCTATGACCCAGGAGTGTCATAGACCTATTGCCGTTTAGAAAAGTCCTCAGGGCTCTGCCCCACAAGACTTCCAAGTCCCCATGTCATTCATATGGAGGAGGGTTTTATTTGGTTTGTGTCACATATGTTTTTTATTAAACAAATTAATTTAAGTAAACAGATGTTATAATGATTATATCTAACTAAATTATTGCATTGTATTGCAAAGTAAAGCATTGTATTGTTTACAATTTTTCCACCCTGAATTTGCACGCCGTGCCGGCCGTTGCGAAGCACGGGCATAGCAGCTAGTCTATAATAACTATTCCTGCGGAAGGAAAATGTTGTAACGTAATTTTTAATACGTTTTGGTTCTAATACTTATATTGGGTTTTACATATTGCCTTGCACGTCATTTAAGAATTAATAGACATTATTATTTCCACAAAATATCTCCCGATCAAGCCATTTTCCCCTTAAACCTCATTATAGATCTGTCGAGATGAAAACAGTTGGCCAGGAAATTCGAAAATCTATTACTGCGCCTGTTCTTGCCTCCTTGACAAATGGAAACGTGGAAAGATATTTCTTCTGTGTTCTAATGCTCCGATTTGTTATAACTTTTCTCTCGGGACATCTTGTCGAGCTGGGGAAAATGATGTTCAAACATAGAAAATACTCTATTTGTGTGGTCTCATCGAACTATATGTGTCCCAATAAGTTATTGTTTTGATTGTTTAAAATATCTACAGCATTTGTTCTCAGTGATCTGGAATTATTAGCAGAATTTGTGTTATAAAGTTAATCTTTATCTCCGTATTTTTCCTCCGCTCGCGAAAGGTACGGTGATGTACGACTTTTTTGTTTGTTTTTGGGGGGATTAGGAGGCCTCGGCATAGCCGGCCAGGCATGTCTCCCTTGGGATATTGTACAGCCACCGGAAAAAGGGAAAAGAGGGATGGGAAAGGTGGTAGGATGGGGTCAGTCTGCCTCGCTCCAGAAAGGAAGAGAGAGGCTTACCTAGCTCCTGGGCTCTGTGGGTGACAACAACCCAGGACGATTCGCCCCTTAACCCGACGTCCCCCTTAGCCCACCAGACAGGGACCGCCATCGCACAGAACCTCCAACCTCTGAGGGGGCGGGTGGCCCCAGGACGGTTCGTCCCCCAGCCCGGCAGACCGAAGACCGTCGGGTAAGGGCCCTTCCTCCCAGGCACCCACCCCAGGCTGCAAGGAAGATCCACTACTCCCTCCAAGGACTTGTACTAGACTGGGTATCCAGGCTCAACTGGGAGTCAAACCCCCAGAAGAGACAAGGAGGAACCAAGGAAGGGAAGTTGTCACAATGGATCGCCAAAAGACTTACCAATACTGTGGCAGCTTCATTTTGCTGTACCCAATGTCGACCTCTGTACTAGTATAGACCAGTCAGAGAGCAGTCGAGGGCGTTGTACGACTTAATAAAGCTATTGTACAGTGATGACTTTATTGCCAGCTTGTAAACAAAGGGAAGAGGGGAAAATTACCCTTCCACTGTTCGCACTCTTTATTGACACAGCCAACCAAGAAACTTTCAATGGAAACGCAATAGTGTTTAACAATCAGCTGTGATTAAACTCTTGCAATAAAAAACAACGTTCACGTTGTCCAATAGCATAGTTAAGGAAGGATTGTGGTGGGGTTAATGTTCTCCTCGCGCCCTTCTTACTAGCCGGCCATCAAGTCAGCTCGGTGCTGAAGTCCGTAGCTAAATGTTAAATTGATTTTTGTCTACTACATTTGTTATTGGTTTACTCTGTTAATCCTGTACTACTCCATGGAGTTATGTTTCTATCATTATCGTAATTTCATTCCTACAGCACAATCCACAACTTTTTAATGCGTTAAATGACAGATAGTTTTTTATAAGTTTCTCTTCCTCTCAAACGGATTAAACTCGGCCATTGTACAGGGGACCACTCCGTCGTCGCTGGGCGGATTTTCCATCGCCAAACATACAGGACACAAAGGGCTTTCCTCATTGCTGAAATGTAGTTCAGTGGGCGAACACAACCAATAATTAGTTAATTAACCGCCGCGGAATGGGCCGTTTACATAACGAGCGGAGCGGGGGGAACGGGAGCGAGGCGCGCGCGAAAGTGTAACACCCAGAGAGCTAATTGTGGGCGATTGATACCAGATCTCCCGGCGGCGTCTCCTAGCCCCAGCGGGTTCTTACTTTCTGTTTACTCCCGTCAAATGGGAATTTTTGATAACATTGCAACCGACAAAGTTTGAAGAGGTTCCATGATGATATGATATCGCGTATCTACCTGTTTGTTTTGTAAGACCAACGTCAACAAGCAACGTCCCTCCTCAACGGGTTGTCCTTACCTGCATTATTGGCTCAATCCTATCCTATCCTATACCCTAATATTAGTAATATTTGCTTGTCTGCTTGCTTGATTGATTGCAACTCTGATCTCAAAAGCGGCTCCTACAATTTAGTTCTAAAGTTGTAATTAACTAATTTATGGGTTAAAAATAAGTTATAGTCAGGTCACATCCCAAGGAAAAATCGAATCATGTAAAATAACGAATTTAAAAATTTAAAAAAAATAACATTGATGGGCTTATGGAGTTTCAAATCAAAACCAAAGAATAATATCAGCTGTATAATCAAACAGTAAACTGTCGAAGTAATACTCATGTAGTTTTAAGTATAAGCATGTGGTTTCCTGAGAGTAGGGACTAAAACCATTGAATGAATATTACATACAGTAATATAAGGGACGATGAACTATTATAACAACTAGAATGCCCTTAAACATGCATAAAAGAGGCAAATGAATATACAAATTGTTAGCAACATGAACTGTGGTTCTCGCCACTGGGTTTCCTAGATTTGTCATGGTATTTAATTTAGCATTGCCTGGATATATTAAATATACTGTATACGTTTAATCAATTGTACATTTTAGAAAGCGACGTTGTCGCTCGCAAATGCAACATGACATTTTTAGTTCCCTTACCTTTATAAAATCGCGCAGACTTTAAAATATTTGCACCATTTTTTGTGTTCCTTGTTTCACCAAACCTTCTTACTAATCTCGGATTTTATTCTTATGGAGAATAATTACAATTGTATATATGGCTTATTTGTGAATATAATTTTATAAAAAACTTTGAAGGCGGCTTTATGCGGTATTAAGACATATACATGCATTGTAAGTTCGCTGAGGTCGCAGGTTTGCTGTGACGGGGGTACAATTATTTTCGTCAGCATCCTACAGAAAGCCGTCTACGAATACACTCGCACATTCGCTGTGGGGGTTGGGGGATGAGTCTTGCTCGTTACCCAGTAAACAGTTATAACGGTAGTAACTCGCGTCGCTTGTGGATGCACTTAGTTGACAAACGAACCTTGACGTGGCGGCAGACTGTGTCATCTCGTTTCTAGTCGGTGTTCACACTCAGTCGGGGGTTGGAACACGCAGCTTCACTGTTCCCCTGCACTGTGCGAGATTCCAAGGAAAATGTTTGGTGGAAAACTATTGAAATAATTGAATCTATAGCAGACCAAATTGTTCATAGGTTTGGAAATAACCGGAGAATTTAACGCCATTGTTTTTTCTGTACCTTAACGTAACCTAGCAGGTGACTGGTTAACACCACAAAATATGTCTACGGAGTATTTGGTCTGCCCGATCGCCAAAATGGGTCCGCTCTCTTCCCCGTGTGGTGTATAGTCCTATGACTATAAGTTCTATAACTATAAAGTTCTATAACTTGGAGTCTTAAGAGGGGGCTCCAGTCCTCTGCTTCTCCCATAAGACCAATGTTAACTTTCAAAGTCCGTCCCTCCTTAACGGGTGGTCCGAAATTGATTATTTATGGTTCTTTTTAAAGATCAAAAATATATCTAGCGACTTCAGTAAGCAGAATTTCGTTATCGTAAATAGTTCGCGCATAAAAAATTGTAAAATATATTGAATATTTTGGAATTTTATTGATCGATTATTATTTGCGATATCGAAATTCTGCTTAATGAAATCGCTAGGTATATTTTTTCTCTTTAAAATGGACCATAAATCAACGATATCGGATAATCCGTTGAGGAGGAACGGACTTTGAAAGTTAACATTGGTCTTATGGGAGAAGCAGGTAGAAACGCGAAAAGTTTTGTGACTGGAGCGCCCTCTTAAGAAGCTGTAGAGATGATAGATCGATCAGTGATATTTATTTGTTATTTTTTTAACTAAATATTAACAGGTAATGGAACATATTTTAAAACCTGAAATCCGGTTTTACACCTAAAAGTAATAGGTTTTCACACAATAATGAAAAACACTTTTCACTGCACTACTTTGATATCAGTTGTATGTGTTGATATGTGTTGATCACCTGCGAAACTTCATATTTACATAGAGATGTCAATGTTTATAGTGGAAAGTTATGTTTACTGTTGAAAATTGTCACTTTCCACTCTTGTGATCAAAGTAGTGTAGTGAAAAGTGTTGTTCAAAACTCGAGTGGAAAGTGTTTTGCATGTTCTTGACCATTTGAAGTGCTCGACAAGTCTCGCACTTCAAACGTATGGTCTCCAACATGCAAAATCACACTTTCCACTCTTGTTATGAAATATACTATTATAGGACAATATATTTAATTTTGTCGAGTGACTGTTCACGTACAACAATCCATTAACGATAAAAAAACGTGTCATTTATCCATTACAACCTTGCTTACCTAATTTTCGATTTGTGATTATAATTTTGCTGAGGCGGCGAAAATGAGAACTTGAGATTAGTACTTGCAGATGATGATGATAATGATCCCAGTGCGACACTGACTAGGCAGTTTACTATGTCTGTTATCGGCTTCGTAAAATCACTCATCTTTAATCGATATGACCAACAATTTTTAATATAGTAATTTATTTATAGACCAGAACTTTTCAAGTAATAGCCGTCAGCTGCCTAATCAGTAATTGTGTAATTTCTAAATTCTGCCTCACAACTAATTTTGTTACATGTTCTTCGTTTCAAGTCAAAACGTATTCGCAGTAGTGCTTTATTTAATTTCCGACTTTACCGACATGTTTACACCGTTTATTTCTTTAACATTGAATTAGCTACCTAAAGATGTCAGTTACCTGAAATTTTCGTTGCAATGAATAGTAATTCTATAACAAATAACTATCTGCAAATGCAGTTTAATTTGGAATAGAAACATTATATTTCTTTAATATCGTCTCTGTTGCCCTAATAAAGAGTAAAAGCTGAAGACGGAACTAAAGTTTGTTTCCCCTTGAACCGCCTCGCCAAGTTCAAGTTACCGTCTAATTATATTCTACTTGCGCATAATGAGCAGCCCGAGTATCGCGAGCTGTTATGAGTTTCATAACTGTTTCAAAAGCGAGCTTAAGACAGAGATAAGAGGTTACATATCGATTATGTAGCATAATCTTCTTGAGGTGAAAGTGTTCCGGTTGTTTTAGGTCCAACTGATTATATATTTTTTAAATATCGTCATAATAATCTTATTAAAAAATAATGCGATTTTTGTGAACGGGTTAATGGTGAAACTATTATAGTGGTTTTAAATTACATTTCCGTCACCAGCTCGAAGTTTTTGCAGTTTCCTACAACCTCAGGTTTCGACGCGGTTGTGTCATGTTTACGTAATGCAGGTCAATTGTTTCAAGCTAAAACTGCATTTCGGTCTAGAAGACGTCGTCGTCAAAGTTTTAAAAAAAAAACACGAGACACACATTGACACATTTAAACATGTAAATAAACTACTTGGCGTATACGAATGACTCGAAACCCGCTATTTGATTTCGTCGCGGTAGGCGGTGGCGGCGCTAGGACACTGAGGTCGACGCGACGCGACGTTGACCAGATGTTGTTATCAGGTGCATTGGTAATTGACTCGTCCTTAGGGGGTGGGAGTTTGCAGTTATCAAGGTAGATGGACTCACCCGCCGAACTTCACTTTTAATAATTTGATTAAAAATTAAATGTGAGCTGCATTGGAGTTTTTCGTTTAATACTGACTCGCTATCTTGTCTGAAGGCTTTGTAAATGTGGAACTCTTCTAATGTGTCTAATATGGGTCCTTTCATACAAATTTCTACTATTTCCACATTGTTCTCAATAATTCCAACGCTGTGTTCTTCATCGAAGACGTGTTGAGCATACCTAGACTTCTGGGGATTAATTTTTGGGTTGGGTTTGTGTTCCTTAATGCGTTTTAAAAAAGAGCGTCCTGTTTGACCAAGATTTGAGACTATTAGGTTTAAAACCACGGTTGATGTGTTATTTGAAAGCCCTTGGCGTCTGGATTTGCCTTTAGTAGGTTTAGAAGACGTCCACCTTCAGAGCTTTGCCCCCTGGGATTTCAAAGTTCCAATGTTAATCTTATGGAAGAATAGAAATAAATGTAATTGAACATTTAGCAGCATCTGTTGATACTAGCAAACAGTACAGAAGCAATAAGAGCTGCTTTGAGAAATCTGGAATGGCATCTCAATGTAAACTAATAAGACGCTGGATTCCCCAAAATGAATAAAATATATATTTTCTCAATTTCGAGCAGCTGGATTTGCTAGTATTGTTGAAAAATGTAACTGATCAAGTTTAAATTGGAAAATTGACGATTTTGAAATTTAACAGGAGAGATTATTTAATGGCTTATTACGGTACTCTTTTGACGACGTCTTATCTTGGCACATTTGTCAAAGCAATATTGTTCTTCCTAAAATAAGACACTAGGACGTATCAGCTATTGAAAGGTAAGGGAGACGTAGAAATGTAATGGAATAACTGGGGGATATAAGGTATTTTCGCCACGAGTAATGAGTCGGCTCGGATCGTAGAAGTCGTAGCTTGGCTCCTCTGTTCGTGGCCAAATGGCTGCATTACCTCCTCCCAAAGATAGCCCGATTTTTTTGAACGAATCTTTTATGTAGGGAAGAATGTATTACCGCTGTAGGTTGTATGGTAAGATGTAGGCTGGTGCCGTTATAACGTTACGATTTGAAGTTCCTGGATGCAAGATTTTCTATAGGTCTATGTGATAATATTATTTGTACGAGTTATAAAACAAGACAGATTGTGTTATTTAAGAAATTATTGCGTACATTTTCCAGCGTTGACCAGTTAAAACAAGTTTCACGACGTTTCGGGATATGGAATCTGATCCCGTCTTCAGGTGAGAAAAATACCTAACACATCACAAAATTACATAAAATATTAGTCACACAATCCAGGCAAGGCTGGAAAAAAACAAAAAAACTAAAACAGAGAACTGTCCACCTCCTAGGTGTTTTCTTACCTGAAGACAACCAGATTCCAGACCCAGAAACGTCGTAAAAATTGTTTTGACTAATCAATGATGGAAATGCCCGCAATAAGTTCTTAAATAACATAAACAAACTCAACATCATAATCACCAACAATGAAGTTCATACAAAGAGAAGGCAGTTTGCTTCAATCGGAGGATTTTTTGGGGATATCTTGAGCAAAAATGATGGTTTTGATATTTTATAAAATTCTTTAAAAATCTCTGTTGCTATTAAATTAGAACCATCGTAAAAACAAACATGTAATTTCATTTTTTTCGTTGATTGGATTTATATATACAGTATTAAAATTGATAAACACTGTGCAATACATTCTGCAATGTTATATAGTTGTGAGGAATTATTGAAAATGTTATATCTCGCCTATTTATGAATATATTTTGATGTAACTTATTATTGGTATGGCTTAATGTAGTTGGGGGCATAAAGCGAGTAACATCTTATACATCGCTTATTAGTGAATTTCCTATGGAAAGTGAACTATTAGCATGACCCGCACGGTAAAACTTAAGCCCGGGTCCACCATAGAAGTTCCTAACGTGACCCCCTGAACACGTTTTGGGGAGTCGTTTAAAATTATATATATATATATATATATATATATATCATATACATATATTATATATGCGCGCGCGTGTGTGTGTGTGTGTTTATGCACTCTAGCGGTCGCATTTTTGTCCGATTTACTTCAAATTTGGTAGGGACGTTCCTTTCTATAATCAGTTGGACAAGTTCGTTGGGCAAAACAATCGGAAAACTCTAAAACCCTTTTTTGGGAATTATTCTTTCAAATTTCGAGTTTTTGAGCCCATAAAGGATCAGAAAAGCCCCGGACGTAAAATTAATTCATGTATTAAGATGGGAATTAGTGGAGCGAAAGTTTTAAGCCCTCTCTCGTCATTATAGCATGATTATTTACCGAGTTATTAAAGAAAAAGTGTATATCGGCTGAACACAGTACGTTGTCTTATGTGGTTTTTACATTAGAAAAGCATGTTATTCATTTGTTGGTGTATTATCATCCTTAGCAACCTCGCGCCTACTTTCAAGCCTGACTGGACCTTCTCTTAACCTTATAATGCGCAAAATTGAATTCACAGCATTGCAGGTAAATGAAACCAGTAGCATCAGAACAGCCAAAAAAATCAATGTTTTTAGATTTCAAAGAAATTATGTTTTTACACTGGTTTAAGTTTTAAAAGTTTGTTATGAGGAAATTCACTTCCCTCACGTCAGCGTGCTGCGTGCGAACTCGTTTATTAATGTATTTTAACGAAATGTGTTCATGCCTATCTGATTCAAGTCTCCACATGTTTGCGTATACAACCAGTTCACTGTAAATATTAGTTGCATATACATTGTTTTACAATATACTTGTCTCTTCTCTCTCTGATAGAAGAGATAGAAACATTTGAACTCATTTGTTATATAAGGTAATACATTTCATTAGGAGATTTAATCCCTTTCTTGGTCAACTGCTAACAGATATTTGCGAAGTACGCAGGTTTGCTGCGACGGGGTGTTTATCAGTTCCGCTCTGAGGTTGTTCGACGATTTTTTGGCAGCTTATATACGACGTTAAATACCTTCGTAGCAGCAAACCTGCGTAGCCAGCAAATTACAAACAGCGGGTTACAAAACTCCCCCAAAATACCCCTTTGGATAGAGGGATCTGGCTGGTTTTCGAACTTAGTCATAAATGTTGCTTGACATGTTTGTACCAAATTTCATCAAAATCGGCCCATTTTTACGAGAATTATCGCACCCACGGACACACATATATATAATGTTATAGATAAAATGTTTGTCTATTCATTATAGATATAGATAATTTCATTATGTATATAGATAAAATGTTATCTAGGCTTGGGACCATGATAACTCCCGGTGTCCCGGTGGTGTTTTTGGCATCTGGGAACCTCAAAACGAAAAGTTATCATGGTCCCGGGCCTAGGTCTTACTATGCCGACTACGGTAATAGCTTCTTCCCTATCGGGAAAATTTTCTGAAAGAGAACCTAACCATAAAGTGTTAATACAAACATTGAGTTAGTGAACGGCTTATAAACGGCGCCAGCGCCGGATTTTCGTGTAGTATTTTTGATTGGTTCAGAAAGCGGAACAATTTGCAATTAAGTAACTGTAGCTAGACTCAACTTTGTATAATAAGTAGTTTATTTATTTGTTTAGTTGCATAACTCCAATTGAACAAATTGTAATATCCGTTGAAAATTGATGACTGATTTTAGGGGGTCCCCCAAGTCACTTACATCTAATTGGTGGGGCCGATGTGTATGCAGCAGGCAGATTTATGAAAATGTTAGTTTTTTAATTTATTTTAAATGAATGCCAACGAAAAAACCCAACCAGCGACCCAGCGACCTCCATGGGTGAAACAAATTACAAGATTACATTACTCAGGCGAATGTTATTTTATTATTTACCTATTTGTTTGCCCTCATGTGTAGTTGCTTAACTGAATCGGTTATCATTAACAGGCAACTACAAAACTGTTTACTATAATAGTATAATATTTATAATTTAAACTAACGCATTTACGTCAATTCTCATCGAAATGGTAATAAGATAATATTGTACACTAAAGTATTAGGTAAAAAAGTAATAATAATAACGAATTATAGTAACAAAAAAATACATCGTTTAGGCCTTAGACTTTTCTTAATAGGCAATACTTCTATTCTTGTATACTATGCAACAGTATTATAAAACTAATAATTGTTAATTACTAAAATGCCTGTTGAATAGTATCCAAAGAGCAAAATATTCAAAGGTACAGACTGGTTAAGGATTTTCTTTCTGGTCATTCCAGTTTTGAAAACGAGTGTACGTTTAATTACTATTCGGATAGTATACACCATTTAATAATATTTAACTTTTGGATGCTGCGCGACAAAATAACTGATTTTGATACTATGCAACAGTATTTAACAAGTTAAAAACTGTACAATTTAGGCCTGTTGCATGTTATCCAAAGAGCACAATATCCAAATGTACAGTCTAAATAAGAAATATTCATTCTTCCTCAGCATTCTAGTTTTTCAACAGTGTAACCTTTAAACACTGTTCTCTTTGGATACTATGCAACATAAAATAATATTACATTTTTAGACACTATGCAATTGGACACTATGACGTAGACCCTTTAATAGTTCTGAAATTGTTCAGAATTGTAAAAGATTATTGTTTGACACCTTTTAAAATTTGTTTACTACTTTTTAAAGGCTCTTATATAAATTAATAATGCATTTTTCAGTATTTACATGAAAAATAAATTCAGTTACAAAAACTAGTGCTATTCTAATTACTCTAGTTTAAATTACATAGGCCTACAACATAATATTATGATTCAAGTATTTGTTTGCCTAGGGTTGTTATTGCTATCTCTGGTTTGTATCAACATGTTTCATTGTAAACCGCAATTGTGTGTATAAACTGCTGTACGAGTAAGAAAAATATGTTTTTTTAGATTGGATTGTCATTGTCTGATAATACTTTAGTACCGGGTGATAAACTCGGGTGTTCCTATTTCTTATTCCCAATATAACTTTACATACAAGTTACCAGTTCCTGAACGTGATCAGTTGTGATCGAGTGGGGAACAGCGATCCATCAAACCGCCCTCGTGGGCTTCGATAAACAGCTAAAACTTAGCTCAACTATGATGCAACTTCTCTTTACCCTTCGAAAAGTCTCTTGATTTCACTCGCGATTTAACAGCGTTGTGTTATAACTACGCGTTATTCACGTTCAGTTATAGTGTTGTATAAAAACAACCAGTTGTGAAATAGTTGCGGATCCTTCTTGAGATCGTTAATGGTTCGAGTGCGCCGTTATACACTGCGCTTGAGCTAGAATTTTGAGAAATAAACATTTTGCTAGCGGAAAAAAGACAAACATGTTTTCAAATTCATTTTATTATGTTATTAATTCGTCATCATGCTCCTTTAGTTGTCCTTGAGAAATACCCAGGACACTAAACCCATTGTATAACGCAACAGTTAACAAACGTTTTTAACTTTGAGATATTAAATACCCCCGTCGCAGCAAATCTGAGTACTCAACGGATTTCCAATGCATGTTTGTGTCTCACTGTATAATACTTCGTCTAAGTCTTTATATTATGCTCTAGCAATATTTAGTCAAACTTATCCTGATTTAAATAAGTTAAATCAGGAACTACGAAGAGAGCTATAAATCAAATCTATACATTGCATTCGTATTCGTAATAATAACTTATTATGTTTAACTAATAATAGCAATATTCATTTTTAGATGCAAAATTTTAAGTTTGCGAACGGATTTTGATTTTGTAGATCTTTATTAATTACAAATTATTTCACGGAGCAAAAGTTGTTTTAAATAAAATACCCACTCGCAGTAAACCTGTGTACTGAGCGAATTTCCAATGCATACAACATAATACTCGGTTGTAAGATGACCCAAAGAAACAATGTTGGTCAGCCGACTGATTTATTGCTTTCAACCGGACCCCACCCCCTCCCATCCTTCTTCCTTAAAATCTCCAAGGTAAGATTTTTTGCGGCCGATCCAAACACTCCCCGTGCCTTTTGTAGCGCGCGTAAACGGCGGAAGTATCTTTTCCCGTGCACTTCTTAGCGCGGGTTCTGTGCTTTTGTATGTTGTGGTCTTAATACCGCATAATATACTTACTATAAAGCCACTTACTAAGTTGCATAATACAACATTCATAAATAAGCGATTTATAACATTTTACTTATTCTCCATAAGAATAACATTAGGGTGAGTAAGCAAGTTTTCTGCTACAGGGACCACCGAAAAATTGTCATTATAATCAATAGACCACTTACAGGTAAAGACACATAGCAAGTTTCAACAATATACATGAATTATTAATAAGCAAGCTATACAAATTTACTTAATCTCCTAGACATTGGACATCGTGATGTGTCCAATGTCTTTAATATCTTGGTAACCAATTAAAGTAGAGCAATATTGCAAGGTACTAAACTGTTTGTTTTTAAGCTGAATTCAGTGGTGAAAACTAATATTTGGTTTATTGCAAGATTTCAAAAAAATAATGAACCCATTTTTATGGTACAACACCCAACCCCCCCCCCCCCTCAAAAAAGGCGTTCTGCCTGCTTTTCAAATTAAAAGTCATACATGTTTGTATCAAACTTCATAAAAATCGGACCATTTTTACGAAAGATATCGCACCCGTACGGTAATGTAAACATTATATACAAATGTTATTGAAGTTACTGAATTAAATATTGAATGGGATCTGGGGACCTCAAAACGAAATTCATCATGGTCCCTGGCCTAGGACTTACCATGCCGATTACGGTAATAGTTTCTTCCCTATAGGAAAGATTCGCTAAAATTCTTAAAAGTGGTATATTTACTCTTTCACTATTTGAAATCTTTTATTTTCAACGTTGTTTTATTTGAGTGAATTTATACAGTTTTGGCCACATTGTAATTAAACTTGCAAACTTCGGCCTCTGTTTTCAAAGAAAAATTTTTCCGGACATTAGTGTAACGGCGATAGTTTGTGGGAAATGGAGCGGTCGATGTACATTAGAAAGTTGATAGCTCACTCGACCAGTTAAGTGCCCTTTTGTCAATTGAAAATGTTTCTGAAATGGACACCACTCTCTCGCATCGTTTGTTTTGCTCCTGTTGCCGCTCAGCAAATTGATGACTGCTTGTGTTGTGTGGGGAGGACCGCGGGAGAATTGGCAGTGTTTTGGGAATTAGGTAACAAATAACGGGAATGTCACTGTGCTGAAGAAGTCATTTATATATCGAAGAAATCTTCTTTCAAACCCATCAAGGTCAGATCTCCGTACTCAATACTGATTTGAATAGCATTGAAACTAAGGTCTACTATAATTTAAAACGTGTTGTATGATGTTTCCAATTTAACGGTATAACTACTAAATAGTTATGTTTACAACATTATTATAAAAGCTTACAGTTGAAAAGCTGTGCCTTTATCTTATAGACAAAAGGCAAAATCCTGATGTTAAAATATTAAAATTTATTTTCATATCTTATACGTAATCAATTTACAGGAATTTTATAAGGTGTGGTGTTACATTGAGGTTTTGTAACTTTTGTTTAAGAGGTTTTTAAGGTAACGTATTAATTATATTTTGGAATGTGTATCAATTTATCTGAGTGAAATACGTTGACGTTAACCTCAATAAATAGTTACATCAATATTATCCCTTAATTACTACACAAGCAAAGCTTTTCAAAGTAAATCACAACAATTCTAATAGAAATTTAAATTTGCTAGATAATTAGTTAAGTAATTACCTCAAAATATGTGCACATCAATTTATTGTATTTGGCATGTCTTTGGAAGTTTAATATCGTTTATGGTTCATTAAAATAAGGTGTTTGTTTCTAGGCTGCATATCAACTAACTAATTTAAACATACAGTAAAGCAATTATAATGTAACACTAACAGTAACACTAATAGCATTACTGATTCTAAAGATGGACTCTCATTTAGTTTTAATTAGGTTCCTTCTCAACTACAATGCAATTTAAACCAACTGAATTAGAACTAATTTGATACGCACTTCGATAATAGTAACGTATTACTTATATGTCTATTAATATATTCCATTTGACAGTGTGTAAACAGTTTTATTTATTTATTTATTGAAAAAAATACTACAAAACAGGCATGCGCCCAATTACAATGTAGCATTCGATTAATTAAAAAGAATATATGGGAGAGTTCATGCCGGTCCTTTTTCACTTTCTTCATGCACACAACAATGCAACACATATGAGAGACTACGTACTAAACCTACTTAAAAAATAGCAAAAATTCATAAAGACAAATAAATAGTTATTCATTACAAAATACAATATATAACGTGCAACAACAACAAAAATACAAAATACAGTTTCATAAAAATAAAAACAGTTAGGATGCAGCAATATTTAATCAGGTAATACACTAGATATGTTCTTACGAAACCTTTTACTAGAGCAATCAAATAAATCAATATTCACATTTTGAGCAATGGAATTAAAAGTGCGAGACATAACATTGAGTGGGGAGTAAGCCCCTAGGTTTGTGCGAGAGTAGTGAGTTTTAACATAAATCACAACTTTGTAGCATGTAGATGCATAAAATTAACTTCTCTCTCGTATTGTATTTATATCTCACTAATATAATATCTTTACTGCAAGTTAGCTTAAGGTGTTCATTGTCAAATTAACTTTTTAACCACTTCCTAGAGACATGTCGGCGAAACTTGTCCCAAGTTCTTCAACAAATTACTCGTCATAACTGGCTCTCACGCTACTCAGTTTTGAAACGAAAATTAGGCAGACGATATTACCTTCCGGCAATGCTGGGCTTAAGTGGTCCTTGACTTCCGGTAAACTAGCCCTAAACATCCCTTAACTATCAACTTTACCACGACTTTATTTCGGTTTTTGTTTAAAGAGCCTTAAAGCTAGTTAAACAACCTTTAATGCTCTTTAATGCTCTTTTTATAGTTATGTTTTAGTATTTTGTTACTGGTGGATTTTCATTGTTTTAAATATAAAATATTTAAAAGAGCATTATTTATAAATAAAGCGAAATATTATCTCTAAATTAATAAATACAACAACACTGCTAACAGATTATTATACATGACATATTTTTATATTGTAATATAACTGTTGTTGTTATTTTCTGGGGATATTTAGTTAGTTGTATGAGATTATTTATCTTAAAAAAAATCAATTCAAATTTGTTATCATCATCCAAGCCAAGTTTTAAATCATGAACATTTTAATTTTAACATTGGCATGTATTTATCTACTATTCTATTTATGAAGAAAACCCTAATCAAAATTGGACTTTTTTCAATCTTGCATTCTTATCTATATCTATCTATACTTATTTAATAGGCAAGCAGGTTTTTTGTGACAATCACTCCTCCTAAACTACTGAACCGATTTTCATGTTTTTAGTGTCATTGGAAAGAACCTAACGTGAAGTTGTGCAGGAAACTTTTTTTATAGAGAAATGATTTGTGAGTGAGACCCTGGGGCCCCTTAAAGTTGAGTTTTTTCCCATAAGCTTAACATTGAGAAAGAACTATAAGTTTTAAGCAATCAGCTGGATAGAGTAAACACAGTTAATCAGCAGGCCATGTTGGCTTTGGAACGGTAATACAATATTTATACGGGAATGTCAGTATAATATTACGTTGTGATCGCGAGCGAAGCCGCGACAGGCTACTAGTAACAATTAAGTAAACATATCTTGGCATATATATCTTGTATAAAACATCTGAAAAATTACCACATTACACTGGGATGAGCTTGATGATTTAAAAATTACCACATTACACTGGGATGAGCTTGATGATTTGAAAAATTACCACATTACACTGGGATACGCTTGATGATTTAAAAATTACCACATTACACTGGGATGAGCTTGATGATTTAAAAATTACCACATTACACTGGGATGCGCTTGATTATTTAAAAATTACCACATTACATTGGGATGAGCTTGTTGATTTAAAAATTACCACATTACACTGGGATGAGCTTGATGATTTAAAAATTACCTCATTACACTGGGATGAGCTTGATGATTTAAAAATTACCTCATTACACTGGGATGCGCTTGTTGATTTAAAAATTACAACATTACTCTGGGATGAGATTGATGATTTAAAAATTACCTCATTACACTGGGATGCGTTTGATGATTTAAAAAATACCACATTACACTGGGATGAGCTTGATGATTTAAAAAGTACCTCATTACACTGGGATGAGCTTGATGATTTAAAAATTACCACATTACACTGGGATATGCTTGATGATTTAAACATTACTTCATTACACAGGGATGAGCTTGATGATTTAAAAATTACCACATTACACTGGGATGCGCTTGATGATTTAAAAATTACCACATTACACTGGGATGAGCTTGATGATTTAAAAATTACCTCATTACACAGGGATGAGCTTGATGATTTAAAAATTACCACATTACACTGGGATGCGCTTGATGATTTAAAAATTACCTCATTACACTGGGATGCGCTTGTTGATTTAAAAATTACCACATTACACTGGGATGAGCTTGATGATTTAAAAATTACCACATTACACTGGGATGCGCTTGATGATTTAAAAATTACCACATTATACTGGGATGCGCTTGATGATTTAAAAATTACCTCATTACACTGGGATGCGCTTGATGATTTAAAAATTACCTCATTACACTGTGAGGCGCTTGTTGATTTAAAAATTACCACATTACACTGGGATGAGCTTGATGATTTAAAAATTACCACATTACACTGGGATGAGCTTGATGATTTAAAAATTACCACATTACACTGGGATGCGCTTGAGAATTTAAAAATTACCACATTACACTGGGATGCGCTTGATGATTTAAAAATTACCACATTACACTGGGATGCGCTTGATGATTTAAAAATTACCACATTACACTGGGATGCGTTTGATGATTTAAAAAATACCATATTACACTGGGATGCGCTTGATGATTTAAAAATTACCGTATTACACTGGGATGAGCTTGATGATTTAAAAATTACCGTATTACACTGGGATGAGCTTGATGATTTAATAATTACCACATTACACTGGGATGAGCTTGATGATTTAAAAATTACCGTATTACACTGGGATGAGCTTGATGATTTAATAATTACCTGATGAACTAAAAATTTAAATATCTTTAAAGTTGAAAGAATATTTGTTATCAATTAGTTTATATTCAGTTCAGGAACATTTAAACCATTCAAATGTTTTTGTATTTTTATAATGTACTTAAGTTAGTATTTGTGATCACTCATAATTAAAATTTGTATTGTATTTACCTGTATTTTACATGTTTTATATTTGTAACTTAAATTTATATTTGAACTTTTCTTTAACATTAAGACCAAAATGTTGTGTAATACTTACCGTTACCTGTAATTTACAAAAGACGATGTTGTATACAGTAAGTGAATAAACAACAGACAGCGATCTTTTTTTGAGGGACCGTGGTAAAAAATTTAATTAGGATTTATGAAAAACCTATACCCGATCTTCCAAAGACTAGTATTTTTAACTATTTTTTCACATCCTGTAAAATGCCCGCCCGCTAAATTATAGTGACAGATCCCCTGCAGATTCCGTTGTCATCCTCAGGGGTGCCCGTCAATGTCATCGTCAGCTACGTCGACGCCACTCCTCAATATTGTTCCCAATTATATAGTCTGTCGTTCGCACCATCGCCATAACCAGGCGGGGGGGCTCTCTCCTTCCCACCGAATCGTATATTTTGCTTATCCAACATAATGATCGAATTTCAGTTCTTCGGTTTACTGTGTGCCTGTCTCAAGGGCATTTGAGTCCAGAGTCCTTGCCGAAGAAACATAGGAAATTGCTTAGTTATAGTTACCCCATCTTAATCTATGAATTGAACAATACCGTGACATTTTTCATATAACTTATATCTTTACTGGGTAGGTCAAACCTACAACAGATTTATGTCGTTGTGTTTTAGGTACAAGAACGCGATACCGATTTCACTTTTGAAGCTCCGACTTAATTACTCTTATGGCAGAAAAGGGATTTTGTTGATGAAAGAGGTGAAACCCACAGTCTCAGTATTACTCTCACGAGCAGGGGAGTTGACAGTTGAGGGTTATCAACCAAGACCAGTCAATAAAAGTGCTGCACTGCCAAACTGCACACCAGCTGTTGTTATTCTATAGCAAACTGGCAACAGTGACAGCGCGGACGGCGCGGCGTGGAGCCTTATTATTGGTTGAAGCCCAACCGTCATCTTTCCTGCTCCCGATAATGGAGACCTCCTTCCACTGAAAAAGCATACGATAAACATATACTGATAACATTCTCTTATCGACTCTAGATTGTTTTCGTTTTTTACTAAAAGAGTAAAAACGGGCATATTGCTAATTTAATTCCTCGGAAAATGTAAGATTATGATTATCGTTCTGGACTTCACGTACTGACGTAATTGCCAGTAAAGATGTCCAGGACGGACAAATAATTTGCAATTGCCCAGCGAATTCGCCTCCTAACTTGCGTCCGGCGAAACCAAGAAACTCCCTTAGTAACTGTGTAAATTCGCCCTTGCAAATTAGGAAATTATAATGAAAATATAAATATTTCAATGTTGCGTGATTGCTTAAAATAATTGCCAAAGTAAAATGTAACCGCCCATACAAAATTACCCGCCCACTCTTGCAATTACAAAACAATTTTATTTTTATATTTTTTGTTTTAAAATATATTTTGTTACAATTACAGCGATATGCAGATTTTTTTAAAATATATTATAAAATTCTGGAGATTAATGCATAGTATTTGCTTTTATTTTAGTAATTTGTTTTTGTTTGTAAAATTGAACATTTATTCGTACCGGGGGTGTTCACTTCATTCACTGCTCGGGCACCCGTGAGAGCCAACTAAATACTACTCATAGACTAAACTGTATACTACTCATAAACTGTATAGACTATGTTTTCTACGCAGTAATACAAACTCAGACATCATTTATTACATTATACCTACGGATGTTTCTCTAGTTTAATTAACTACCTTCGTTGAATATTCTTTAAGCGGTTTACATGGATTTGTTATTTATTTTTAGACTAAATCATTCAGTTTGTTAATAATAATGGTTTTTGCCTATGTATTTTTTTCTGATTAATTAGTTGTGAATTAATATGGTTCTTGCCTCAGCTGAATTCCCTAAATTTATCAGTAGTTAAAAAAATATTGTTATTAATGTAAAATGTAAAGTAAATTGTGGCTTACAACAACCTTATTTTTTAATTTTTAATATTTTCGTTATTTTTTAAATATTCACACATTTTCAGGTCTTCGTCATTTGGACTCGGCAATTTTTAATTCTAGTGAGTATTGTTTGAAGACAATGCTCTTGGATTTGATTTGTTTATTATTTTAACAACATCGTATGTTTTACTAATATTATTTAATTTGCTTTACTAATCATGTTACTCTCTGACTGGACGAGAAAAGGGTGTTTCAACTCCACAGTTGTGGTCTAACCCGTATTGTCTGTTTAAATTGTAACTGATATGTAGTTTCCTGCCGTTGCTCATTCGTGAATTGTTTTACTGTCCGTTTTACTAGTAGATCTTATTGAAATCTTGACAAAATCTTAATAAAATTGTGTGGCATGTTAGGAATATATTTTAAATATAATATTTTTTAATTCATAGTTTTAGGCATGGTATGATTTTTTTACCCGAATGATAGTTTTAATTCATAATACACCTGTTGCATTGCAAATCCGCTCTTAAACAAACAATTCTAGCAAAATCTTACAATATTGGTGATTTTTTTGCAAGTGAGCCAAGGAAATGAGGAACGTAGTGTAGTCGCTTGTTTGTGTTGGAAAGCGAACCCTAATCTGCATGTTTGAAAAATTCCTGCTTTTTGTTCACTCACTTCCTGAAGTTAATACTTAACCGATGTTGACGATTCTTTTTTATTTGAAATATAATTTCAAGTTCTAAGTTGCTGTGAAGCCATAATTTCGATTTAGGCCCCAGGGCTTTGCCTTACGGGACTTCCAAGTTCCCATATATTATTCATATGGAGGAGAGTTTTATTCGGTTTATGTCACATGTGTTTTTTGTTAATTCAATAAAAAGCTGTTATAAGGATTACATCCATAAATTTTTGCGGGGGAGCAGCTCGTAAGAGTAGTAAACTACCCCTGTCACAGCAAACCTGCGTACTCAGCGAATTTCCAATGCATGTATATGTTTATTTAAACCACATAAAGCCACTCACCAAGTTTCATAAAAATGTACTAATAAATAAGTGATATATAGCATTTTATTTATTCTACACAAGAATAACATTGAAACCTGAGTACGCAAGTTTGATGCAATGAGAAAGATAAGAAATGTTTTTTTATGAATTGTCAATTTAACTCAACCAGGTAAAGCTACATACCAATTTTTATTAATTTATGTTTATAATTAAGGGATATTTACAACTTTACTTATCCTCCATAAGAACACCATTAGGGCTGAGTATGCAAGTTTGCTGCTACGGGGACAATCGACAAAAAATTTGTTTGTGTGCAAATATCAATATACCAATACTAGGTGAAGCCACTTGCCAAGTTTCATCAATATGCATTCATAAATAATCGAGACATAAAATTTGAATTATTCTCCATAAGGATAGCATTGGACAACGTAATGTGTTTAGCACTTTGAATATCTCTGCGACGGTTGGACGTAGAATCACAATTTGAACACCAAAATGATTGTTTTTAGAGTCGAACTGATTGGTAAAAGCAAATATGAAGTTTACATTACAATGAACTGAGGAAAAGCTAAAATCCTTTTTCCTATAAGGTTAATAATGGAGATTTTATGAGCATGTTTTTTGAATTTTCTCCGCAACCACTTAACCAAGGTTAATGATTAAAGTACCATATTATTTGTTTTTGAAGCTCTATAAAATGGTAAAAACCAAAATTGAAAGTTTTAAAATTTTGAGGGTTAAAAATTCAAAAATACCCATTTTTTTAAAACTGTAAACCCCTATAAAACCCCCTTCCCATGTCCAGTTTTTCTGGATTTCGAACAAAGTCACGAATGTTGCTTTACACGTTTGTGCCCAATTTTATCGAAATCTGATGTTTTTTCAAAAGTTATCGTGTTAAAGGACACACACACACACACACACACACACACACACACACACACACACACACACACACACACACACACACACACATATAAATATTTATCCTATACTCTAATATGAGTAAGGTTTGCTTGCTTGCTTGCTTGCTTGCTTGATTGCTTGCTTGCTTGCTTGCTTGCTTGCTTGCTTGCTTGCTTGCTTGCTTGCTTGCTTGCTTGCTTGCGTGCTTGCTTGCTTGCGACACGGATCTCAAAAACGGCTCCAACGATTTCCTTCAAATGTTCAAAATAACTAATTTCTGGGATAAAAATAAGTTCTAGACAGGCCTCATCCCTAGGAAAAATCAAATAATGTAAAAAAACTAAAATAAAAAGTTAAAAAAATTAACATTGGGCTTATGGAGTTTCAAATCAAAACAAAAGTATTGTAACAGCTGTTCATAATTAACCAGGGAACTGTCAAAGTAATACTCATGTTGTTTATGATTATTAACATGTGGTTTCCTGAGAGCAGAGATTAACAGATTTGAGTAAATATTACATATATAGAGTAGTAAAATAAATCAAAGGGACATTGAACTGTAAATAACAACTGGAGTGACCTTAAAAATGTAGAAAAGAGGCAAATGATGTATACAAATCTGATTATCAGTAGGGGGAAGTGGTGAAATATTACTCCGAGTCATCTAAACAAACTGGCTGACCTTCCCCCGAGCAAAGCTCGGCCCCCAGGTACTATATATATACATATACACGTATTTGCTTGTATACATTTTAACGAATAGTGTTTTTGTAATCTGGGGGCCTCAAAACGAAAAGTTATGATGGTCTCGGTCTTGACTCTTACCATTCCACCTACGGTAATAGCTTCTTCCCTATAGGGGAAATTCGCTAAAAGGGTGGTAATAAGGGTAGGATAACATGGCGAATATGATTTTACTAATGTTCCAGGGAAAATCAATTAAACATTTGTATATTTCTGGGATCGTTTTTTGACCGATGCAAAAATAAGCGAGAACATTTATTGACGAACGTAGTTGTATAAATCCGCATTTTTCAACGGCGTATCAACTACGCGATTATACCAACTAAACAAAGAGCGTACAGTGTCGCGTGTCGGTGGCTAGTGAATTATGCAGCGGAGAAAGTTATAACTACAGTCTTTGTTAAAACATCTCATTTGATGTCGGCTGGAATTCGCCCTCATTACCGCCTTCCGTTAGTTACCATGCTGTGTGAGAGGCTCGCGGCGCCGGCGGCTCGTCCTCGCTTATCATCCTATACTCTACATTTCAATCAGGATAAATCAATATATTTCTCATTACATGTTTCTGATGTAGATCGTTCTTTACTGAATATTGACCACTATTTCTAGTGTTTTAATGATAGTTTGAAAATGCGTTTAGTGTTGCTGCTTCCTATTCAGGTAGTCTATTTTATTTCCTCAATGTTTTAGTTTTTACTGAATGTTAACTGTTTGTTTTTGTTTTTGTTTTTGTTGTTGTTCATAAATGTAATATTAATTATACATATCTTAGGCCATTTTTTCAATTGATCTATGCAAAGGGATTATGCTTAAAGGAAGTGACACAGTGTTATTACAATTTAAAATAAAAACAAATGGTAAATTTTACGACTTTTGTCGTTTTTTGAAGGTTTATAACTCTGTTGCTGTTTATAGTAGGAAAGATTATTACATACATATATTGTAGGAAATTATGTGCACAACAAAATTTGCAATTGCACAGTTTGCGAAAAATTCAAGAACGGAGAGATAGCCAACAAACTGAAAAAGTGTCAATTTTCGTTATTTTTCCAAGATGGCGGCGGAAGCACAGGGTATGTGGAACGACAAATATGTAACACGTGCTGACGTAATTCATTCGTTAACTGTAAACAATTAAAATCAAAAATGTTTATTTAATGTGTGTTTTGATTATCTTCTCTGAATTATCTTCTAGTGGTTACATTTTATGTTACTGTGCTGTGGCTTATTATCGCTTTTGCTATTTTATAGCTTTGTTTTTTACTCCTTTGTTATGCAATCAATATTTCTTTGGTATTTTCAAGATTACTTTTGTATTTGTTTGATTACACGGTCAATCGGTTAAAACCGTGTTTTATTCTTTACGTGTATTTTTCTGGTACACATGCATTTGTTTTGAAAAAATAAAAACAAATTCTCATAAATGTACTATTTGTTAAAAATAAATCAATTGAAAACTGCATATACATTTTTTTTAGATTTAAGCTCTTTAAAGTTTACCATGCCTCAATCACGTAACGCAAAAGTATAGGGGGGGAGGGGGGTTAAATGACGAAAACATTTGCTTCATAATATGTGGATGGCTACTTATTCAACTACTCAAAGTACTTAGATCAATTCGATGTAAGTAATTGAAACTTTAAATCAATGTTAAACTCAGTACCGGTACCATGTTGTGTAATATAAGGAGAGAGGTGTCATTCGCTCTGCGTTTTTTAACAAAATCCCCGGGCGGAGTCAGTCGTACATACACAGTATTATACTGGAGTGTTTGTGTACAGTTCGAAGCGGTATCGGAACCATCCAAATTAAAACTTTAGCTTTAGATCTGGAGATTTTTAAGTAGCGTTATTTTGATCAACGATTATTACTGATCTACAGTATTAAAAGAATTTCTTGATATTTGTTTGGTAAGTTTAGGCCTCTAAAACTATTAATTTGTTTACATGTTCGATATCTGTCGAAAGATCTTCCGCTCAGTTCGTGCCTTTTGGGGGTTTGAAAAACATCCACCTTCAGGGCTCCGCCCCATGAGCTTCTGAAGTTCCCTTGTTAATCTTGTGGAATTATATTCTATTTAGTCAAGCGGCAGATAATGATACAAAATTTGTAAAACATCGGACTCCTGGCTTGCTGATCCCCTCTCGGAGACAGGACATAAGCTAGTTTAAAAAAATAAAAGCTTTTGAAAGGGCTTAGCCTTACAGCTTTAGTGAGACTCAGCATTATCTCATATATTTGGGTTGAGAATTGTCGAATGAGATTCTATTCGAAATACAAGCTGTCGAGTTGGAGCACAAGTGTTTGTTGTGAGAAGTTCCGCCATGAAAACATTCTATCTTGCGGTAAAGTTGGGCGATGTAGAACAATCAGTTCTCCCCGCGACTCGAGTGTCGAACAGAGTACAGAACACGATTCTAACTTGTTTAAAACTTGTTGCCCAATATTGTATTGCGCAAGTAACCAATAAACATTAACATTTTTAACTGTTGCCTAAATAACAACATATTTATGCTGTTGGAAACTGAGCATCAAGTATTTATCGCTAGTGCCTAGAGAAATTATTTTAACTATTGAATGTTCATAAAAGGTCTTTGTAATACAGTCAAATTCCTATACTCCCATAATCCTATACACTTATATGAGCAATGTTTGCTTGATTGGTTGGTTGGTTGCACAATTATCTCGAAAACGGCTCCGAGGATATCCTTCAAATTTTGGAAATAACTAAGTTCTGGTATAAAAATATGTTCTAGACAGGTCTCATCCCCATTAAAAATCAAATAATGTTAAAAAACTAAATTGAAAAGTTAAACAAATTAACATTGGGCTTTTGGAGTTTAAAATCAAAACAAAAGAATCGCAATAGCTGTTTATAACCAATCAATGAACTGTCAAAAGTAATACTCATGTTGTTTATGATTATTAACATGTGGTTTCGTGAGAGCAGAGATTAAAAGATTTGAGTGAAGATTACATATATAGAGTAGTAAAATAAATCAAAGGGGCATTGTGCTATAAAACAACTGGAGTGACCTTAAATACCCCCGTCGCAGCAAACCTGCGTAGTCAGCGAATTTCCTATGCATGAATATATTTCTTACTTCCACATAAAGCCACTTACCAAGTTTCATAAAAATACTTAAATAAATAACTGATATATAGCATTTTATTTATTCTCCATAAGAATAACATAAGGGCTGAGAACGCAGGTTTGCTGCAACGAGGAAGATAAAAATATGGATTTTTTGCAATTAACAATATAACTCAACCAGGTGAAGCTACATACCAAGTTTTAATGATTTATGTTCATAATTAAGGGAGATATAAAGCTTTACGTATTCTCCATAAGAATAACATTAGGTATGAGTATGCAGGTTTGCTGCTAAGAGGATAATAAAAAAAAATCAATTTTTTGTGCAAATATCAATATACCAGTACTAGGTGAAGCCACATACCAAGTTTCATCAATATACGTTCATAAATAATCGAGATATCAAATTTTAAATATTCTCCATAAGGATAACATTGGAAAAGAGGCAAATGAGTTATAAAAATCCGATTATCAGTAGGGGGGAGAGGTGAAATATTACTCCAAGTCATCTAAACAATCTTACTGACCTTTCCCTGAGCAAAGCTCGGCCCCCATGTACTCCCATTTAATCGCATAAAGGGGCGGAACCGCGTTTTGGATGACCCAAATTTTCGGGTAATCTATATTTGAAAGATAATTTTGTAAAAACATTGTCTAATTGTTACTTTTAACTTTCATTTAATTACTGGATTCTAAAATCAAGTAACTGTAGATAACCAAATGTATGACTTATCTCTCAAACTTATCTCTATGGTCCTTTCAAAAAGAAATTAAGACAGTTTTTAACATCAAATGCTTTTTAGCGATGATGAATGTATAGACCATTGTCAAAACCATAGTGAAGTACATAGATATTAATAAAATATTTTCCAAAATCAAACCAACTTGATAGGTTATTATTATTTAATTATTTCAAATTTAATTTAGTAATTAATTGTAATAATTGTAAAAGCATTATTCTACAAATTGTATTGTATATTTAATTTAGATGCTAGTACCGACTGTAGAAAGTTGTAATACAATAAAGTGAACCTGAATTTGGAACTCGGGATTTATGCTGGGCAAAAATATCCATTACTTATATACTGTCTAAGCCTATTTCATTATCCGTTTTCGATTCTTGCTTCGGTTAACTATGGCACAGAAAACTACCTGGGTTTGGGGTCGATTAAACGGGCTTTAACGTTAACAAAAAAAGGGTTTACTATGGTTTATTAAACAAGCCTAATTGAATGGTTATATTTAAGTTGTAAGTCTGAGTTAAAGATGTTTTTAATTTTAGTTCGGTACATTACACCCTTTAGATAAGTAAGTCGTCATTAAGAGTTGTTGCCTTCAAAATGAACAACATTGTGAAGGGAATATGGTTTCAAGTGAACTCTTCGGACAAAAGTAAACATTTGTCATTTTCCCCATTGATTGTCTTGTCAATAATGGGAATGTCGGTCGCAATGGACCGTGGAAGGCGGCTGAGTGGTTTGATTTGGAAAGATGATCCGAGTTCACTTGACGTTGGAATCCTTCTTTCTATTATTTTAATCATATCCGATTTGATACGTCATCAAATTACTTTTCTTCCTTTTCGTTTATTTACAATTTACAATCCGTCACTTGTCATTTAACTTACCGTGAAACTAACGATTAGATTAACTTTACTCAGTATGCCGAAAGAATAAATTTATACAGAAATTCGTATGAATTAAAGACGACGATCTGTTGCATAAACGCAACATGCGGGAAGCAAAAAATCGGTATCTTTTTATTACATAATAGCTGATAGCCGCAGCCTTCGCCCCGCAAATAATTTATAAAAACTATGATAGTTGTGTGTGCTGCATTCTGTGGTTAGCCCGTGGAACTACTACGAATCAAGTTCAGCTGTTAGTATTTTCATTAGCTGAAACAAAAGTGAATGTCCACAAGGAATGCTTGGGAACTTTGTCGGGGTCTCTGGGGGAGCCTTAAGGTCAGGATGAAAACCGTTTAGTTTTCATATTTTAAGCCTAAAGAATCAGTGTGCAAAATTGTCGATAGTAGTATTCGCTCACTAATCCGCCAGATATCAGACCGGGGTGGTGCCGTATTACTGGAAGACTACTAGCAAAAACACGTAAAATGCAAGAAACTTGTTTATTACATCTTATATTTTATAAATAACCCAAATTGTATTGAACTGTCATAAGGACGTTCGCAGAGTTGTTGCGGGTGAACGGACGCAACAGAGCGATCACACCTTTGTTTATTGTAGCTTTAAGTCACAAATCGCAACTTGATTCCCCCTCCACACCCGTCTAAAAGCTCTCGGACTACTGGAGGGCCGGAGTATAGAGGGTCTACTGTTTTACTTTCACAATCACATTTCATTAATTTCACGAGGCTTATCGTTATAGAAGTCAAGACCCGTGTTTATTAGCGTTATTTATATGTGTCGTCGTCAAATTAAACAAACGATAATCTAAACTCGGATGTTTTCTGTTTGATGGTTCCCATACAATTTCAATAATTGACTTATGTAGGTCAATTTGTATATTGATTTCAATTTGTGTTTAGTAGACTTTTTTAATATTGCCGTTCGTTTAGGGTTCGAATCGGTCGTCTCGGTTGTTAGTGGCTGGATACCCGTTCTAATAGGCACGCGCGATACGTTAATGAACAGTCTCACCTACTGCCTCAGTTACACATAACGATCACCACGACCATGGTTTACGTGCCAAGCCATGTATTGTGTTGTATTAGTTCCAAGTGCTGTCTATACGTTCGCGGGCATCATTATAGTGAAGATCAATTTTTGACCCTTTAATATCCGAAACCTCCGGCATCCGGAACGATTCGTTCTAAATATAAAGATCGTGTGTTAAATAGGGTTGTAGCATTGTTGTGGGTTATCCTCTCTCCTAACCCGCGCGTAAAAGGAACTCTAAAACACTGCGTTGCAACACATCAGTATTGCTTGTTTTATATAAACCGCTCCGCTCCGCGTTTTTGGAGTGTCTGCACTTTCAGTTGCAAAAAACGTAATCATGAAAAATAAATTTCGTTTTTGCAATACCTACTTTTTTAAACGCACAGTACATAATGTTATAAAAATATATTTTTTTGTAAGCTGAAATAGGTTTTTGTATTGTTTTTATGTATACAAAAAAATTGGCAATTATAATGTCGCCTATGCTATCGATTTTTTTCTGTTCATTCTCTGATCCAGTTATAATATATCCCTGTCTTACCGCTTGATTTATCGCACAGAATTGAAATGTTTTGACCTACAAACTATTTAACTATGTCAATCGGTTCTACCAATAAATTCGAGTGTACGTATGCTTAGACTTACGGTTGTCCAAGTGTGGTGATGACGTAGAAGGTCCGACACTCGCGCACACCGCACCCTCGGACGACGGCCTATCGCGGACTGAGGGGCGGCGGCGGGGGCTCAGGCGACGGCCGGCCTCCTTGCCTAGGCACCGCGACGGCCGTACACACTACACACCCGCCCGGCGGTACCAAATGGAAATGATACTCTGATTCACACACGGTAATTGCCCACGCACACGCGTGTGGCTGTGTAGTGTGGAGAGTTTATCTCATCTGGGGTGGGAAATGCCCCCGGTCCCAGTATCACCACTGCAATGATCCACGCACGTCTTACAAGTGCAGACCGTGTTTTTAGTGCTCGCCAGTGTCTGGGTTCGTGTAATATTTAGGTTTTCGAAAAAATCTGCGTTTCCGCGTGAAAATATTTTATTAAAATATTGGAAAGGAAGAAGGCATGGAGGTAGTATAGAGAACTTTTTGGAGGTGATATAGTATAATACTACCTCCATGGAAAAAGATCGTTGCAGATGTCTGCAGGGTTACTGATCACGGAGACGACAATTGTGATACAAACTCATTCTATACGGAAATTAAAGTCAGCGAATAGCTTGCTGTTTTTATACAAGTTCAAAGTTGGTCTTAAGTTATTGTTGTTTGAAAAAGCTATTTTGTTTTTATTTAAAAGTCCTTATTCTATTTACTGGTATTAATTTAATATTCATCAACAACATACTGGACCAATAATTTGTAAATATAAGGCCAAGAATTTGTGATATAAATTCATATAAAGATATAAAATTCAAATAAAATATACTTAATTATGATTAAATTTACAATCACTTTGGAATTCTTCTTGAAATAAAATTTTTTCATCTTGGTAATTTGTATTATGATTCTTCTAAACATCCGTTAAGATTGTAAAATTGATTTGCAATCAGTTTAGCTCTACAAAACAATCATTTTGGCGTTTTAATTTTTGTTTTACGTCCAACCGTTGCAGTGATATTCAAAGAGCTAAACACAGTACGTTGTCCAATGTTATCCTTATGGAGAATAAATAAAATGTTATATTTTTTTGATTATTTATGTATGTATATTGATGAAACTTGGTATGTGGCTTCAAATAGTTGTGGTATATTGATAATAGCACAAAAAAAGTTTGTTGTTGATTTTTCCCGGTTGCAGCAAACCTGCATACTCGGCCCCCATGTTATTCATATGGAGAATAAGTAAAGATTTATATCTCCCTTAGTTATGAACCTAAGTTAATAAAACTTGGTATGTAGCTTCACCTGGTTGAGTTATATAGATAATTGCAAAAAAACACATATCTTATCTTCCTTGTTGCAGCAAACCTGCATATTCATTTATAATTTTATTCTTATGGAGAATAAATAAAATGCTATATATCACTTATTTATGGATGCATTTTTGTGAAACTTGGTAAGTGGCTCTAGGTAGTAGTGATACCCATATATTTGCATTGGAAATTCGCTGAGTACGCAGGTTTGCTGCGACGCGGGTATTTATTTTATTTTAGCTTGACACAACGCGTCACTTGTACGCCGCTGTAACCAATTCAGAGAGATGTTGTGAGAAATGTGGTGGATACTAACGGGTACACCTCTTGATATGCTGAGTAAAGATGAAACAGTGTAAAATTCCGTTTCCGGAGAGTATAATTTATCATCTGGAAAATTATGAAGCAGAATAATTGTTTAAGCCTGACTCATACCGGTTCTGGTAGGAGTTAATTATGAAACAAAATTTGTTCAGTATTTTGAAATCCACGTTAAAACCTGATCCCGCTCAGCATCCGAGATATAAAGCGTGTAATGATAAATCATGCTGGATATCGCGTGGTTGTTGCGGATATGAGATGGTTTGTTGTGTTTTCATTTTCCAAGGATGAGATTTGATTTGTTTATTTACTTCGCTCTCGTTAGTATACATTATTTTATAACCAAAAATATAATACATATATATATATATATATATATATATATATATATATATATATATATATATATATATATATACATCCATAAATAAGTGATATATATATATACACACACACACACGATCATAGTACCTGGGGGTCGAGCTTTGCTCGGGGGAAGGCCAGTCAGTTTGTTTAGATGAGTTAGGGTAATATCTCACCACTTCCCCCTACTGATAATCATATTTGTATAACTCATTTGCCTCTTTTCTACATTTTTAAGGTCACTCCAGTTGTTATTTATAGCTCAATGTCCCTTTGATTTATTTCACTACTCTATATATCTAATCTTCACTCAAATCTTTTAATCTCTGCTCTCAAGAAACCACATGTTAATAATCATAAACAACATGAGTATTACCATTTTACTTTTGACAGTTCCCTGGTTGATTATGAACAGCTGTTACAATTCTTTTGTTTTGATTTGAAACTCCATAAGCCCAATGTTAATTTTGTTAACTTTTCATTTTAGTTTTTACTTTCTCTCCTTATACATAGTATATGGAGAAAGTATTGTTTTCGTCAAAATTTTCGAATTTGAGTTGTTCGTGGAAATATTCGTTTTGGTGCTCCCTGAACCCAAAAAAGCGATTTTTAAGTGATGTCTATGTGTATGTCTGTCTGTCTGTCTGTCTGTCTGTATGGATGTGTACGGAGCTAGAGCCCTAACCAATGGGCCGATTTTTATGAAATTTTGTATGTAGGTACTAATCCACGATATCTCCAAGCGTTTTTTTCATTTTTTGGAATTTTTGATTTTTAAGGGTAATTATCCCCCCAAAACTGCCAAAAAACATGAAAAATCAAAATTTCTCAAAAACGGCTCTAACGATTTTGATTAAACTTTAGTCGTTTGTAGAACTTTAGTTTTCCAATAAAATGACACTACCCGCATTCCTGTAAAAATTCGGGTTCAGAAATTACAGGACTTAAAACATCAAAAATCCAGTTTTTCGGATTTTTCATAAAAATACATAAATATAAAAAAATATTACTATTCACCACTAAAAGGAGCTCAAAAAACTAAATAATTTAGTATTTTGAATTACTATTCTACGATTGCTGGTTTCAGAGAAAATTGAAATTTTAATTTTTGCAGTAAACGCAGTACGTTGTCCAATGTTATTCTTATGGGAAATATAACAATTACTATTTCTCTCTTATTTACTGATAAATTTCATTCAAACTTCATATGCTTGTCAATTTAGCATTGACCAACAGAGGAAATTCGAAATATGTTGCCCCGTAATAACCCTGGGGGTGAATAGGGGGCATTTCCCCTCTTAAAACCATGAGTGTAGCGATGGATTCTGTAGTGCCTCCGAAGCAGGGATTTGGGTGGATGTTTTTTAAAACAACTTGTTTACAAGATTTTCTGTATATTCGACCGTGCTTTGTATTCTATATTTAGTAAGTAAAAAGTAATTTATTCGTTAAAGTTGGGCTAAAAGGGAGAAAGTATGTGTCAGTTTCCTGATACTGTTTATTTTACATTATTTGATTTTTCCTGCGGATGAGGCCTGCCTAAAACTTATTTTTATCCCAGAAATTAGTTATTTCCAACATTTTAAGGAAATCGTTGGAGCCGTTTTTGAGATCCGTGTCGCAAGCAAGCATGTAAGCAAGCAAGCAAACCTTACTCATATTAGAGTGTAGGATATATATTTATATATATTGCAATATAATACATAATACATATTTATATAAAACATAATTTGAACAACAAAAATAAATTAATGCCTCACAAGTATGTTATGCCATAGCGGTATATTTGGGGCAATGTTAAAGAAAATTAAAAATAATTAGTAGGATGTTATTGGGTTAATCATCACAGGTTTGTATCTTAGTGAGGTTTGTACTAGTGCAGTATTATTACAGATTGCAGACCAAGCATACAGGAATAACTTGGGACGGGCATTACAAACCAACCTGCCTTTGAATCACAATTATACATTCCCCGGTATTAAACCTAGGTTGCATTCAGTCATTTTGCTAAACTTGCCCATTACAAGTTGAAACATACCATCTCAAATTTGTTATGTTGAGTTACTTACGTATTTACTAAGCCCTCTTCTCCGTGTTGGTGAGAATTCAGGGAATTTTCAAACCCGTATAAGGCACTTCTTAAGGGTAAAATCTTTCGATTATAATACAAATAATTTTTTTTATATAGTTTTTAGAGGCCTAAAATCACCGAATAAAAATCTAGAAATTCTTTTGATCATATATTTACATTGCAAACTGCAAATTTCTGTAACAAGACAACATGTTTCAGTAGAGCCCAGCATGTCCCATAGACATCAACAGTTTTATGGTGGTTTATTTACCTCATTGCCCTAATTTTGAGCCATTACTGTCAGAGGCTATAAAAGAAAGGGGGAGAGTTATAAGACGAGTATTACAATGCAATATTCAGTAGTAAAACAATCAAATGTTTAGCGGTCGTTTCTCTTTGTTTCCAGACATCTTTACCCTCTGCCATTAATTTTTCCACCCATAAAAACATATTTCTACTGTCACTTTCTTTCAACTCGGTGGGGTATCATCTTTTAGCGAATTTCCCCTATAGGGAAGAAGCTATTACCGTAGTCGGCATGGTAAGACTTAGGCCCGGGACCATGATAACTTTTCGTTTTGAGGTCCCCAGACCCCAAAAACACCATTCGTTCGATACTGTATATATATATATATATATATATATATATATATATATATATATATATATATATGTGTCCGTGAGCACGATAACTCTCGTAAAAATTATCCGATTTTGACGAAATTTGGTATAAACATGTAAAGCAGCATTTATGACTTAAAGTTCGAAAACCAGACAGATCGACCTATCCGAAGGGGTATTTTGGGGGGGTTTTGTACCCCAAAAATGGGTTTTTTGAATTTTTTACACATAATTTTTGAAAAAGTCAAATTTTAGTTTTGACCATTCGATTCAGCTTAAAAAACACACAATTTGGTATTTCGATCATTCCTCTACGTCAATTGGTTACCGAGATATTGAAAGTGCTAAACACAGTACGTTGTCTAATGTTATTCTTATGGAGGAAAAGAAAATTTTTGTATCTCGCTTATTTATGAACGTATACTGACGAAACTTGGTATACAGCTTCATCTCGTTGAGGTCTATTGATATTTGCTCCAAAAAATTGTTTTTGCATAATTCTCCCGTAGCAGCAAACCTGCGTACTCAGGCCCCATGTTATTCTTATGGATAATAATTAAATGCTCTGTCTCCCTTAATTATGACCATAAATTAATAAAAACTGGTATACGAGTTCACCTAGTTGAGTTATATTGATATCAGCGTAAAAACCAATTTTTTGTGTTCCTTGTTGCAGCAAACCTGCGTACTCAGCCCCAATGTTATTCTTATGGAGAATAATTAAAATTGTATATATCGCTTATTTGTGAATATATTTTTATGAAACTTGGTAAGTGGCTTTATGTAGTATTAAGACATTTATATCTCCATTGGAAATTCGCTGAGTATGCAGGTTTGCTGCGACGGGGGTATATATATATATATATATATATATATATATATATATATATATATATATGTGTCCGTGAGCACGATAACTCTCGTAAAAATTATCCGATTTTGATGAAATTTGGTATAAACGTGTAAAGCAACATTTATGACTTTAAGTTCGAAAACCAGCCAAATCGCTCCATCCAAAGGGGTATTTTGGGGGGGTATTGTACCCCAACAATGGGTTTTTCGAATTTCTTACATATAATTTTGGAAAAAGTCAAATTTTAGTTTTTCCATTGGATTCAGCTTAAAAAAACACACAATTTGGTATTTTGATCATTTCTCTACGTCAATTGGTTACCGAGATATTGAAAGTGCTAAACACAGTACGTTGTCTAATGTTATTCTTATGGAGGAAAAGAACAATTTTATATCTCGCTTATTTATGAACGTATACTGACGAAACTTGGTATACGGCTTCATCTGGTTGTGGACCATTGATATTTGCTCAAAAAAACAATTTTTTGCCAAAGGCTCCCGTAGCTGCAAACCTGCGTACTCATCCCCATGTTATTCTTATGGAGAATAAGTAACGTGTTATCTCCCTTAATTATGAAAATAAATTAATGAAATTTGGTATGTGGGTTTACCTACATGAGTTATATTGATATTTGTATAAAACCCCATTTTTTGTGTTCCTTGCTTCAGCAAACCTGCATACTCAGCTGCCATGTTATTCTTATGGAGAATAATTAAAATGTCATAAATCGTTTGTTTATGAATGTATATTGATGAAACTTGGTATGTGGCTTTATGTGGTATTAAGATACATATGTATGCATTGGAAATTCGCTGAGTACGCAGGTTTGCTGCTACGGGGGTATTTTTGCTCAATTATGGGTTGAAATCTACAGTAGTATAATAATTTTAATTTGTTGACCGATTATGGATTTTTGTATGTTTCTTTAATATTGCATATTTATATAGCCAAATATTTCTGTATATTGTGGCTAGTTAAAAACCATTATTGATGTGGTTGGTCCTAACACAAAGAGTTCATTTTGACTCCTTTTCATGAATTTCATAGTCATATTAAATTTTGTAAAATAACATTATACCGTTCTAAAGTTAAATGGGTACTAAATTCTTGACGAGGTAGGAATTTGATATAGCCAATCTTCCAAAGTACAAATTAATTCCGTAGGGAGGGTGGTGCAACTGCTAGTCAGGTAATTGATGTATCGATGATTTAATTAACACATTCCGAGGTTGTAGGCATAGCCACATATTTGTTGTATGTTGCTACTCCATATATAACATGTATTAGATAGCAATATTGACTTATACCTTACATATAATGTACCTATACATTGCAGCTTTATTCATATTTAATTGGTAACATCCTTTCGCGTGATTTTCTATTGGTCAAATTTCATTATGAAAAATTAAAATCTTACTGAAAAATCTCATATTGCTAAAAGAAAATAGAAATTATATTTTAAATTAAATTTAGAACCTTTTTATATCAAAATTTAGTTTACACCACTCAGAAAAATATGAATACCCTGTCGCAGTAAGTCTGTGTACTCAGCGAATTTCCAATACATGTATATGTTTCTCACTACCACATAAAGCTACGTACCAAGTTTCATAAAAATACATAAATAAACAAGTGATATGTATAATTTTATTTATAATAACATTGTCAACATACTTTACTGTGTTTAGCATCTCGGTAACCAATTGACATAGAGCAATAGTAAAAAAAAATATTTTTTTAAGCTGGATCCAACGGTGAAAACTAAAGGTATTTGTTTTAAGATTATATGAAAAAAATTCAAAAAACCCAATTCCCCCCAATACCCCTTTGGATCTGTCAGGTTCTCAAACCATAGAGTCATAAATGTTTCTTTACAGATTTGTACCAAATTTCATTAAAATCGGCCTTTTCACGAGACTTATCGCATACATTGACATATATATCTCTATCTATAAAAGGCAACGCCTCACTCACTCATCACTAATCCTCCAACTTCCCAGCATGAGAGTGGTAAAATTTGGTACATTGATTCTTTAGGTCAAAAATAGGAAAGTTAAAGCGTTTTTATACCGATTCAACTATAGGGCTTTGCCCCTCGGGGCATCAAAGTTACCATGTATTCCTTATGGACATTTACTTTTTGGTATCAGCTGATCTTGATTCCTAGTAGTTCCACGGGCTAACCACAGAATGCAGCACACACAACTGTCATAGCTTACGCGAGCGAAGCCGCTATGGGTCTTCTAGTGAATAATAGATATATGTAATATAAAAATTTGAACGAATGGTGTTTTTAGTATCTGGGCACCTCAAAACAAAAAATTAACATGGTTCTGGGCTTAGATCTTACCATGCTGACTACTATAGCTTATTCACTATAGGGGAGATTCACTAAAAATATACAAACACATTGACAAAAGATGAAGGTGACAGATCGTAAGTGTAATTTCTGTATTTTAACTGGAAGGCACACATGGTCCATGATCGTGATTATTGTGACTTTTCATATATTACAAAAATATGCTTTCCAAATTATTGGGGGGGCAACTGCCCCCTCTTGCCACCCCCGAATTACGCCTATGTGACAGATGGTAGTTTGTTGGACAATTACCAGCTGATTTACCCCAAAAATGATATCATCAAGCCTGTGCAAGAGTACATCTATGTTTGGTATTTGCATAACCAGCGTATTTTTGTGGTCCTCCTTGCAGCATACTATGAACTTTTCATTTTTTTTATTTAAAAGACTAATTTACTAATTGCAAAAAATCTGTCTTACTACAAACAAAATAATAATTCTGTTTTCCCTTTGAAAACCAGTAATGTGCAAATAAATCCTCGGCTTAACCTGATCTGGGATTAAGAGATTTCGTTGCTCTTTTGATTTTTCGTTGATACTCTTTATTGCGTGAGCATTTAATTTTTTTGAGCATTTAATTTGTTAACCAATGTAGAGCTGCTCAAATTTCTAGTTAGGCTTTGAAGTCATCCTAGGTTGATTCTTTCTAGGTCGTCCAAATTATTTTTTTCACTTCAAGTGACTCCTCGTTAAGTTGATTATAAAACAGCATAAAACAAAAACGAGATAAAACAGGGCCATGTTATAGCTAAAAATGCTCATTAACTTGATGACCAGAGCTATTATTCTTTATTCGAAACCTCTCTCTTTTATTTCCTTCCTAATTACAGTCCGTGCTGTTATCGCTCAAAGAGCTATTATGAGTTGCCTCATCATTCATTACACTTCTCCAGGCATTAAAATATTATAGCCAAGCATAATTATTATAATAATTTATTAAGAGATATATATGTTTTAAATAATCATAAGTAGACCTACTATTTCATGTTCTGATGTCCCCCACAGAAATTAAATAATTCTCATAGTAGCACGATATGATGGTAAATGTATCATATCTAGCCCACTCTATATATTAAGAGGGGACATCAGAAATTAAATAACATGTTTAAAGAACTGATAAGCATCTTTGAAAATACTATATCGAGTAAAAAAACGTATTAATTATTCAAAAATAGAACATATAGCCAGAACAAAATGTATATGATAAATGAGTTGCCAGTCCATCGGATCAAACTCACGTTAGTAAAAAGAAATAATAATAATCCTATACAATTAGCAATGTTTGCTTGATTGGTTGGTTGGTTGCACAATTATCTCAAAACGGCTCCGAGGATTTCCTTCAAATTTTGGAAATAACTTAAGTTCTGGAATAAAAATATGTTCTAGACAGATCTCATCCCCAGTAAAAATCAAATAATGTTAAAATACCCCCGTCGCAGCAAACCTGCATACTCAGCGAATTTCCAATGAATATATAACATAACACATTAAAACACTTAACAGGATTCACAAGAAATGTATTCACAAACAAGCGATAGTTAAAATATTAATTATTCTCCGTAAGAATAACATTGGGGATGAGTACGCAGGTTTGCTGCAACAAGGCACACAAAATAATGGGTTTTTATGCAAATATCAATAGAACTCATCTTAGTGAAGCCACATACCAAGTTTCATCCATATACATTCATAAATAAGCGATATATAAAATTTTAAGTATTTTCCATAAGAATAACATTGGGACCAAGAACCTAGGTTTGCTGCTACAGGAACCATAGGCGAAAAATTGTTTTTTTTATGCAAACAACAATAAACCACAACCAGATCAAGCCTTATACCAAATTTTGTCAGTTTATGTTCATAAATAAGCGAGATATACAATTTTTCTTTTTCTCCATAAGAATAACATTAGACAACGTACTGTGTTTAGCACTTTCAATATCTCGGTAACCAATTGACGTAGAGCAATGATCAAAATACCAAATTGTTTGTTTTTTTAAGCTGAATTCAACGGTATAAATTAAAATTTGATTTAAATAGAAATTACATGTGAAAACCCAAAAAAACCATTTTTGGGGTACAAAACCCCCCTTTAGATAGTGCGATTCGTCTGGATTTCGAACTCGTTCAAATAAATGGTATTTTACACATTTGTACCAAATTTGATTAAGATCGGACCTTTTTTACGAGAGTTATCGTGCTTACGGACACATATATATATATATATATATATATATATGTGTATAAATACATATATAAAAATTTGAACAAATGGTGTTTTTGGCATCTGGGGACCTCAAAATGAAAAGTTATCATGGTCTCGGGCTTAAGTCTTACCATGAGACCTACGGTAATAGCTTCTTCCCTATAGGGGAAATTCGCTAAAACGAAATTGAAAACTTAAAATACCCCCGTCGCAGCAAACCTGCATACTCAGCGAATTTCCAATGAATATATAACATAACACATTAACATACTTAACAGGATTCATAAGAAATGTATTCACAAACAAGCGATATTTAAAATATTAATTATTCTCCATAAGAATAACATTGGGGATGAGTACGCAGGTTTGCTGCAACAAGGCACACAAAATAATGGTTTTTTATGCAAATATCAATAGAACTCATCTTAGTGAAGACACATACCAAGTTTCATCCATATACATTTATAAATAAGCGATATATAACATTTGAAGTATTTTCCATAAGAATAACATGGGGACCAAGTACCTAGGTTTGCTGCTACAGGAAACATTGGCGAAAAATTGTTTTTTTGTGCAAACAACAATAAACCACAACCAGATCAAGCCATATACCAAATTTCGCCAGTTTATATTCATAAATAAGTGAGATATACAATTTTTCTTTTTCTCCATAAGAATAACATTAGACAACGTACTGTGTTTAGCACTTTCAATATCTTGGTAACCAATTGACGTAGAGCAATGATCAAAATACCAAATTGTTTGTTTTTTTAAGCTGAATTCAATGGTATAAATTAAAATTTGATTTAAATTAAGATTACATGTGAAAACCCCAAAAAACACATTTTTGGGGTACAAAATCCCCCAAAACCCCCCTTCGGATGGTGCGATTCATCTAGTTTTCGAACTCATTCAAATAAATGGTACTTTACACATTTGTACCAAATTTCATTAAGATCGGACCTTTTTTACGAGAGTTATCGTGCTTACGGACACATATATATATATATATAAATATATATATATATATATATATATATATATACATATATAAATACCCCCGTCGCAGCAAACCTGCGTACTCAGCGAATTTCCAATGAATATATATGTCTTAATAACACATTATGCCTCTTACCAGAATTCATAAGAAATATATTCATAAATAAGCCATATTTAAAATATTCATTATTCTCCATTAGAATAACATTAGGGATGAGTACGCAGGTTTGCTGCAACAAGGAACACAAAATAATGGGTTTTTATGCAAATATCAATAGAACTCATCTAAGTGAAGTCACATACCAAGTTTCATCCATATACATTCATAAATAAGCGATATATAACATATTTATTATTCTCCATAAGAATAACATGGGGACCGAATACCTAGGTTTTGCTGCTACGGGAACCATAGGCGAAAAAGTAGTTTTTTGTTTAAACAACAACAAACCACAACCAGATGAAGCGATATACCAAGTTTCGTCAGTTTATGTTCATAAACAACCGAGATATAAAATTTTTTTTTCTCAATAAGAATAACATTGGACAACGTACTGTGTTTAGCACTTTCAATATTTTAGTAACCAATTGACGTAGAGCAATGATCAAAATACCAAATTGTTTGTTTTTTTAAGCTGAATCCAATGGTATCAATTAAAATTTGATTTAAATGATTATTACATGTGAAAACTCAAAAAAAAACATTTTTGGGGTACAAAACCCCCCCAAAACCCCCCTTCGGATGGTGCGATTTGTCTGGTTTTCGAACTCGTTCAAATAAATGGTACTTTACACGTTTGTACCAAATTTCATTAAGATCGGACCTCTTTTACGAGAGTTATCGTGCTTACGGACACATATATATATATATATATATAAATATATATATATAAATATATATATATATATATATACATATATAAAAATTTTAACGAATGGTGTTTTTGGCATCTGGGGACCTCAAAATGAAAAGTTATCATGGTCTCGGGCTTAAGTCTTACCATGAGACCTACGGTAATAGCTTCTTCCCTATAGGGGAAATTCGCTAAAATTTGAACGAATGGTGTTTTTGGCATCTGGGGACCTCAAAATGAAAAGTTATCATGGTCTCGGGCTTAAGTCTTACCATGAGACCTACGGTAATAGCTTCTTCCCTATAGGGGAAATTCGCTAAAATTAACATTGGGCTTATGGAGTTTCAAATCAAAACAAAAGAATTGTAACAGCTGTTCATAATCAACCAGGGAACTGTCAAAGTAATACTCATGTTGTTTATGATTATTATCATGTTGTTTCCTGAGAGCAGAGATTAAAATATTTGAGTAAAGATTACATATATAGAGTAGTAAAATAAATCAAAGGGACATTGAACTGTAAATAACAACTGGAGTGACCTTAAAAATGTAGAAAAGAGGCAAATGAATTATAGAAATCAGATTATCAGTAGGGGGAAGTGGTGAAATATTACTCCAAGCCATCTAAACAAACTGACTGGCCTTCCCCGAGCAAAGCTCAGCCCCCCAGTACTAGTTACTTATTGAAGTAAGTCTGCTCTATCTGTGTCAGTATGTCTTTTCACGTTGTGATGTCTAGAGTTTTTGTATCAGTGAATTATTGTGGTTAGTTGTTGTAGAATTACAGGTCTGTATAATTTCTTAGCAACTTCTTCTGTAAAGGGCTTTTTCAAGTCGAGGTGGAGTAAAACCTCCGAAAGGAAAAACGCCCACAAAGAAAAGGAAAGGAAAGGTGTTTTTCCCCTAAGTTGAGGTGGAGTGTTCTATTGTTCATATATCTGCTGGACCATCGGTTTACAAGTAATTTAGGTTGAAAAGTTTGGAGTATATTTAAATCGCTAATTTTTTCTGGGGCCAAATACTTGAATTACATATGTAAAGTATGGTCTAAAAAGGCTTTTATAGAGGAGGTTTTTATGTTTTAAAGTAGTTGGAGTCAGAAATCGTTCTAGAATTTTAAGTCGGGAGCTAAGTTGAATTTTATTGCGCTATGTCAGTCATATCAGTCCTAAGTATCAAACGGAGTTGCTTTGAGGACTTTTAGTATAGTGTACCTGAAGGTCAAGTTTATCTTAAGAGGGAGAGGGTAATTCAAGATGATTTGGTGCCTTGGAATTATCTTTTAATTTTCTATCTTTTAAATACTTTAGATTTGTTCTTGTACATTTTAAGATGCCAATTTGGATGTTAACTTTTGGTTTGAGTTATTACGTACACTAACATTTAGGACTTTCATGATACAAAAATAAATAAAACTACTAGTTTGTTTTGTTTGTATTTCTCTAAAGAGCTTTAAACATAAACTTGTCAGGCTTTGCTAGAAGATTACATTCGGCAGATACAGACTTTGATTCATTTTGTTTCTAACGCTAGAATACAATTTAGAAATTAAGTGTTTCGAGCCATTTATATCTACACCTTGATTCTCTGTGCCTTTTGTATCTGTCTGATGTTAGGCAGAGAGAACATATGGCTTTGGGACTTCTGCAGCATTAATGTTTTTTTTAAGATTAATCTGCAAGTGTGTCTTTCTAGTCAGAGGGCTGCATTTATGTATTTACACAGACATACAACCAGATTTAATTATAAATTGGACCAATCAAGGCAAAGGTTGACTAAATCAATGGACTATCCTGTAACATTGGGTGAAAACCCTTTTAATAAGCCGATGTGCAGTTTTGACACTTTGCCACCAGGGGCGGAGACTGACTAGGGGGCGGGGGGGTCATAAAGGGGGGAAAATATAAATTATCAAAATACAATAACCTTGACTGTGAAAATTGGGTAAAATGCATGAAAATTGGGTAAAATGCATGAAGGTCAGAGGTTTTGGGGGTGGGGGTCATGACCCCACAACCTCCCCCCTGTATCCGCACCTGATTACCATAGAATAAATTTCACAATAAGTAAAAATACCCCCGTAGCAGCAAACCTGCATACTCAGCGAATTTCCAATGCATATTAATTTATCTTAATACCACATAAAGCCACATACCAAGTTTCATCAATATACATTCATAAATAAACGATTTACGACATTTTAATTATTCTCCATAAGAATAACATGGCGGCTGAGTATGCAGGTTTGCTGAAATAAGGAACACTAAAAATGGGCTTTTATACAAATATCAATATCACTCAACTAGGTAAAGCCACGTACCAAGTTCTATTAATTTATGTTCATAATTAAAGGAGATAACACGTTAATTATTCTCTATAAGAATAACATTGGGCTGAGTATGCAGGTTTGCTGCTACGGGAACTATCGGGCAAAAAATGGGTTTTTGTGCTAATATCAATAGACCACAATGAAATGAAGCAATATACCAAGTTTCGTCAGGATAAGTTGATAAATAAGCGAGATATACAATTTTTATTATCCTCCATAAGAATAACATTGGACAACGTACTGTGTTTAGCACTTTCAATATCTCAGTAACGAATTGACTTAGAGCAATGATTAAAACATCAAATTGTGCGTCTTTTTAATCTGATTTAAATGGGTAAAAATAAAATTTTACTTTTTCAAAAACTGTATGTAAAAAACTCAAAAACCCATTTTTGGGGTACAAAACCCCCCCAAAATACCCCTTCGGATAGGTCGATCCGTCTGGTTTTCGAACTTAAGGTCATAAATGCTGCTTTACACGTTTGTACAAAATTTCATCAAAATCGGACCTTTTTTACGAGAGTTATCGCACCCACGGACACACACATATATATATATATATATACAGTTTCGAACGAATGGTGTTTTTGGGGTCTGGGGACCTCAAAACGAAAAGTTATCATGGTCCCGGGCCTAGGTCTTACCATGCCGACTACGGTAATAGCTTCTTCCCTATAGGGGAAATTCGCTAATTCCCTATAGGGGAAATTCGCTAAAAGATCTACCTGAAAGAGTTGCTTGGCTTTAGGCACACCCAGTCTAAAGTTGTAATGTTCTGAAGGACCAATAAATGTCTTATTTGTTGTACATGTCTCAGTAACACAAGTCTTGATGGTGTTGCAGAGTTGAAGGTGGAGTACAGAGGAGGCCTGCCACAGGTGACGGTGCCGCTACCCTCCAGGAGAGAGCTCTGCCGCTTCACCCTGAGGCCAATCAGCAACACTGTGGGCGACTTCCTGACCATGCTGCGCGACGAGGATAAGGGCATCGACCGAGTCGCCATCTCTACCAAAGGTGAACTGTGGCTTTGGAATGTATCGTATTAAGAGGGGGCATCAGTCACGAGACTTTTGGTGTTTCTACCTGCTTCCCCCATAAGGTCAATGTTAACTTTCAAGTTACGTCCAGTAGTTATTTGTGAATTTGTAGTTTTAAAATTTGGTAGGAATGTTGTACTGGTGATTATCTCGCGATTTCGGTTTTAAAATTTGGTAAAAAAAATTTTATTTTTATTATTTTGAGGAGAAATGTCTATAAATAAAATTTGAAACTTTGCTCACACTGAAATCGCTTTGTTATTTTTCCTCTTTAAAACAAGCTATGAATCAACAATATCCGACCATCCGTTCAGGCTGGATGGAACTTGATAGATAACTTTGCTCTTATGGGCTTAGAAATCTACCTGGATTTACTGGTGCCCCCTCTTAAAATGAACTGGTGTTTCTTCCCAGGAAGAGTCTCAGAAGGCCACTTAATGTATTGTAACGGTTCCTTTTTAAATATATGTAATTCTGAGTATAAGGGAATGTAGAAGCCGGAATGACTACTACAGTTTCATGCTAAGTTATCAAGTATTTATTCAGAGTTATGGCTATCTAATAACTTTACTCAAAGCACGTATCAAGAGGAACGAGATTGAAAAGTTATGTGTTTGCTGTCTTAACCATGTATATGAATACAGTTCATGTCTATGTAATAAAGAAACTGTTCTAAAATAGGTTCTCTCCAGACTCCTGTCCTTAACAAATGATTTATCGTACGCATTGTACCTTCTGTTTTACATGAAATAAAATTGTTAGTTACTTAAATTTAATACAGAGGGTGTTGAATGATGGTCGACAGATTTGAGCATTTAGAAGAAGTTGATTGTACAAAATTATTGTTTATAAACAACAAAATTAAAATGTAAAATCTATTCTAAACCACTTACTAATAATCTTGTTGATCAATAAAACAAAACAAGTTTAGACATTTGCGTGACAGTTGAAAAACTAATTAAATGAAAACAAAATAATTCTGGTTTTGTATCAGTTGACAGACGCATATCCACTCATTCACGTGTTATTGTGTGTTCCATACGGAAACTATCTATAGTAATTTATTTTTAAACATTTTTATTTATTTTGTAACCATTCCCAGCTCAATATTGATTTATATTTCTAGGTAATTAGTTCCCATAAGTGATACAATGAAAAAATAAAGCTTTCTGGATTTTTCCTGTTTAATGGAATGCCTTATATAAAAGCTATAAATTATACTAAACGAAGTAATATTTATTGAGGTAGGAATTTTTGAATGGTGAAGTTAACAACAGTTACAGTACATTGTTAAATTAAAATACCCATTATAAATATAAAGATAATTGTATTCAGTTTCCACCTACAAGTCGGATAAAGACATCATTAACTTGGTTCAATATTAACTTTCTGCCTTAACAACCTCTCGAGATTGCCTGGCTTTGCTTCTCCCATATTTGCATTTACAATGTGAAATAAATTATTTGTACCGTGCCGCACTCTGTGAGACATCAAACCATCGAAAGTTTAGCAGAATTTTAATTTAATTGATACTGAAAATATATATGTTTTCCGACAAGAAAAATATTACTAAAAACAATTTAAAATTATAATAACAATTGTTAAAACAACTCTAATTTTGGTAGTTTTGTAAACATAAAGTACATGTTTAGTTGTTCGTGTATTTTTTCTTTTAATTATTTACTAGATTTTATGTTTTTCCAGCATAAGAAAATTACAACTCTGTTGCCTATTTAATTTTACGGGACTAAACGTTTTTTGCGAAAAATAAATTTGTCAGTCGACTTATTGTTAAGTCACGCAATTTATAGCTCAGTATTCTAGCAAGGTTAGCAACTAGAAGACAAATTAATTTTTAAAGTATTACTTTTTTAAAGTAAGAAATCAAAATTTGTATTGTCAAAATAGTTTAATTTTATCTTATAGTAAAATATAATTTGTCATTTTGCAACAGATAGAATAGAATAGAATAGATTATTTATTTTCTCAGAAATAAAACATGTCAAATAACAATTTCACAGTAAACAAAATAAATAAAATAAATAAACATTAATTTTCTTGCTCTCAGTCCACAGTTCATAATTAAACACAATATCACTTATTGACCTGCCAGAACTGACCATCTTTGTTCCTGAAAAAATATAGTAATACTAAAGATATATTAACAAACAAAAAAAACAATATCACGTACATTCTGAGAAAAATAGGGCCTCTAAAGGCTAAGCCTGTTTTAGAGGTTCCAACGAAAAGGTATAATAAAATAAAATACGCTCAAAGAAAAATTAACTGAGTACGCTATGGAATGTCTTACATCTAAATACTTAACAAAATTATCTTAAAATCAGTCTCTAAATTTCATTAGAACATGTCAAAAACAAAAGTTGAACTATGACTAAAATATACTGTCTTGTGGAAAAAACAAACAATAACTGAAAAAAGGTTTTAGACACTATGATTCTATGATAAATCTCCCACAAAATGTAAATGAGGTAATTTTATCAGTAAAAATATTTAACTTTTAGTTCAATATTTTCATTAACACGTCTATATTTTCTAATTCCAATAGCCAATTTTTTAATTTTACCGTAAAAATCTTTTTGTTTTTAGCTTCTTTTATATAATCAGGAATCAAATTGAATACTCTCGGACCAACAAAAGAAAATGTTTTAGTAAAAAAGGTATAATTTGGTTTTGGAACAAGGCTGTGATGGTGAGTTCTTAATTTGCTTCGATAAGAGTCAGTATTTTGGGGGAGATTTCCACTTTTATCATAAAAACATTTTAAGACCTTATATATAAACAGATACTTTAAGGGCAGAATTTTTAATGATAAAAACAAAGGTCTTGAACTGTATCTTTGGCTTCTCCTAGCTATTAATCTAACAAAATGTTTTTGCTGTACATAAATTGCTTCTAAATTTGAAAGATAATTCCCACTGTAACAAATAAGCCCATATTCCAGTCTACTTTCAACTAAGGAAAAGTACAGGGAACGTAATACATTTTCTGGACACATATCTTTTAAAAAATAAAAATACTTCAAAACACCATTTAAAGTTGATTTCAATTTTGACATGTGAATTTTCCAGTTTACTTCCCTATCAAGAAAAATTCCCAAATACTTAATAGAATCCACTTTCTGAATGTTTTCACAATTAATTGTACAAGGAGCATGTTTTCTGAGACAATTTACACATCTATAATTTATGGGACCTGAAAATTTGACATCTTTTCTTAAATTTAAATTAGTAAATTTGGTTTTCTCAGTACTTAAAAGCATGTGATTCTTGACAAACCAGAATTTGAGTCTCAGCAAATCTGTATTTATGTCACTTCTAATTGCCTCCAAGTTGTTGCCCACATAACAAAGGGCAGTGTCATCAGCAAATGAAGTTAATTTACCTTTAAAGGATGCACCACAAAGATCATTTATGTATATTAAAAATAAAATTGCTCCTAAAACTGATCCTTGAGGAACCCCAAATAAAATTTCACCCATTTCACCAAGCACCCCATTAATTCTGACACACTGTTTTCGCCCTGTTAGGTAGCTTTTGAACCATTTGTGTGCGACTCTCTTATTCCACAATTGAACATTTTAGCAAGAAGTATTTCATGATCGACAGTATCAAAAGCTTTTTTAATATCTAAAAATAAACCGGTGACATTCTGTCCTGAATTGAGTCCATCATATAATTTTGACATAAAATCATTCAAAGCTTGTTCTGTACTTAAACCTTCCCTAAACCCAAATTGATTCCTACAAAAAAATGTGTGTTTCCCAGAAATTTAACCAATTTTGCCTTCATGATTTTTTCAAATAGTTTTGCAAATGTTGGGAGTAATGAAATTGGACGGTAGTTACTTGATTCTGTTTTTGCCCCACTTTTAAAAATTGGAATCACTACAGCTTCTTTCATTTTACTAGGAAAAACTCCGCACTCAAAACTTAAATTAATTAAGTGACATATGACATCTTGAATTTTGGGGGAAACAGCTTTTAATAAAGAATAATTTATTCCGTCTATTCCCGGGGAAGTTCCATTTTTTAAGGATTGCACAATTTTTAATATTTCTTGAACTGTTGTTGGCTCAATAAACATGGAATTTACCTGAAAATTAGTTTGAAAAATCTGCTCAAAATTTGTTAATGCACAATCGCTTAAGTCAGTGGTTTCGATTTTCAAATTGTCCACTACACTCAAAAAGTTTAAATAACTTTAAATAAGTTTAAAGTTAAAAAGATTTAAATAACGTCTTGATCTTTAATCCATTTTTTTATTTTCCAAGCAGAAGGTGTTCGAATAGCGTCTTCCAACTCTATAGAATCTCTCATGGAAGAGGACTTCAAGTTGTTAGTCAATGATAAAGAATTTCTTGTCCAAACACCAGAATTAAGTGAAAAACTTACCAAGGTAAATGTTATTTATTAATATATTATTTAGTAAGTAGCATGTATTTAATGTTTTAAACGTGTGGAAGTATTTATCATGAACATCTTAATGTGTTGTAGAATGTATCTCTTCTCCAGTGCTAAATTGTATCACAGTAGTATGGTTTGATTGCTTACAAATAATTTCTGAAAAGTTTTTGAACTTTTTTTCTTGCACATTTTGTTAGGCTTAAATAAAGTAACTCAGTCGAAACAGGGTTATCATTATGTTTCGAAGATCATTAATTGTTCAAGATCTCATCATGGTAAAACAGCATAAAGGCTCTGACCAAGTTTTAAATTACATTTTAATTTTAGTTTAATTAACATGCTAATAATTATAGTATTCTGTTTGTTAGATGCTGTTCTCCTTCCGGTTTTAATTTCATTTTTTTTGTTTTTAGGTCGACAAAAGCTTTGCAATTTCTAAGCCTAATAGAAATTATTGGCAAACGCTTTACGACCAAACAGTAAATTATGTTAGTGAAACTTTATCTTCTTTCGGCTTGAATTTTGGACCGAGCAAAACCAAAGCGTTGACGGTTGTAGAGGAGGAAGGGAAGGTGAGAGGAGTTGCGTGGCATCCCTTCATTTGACAAACTTTGACTTTGATTTTGGTTGATAGAAGTTCCTGCGAATGTAATTTGAGGATTTTTAATAAAAACCAAATTATTCTTGCACGTTCAATACGACATGGGCAAATGTTTTTACTGTTGGTTCCAAAATCATACATACTATGTAACCGGATGTTTTGGACCCTGGCCCTTTTCCAAAATGGGAATGTGAATGTGGGAAGGGTGTACTGTTCTGTCAACCCGGACATGGATGAAAAGGTGTCAATTACTCTTTTACCTACTCTGCAGTATATTACCCAGCCAATCAAAAAGTTCAATGTTACAAACATTACAATTGATTAAATTTATATACTTTTCAATTTAGCTTATTATACGGAGTCCCTCTTTTTCTTGACAATATGGACACCATTAGGTGTCAATGGTATTTGTATACAAGTCTCCTAAAATCTCAAAAATATGTTCAGTGTATCAGATTAAATTATTAACACTCCAATGTAAAAAGGTAGCCTACAGTCAGTGCAGCCACTTCTATCAACACTGAAGCGCGCTGCTGAAGCCAAGTGCATGACAGTTGAAGTTTCCTGCAGTCGAGTGCTGTGATTGTCGCGTGCCATGCTTTTCTCCAATAACCTTCTCTTCTTCTAATATTTCTTTGTTATTTTTTTACTCTGCTCGTAGTATCTGTAAATTTGGTATTTTGTGCAATTTACATTTGAATATTTTAGCGATCAATCAGCTATTTGTAATATATGGGTTTTATTTCTTTTATGGTAAGTTGTTTCATTTCATTGTTAAGTTTTTGTTGAATTTGTTTATGGTTAGCTGTAAATGCTATTAGTTGTGAACAGTAAAATTATATTGTGTACATTTTTTACATACTATTACGATACCGTATATCTTTAACTTTAGGTAAAGATAGAATTTATTTTAATCTACAGAAAAAACATGTATAGTTTTGATTTACTTTTCTGTACATTTAGTGAACAAAAGAGCATTCCTTTTAAAAACCTATTTGTTAATAACTATCTATCTATAATTTTATAAAGAAGAGGTTGTTTCTGTCTGTCTGATGTTCCGGGTGAACGCAAAAACTACTGAACCGTCTGGGCTGAAACTTTACACAAAGGTAGATCTTGAACCCATGCAACACATAGGCCTATTCACTTCCTTAAAATCCCCTCGGGCTACACCCCGTGAACATCCTAAGTTTCAATATTTACATTTCAGAAGAAAGTAAACATTCAGGAACTGTAATGCGAACAGTTGTGGATACTTTCATTTGCCAGCTTAAAGAGCAGAAGCAAGAACAGCTGTTCAAGCTAACTAAAATGCAAATTGCATTGACTACAGAACGGGTAGAGAAAACACCTGTGTGAACGGGTACATCAGCTAGTAATAATATAAAGAAGAGGTGGTTTCAGTCTGCCTGTCTGTGTGATGTTCCGGGTGAACGCAAAAACTACTGAACCGACTGGGCTGAAACTTTACACAAAGGTAGATCTTGAACCCATGCAACACATAGGCCTATTCACTTCCTTAAAATCCCCTCGGGCTACACCCCGTGAACATCCTAAGTTTCAATATTTACATTTCAGAAGAAAGTAAACATTCAGGAACTGTAATGCGAACAGTTGTGTATACTTTCATTTGCCAGCTTAAAGAGCAGAAGCAAGAACAGCTGTTCAAGCTAACTAAAATGCAAATTGCATTGACTACAGAACGGGTAGAGAAAACACCTGTGTGAACGGGTACATCAGCTAGTAATAATATAAAGAAGAGGTGGTTTCAGTCTGCCTGTCTGTGTGATGTTCCGGGTGAACGCAAAAACTACTGAACCGACTGGGCTGAAACTTTACACAAAGGTAGATCTTGAACCCATGCAACACATAGGCCTATTCACTTCCTTAAAATCCCCTCGGGCTACACCCCGTGAACATCCTAAGTTTCAATATTTACATTTCAGAAGAAAGTAAACATTCAGGAACTGTAATGCGAACAGTTGTGTATACTTTCATTTGCCAGCTTAAAGAGCAGAAGCAAGAACAGCTGTTCAAGCTAACTAAAATGCAAATTGCATTGACTACAGAACGGGTAGAGAAAACACCTGTGTGAACGGGTACATCAGCTAGTAATAATATAAAGAAGAGGTGGTTTCAGTCTGCCTGTCTGTGTGATGTTCCGGGTAAACACAAAAACTACTGAACCGACTGGGCTGAAACTTTACACAAAGGTAAATCTTGAACCCATGTAACACATAGGCGTATTCACTTCCTTAAAATCCCCTCGGGCTATGTCCCTTGAACGTCCTAAGTTTCAATTTTTACATTTCAGAAGAAATTTAACATTCAGAAACTGTAATGCGAACAGCTGTGGATACTTCCATTTCTCAGCTTAAAGAGCAGAAACAAGAACAGCTGTAACATTTACATGAAAAAATAAATTCAAATGAGCCTTTAATAATCAATATTGAATAATTTGTTGAGGAAGGACAAGCTTTGGAAGTTAACATTGGCCTTATAGGGGAAGCAGGTAGAAATGTGAAAAGTTTTTTGACGGGTGCGTCCTCTTAATAGTTTGTATGTTTATAAGGCTGTCTAACTTGAGGACCTCTACTACAGGTTATTGTTTAGTTGGCAACTGGCATAAAGTTGAGACAGTCTTCCCGATGTAGCCTACTTACTTGCTAATATTGGAGTCTGCTCCATTTTAAGTCTTGGCCTTGTTAAAGTTTTAGATTATGAGATGGACAAATGTGACCAGCATTACAAATTTTTAATTATTGGGTGATTTGAGGTGTTTTATTCATACCATAATATTAAACTGGTTTTTATAGATTTTTGCTGAACCTTTACAAAGTTTTATTGTTGTCAATTCTGATGAACAAGGTATATTTAAAACATTATAGTTTTTAGTACCAAATCCTTTTACAATGATTTATAAAACTATTTAACTTAAGTTGGAATGGGTGAGATATCTCGATTCCGATTTTGTTTCTAGGACCTCATAGTTATTGGGATTTGCTTAAAAAATTATTAAATTTGTAGCAAGGTTTTCTATGGGTCAAGTCAAACTGTTTTAGTTCAAGGTAGTTTGATGGTGAAAAATAAGTCCAATAACCAAATAAAGTTAATATTCAGGTCCTTATCTTATATATAAATTCCATCGGTAGAATAACAGGAATCCACCTCAATAAATAATTTTGGACTGTTGCTATCGTTGGATGGCAGTTACTCCATTTCTTTTATTATGTTTTTTGTGTGTATTTATGCCAAGTGGAAATTATAACGTTTTTAAAGGAAGCAGTCCAAATTCTGGTTTTGGTACTAAAGTCAACCTACTTTTAGGAAGCACAACTAATTAATAGCCAAAGACAATAGACAGCTGGGTACAAAAATAAGTCATGTTCCGATAGTAAACAGTTTTAGAGATTATGTAAAACATACGGACGGACAGACAGTAAACGGTAGGAATAGAGCAAATGTTGTATTTTTATTTGCTAGTTTTCATCTGCTGAATCATGAGGTACAGTTTGGTGCAATGGTTGCGAGACTCCCACAATGGCAGTCATGTTAGGGCTCAGAAGTGCACCACATTTCTAGCAAATTCCATATTAATTGTTCAACATAAATCCTTACTAAACTGTAGTGTAAAATACATAAATCTGCTTTGGTTACACCATAAGGAGGATACAACTTTAACGTGTATTGCTAATTAATTGCTCAACTTATAAACTTGCAAGTAATTGCTCTGGTGTTGCTGTTATGCCAACTGCAATGTCTTAACATTAAATTTATTGTTGCAGGAGGAAATTAAGAGGTTATCCGATGTCCGATCTTTAGTTAACCAATTATACGAAGCACTTAACGTAGAAGAACACCAACTGAAGAAAGAGCGGGAACTGTTAGCGAAGTTGGAGGAATTAAAGGTCACCTTAGAACCCTTAGAAAAGGTAAGGAGTGTACATATTGCTTGGTTGTAAGTTGTGTCAGTAAATTAAATTCAAATTACAAGTGGCATCCAATGCCACTAAATAAATATTTCCCTTTCTCTGTCTTGGCGTATAATTTGAATATACATAACATAGAGCGTAACATAGAGGAGTAACATAGAGCATAACATAGAGCTTGGGAGTAACTTATTGAAACATTGATTCCTTGTTACCATGACAAATTATAAGACTTCAGTTTTGTCAATGAAATCGGTAGTTCAATCTGTTGAAGCTTTGCCATTTCAACCATGCGCCCTTTTTGACTTGGGATATCTGGAGTTTAGTATAGAAAAGACATTGGCAACTACGCAACGCTGTGGCTTTGTTACGAAGGCTTACAGGTGCACTTCCCGAGAAAACTCTTTAAGAATGACAAATTAAAAATTGTTTCTCCTAAGTCAGTTTTTAATATGAATTCACATAACACGGTTTTACGCCAAGTGGAAATCATAACGTTATAATAAATAAATAGAAACATAATAACAGCATATTAAATGTAAACAAAATTAAATTCGGACAATTGTAAGGCTTGTTATATTTCAGTTTCACTAACAATATATTTAGTTTAACCCTTTTTCTAAGACTGTTAGTTGTCCGATTGCAAATATTATCGGATATTATTGATCATTAGAAAATCTTTATACGATGAATATAGTTTTAATTAACTTTTTATTCGACTGTGAAGAAAAGTGTAATTTTCACCAGAAGTCTAGCTGTGAGTCATTGTCCAACTCGAAGCAGGTGACATATGGGATGAGCTAGCAAGTTCCGCTGCGTTGCCAAACTGTGCAAATCCCAAGTGATAAGTCAGAGCGTGCGTGTTATATGTGTACAATACTGGTATAGTATTTTGAAGTTGCATAGTTGGGATAGTGACCTGGTAAAAAAACTGGCGACTATAAAAAGTTATTTTTAACCTAGAAGTTATCCTGCGCATCATTATTAGATCTTCACTTGACACAAATTTGTTTAACAAGATAAGGTTTGAATTGCCTGTAGGGTCAACAAATTTGCTTTATTAGTTTAATTAGCTTGGTTAATTAAGGTTAGTAAGGCTCAAAAAGGTGCCTTGGGGCAAACCACTTTGGTGGCCAAACAAACAAAAACAACCCCAACAGACCTCTTCATACCTTCCGAACCTTAACTTGCAAAAGGCTAATCAACCTAATCAATAGCTCTTGTAGATTCCTCTGACCAGTCACCTGGATTCACGTATTTTAATCTCATATTGACACTTAAGCTGGTTGTTAAGAAAGCTGAGCTCTAAGGAGTTACTAATTGTTGTGTTTTTTAATATGTACTAAAAGAGCTCGAGGCATAGATTCGGCAAAATATTTTATAATTTAAATCTGTCATCCGGGCTCCCTCTATCCCGCAAACCTTAAAAGATTAGCAATTTTAAAAAGATTTGCTGAATTTTGTATCAACAAAATCATAAAACATTAACAAAATACAGCGCATCATCAAGAACAGATCTTACAGATATTACATAAAATAACTATCACTGGAGGCAATATTGCTTGTAAAGTGTGTTTCAAATTCAGAAGCGTGTTAAGAACATTTGCTCGAGTCCTGTGAATTACAAGTACAGTATGATTTACAAGTACAATAAAACCTCGATCAACCGTCACTCATTGTAACTGTCGCTCTCTGTTATCTAGTCTATGAGAATTTTATGATTTATTAGCGTCGGGATTTGTGCCATACAACAGTGTCTGAGCGCCTCTATGAGCTATTATGTTGAGCAGAGACTTAATTGCGACATAATTCTAATGACATTTCTATTATCCGTCTCAGACCAGTCCTGAAGGTCCCCCTGTACCTCTAGTTTATATGACAATCCCAGTTCCACCTGGAAGATATAAACATATTTTTATAAATCACCTGACAAAAAATCATTGACTGCATTGCCAAACAATTTTTAAAATTTTTGCTTGTAAATTGTTATACATGCAGTAATCATAAGATCTTATTAATATGTTATACGATTGGCTTGTCATACTTGGGAGGGCAAATCATCTATATGTAACATGTATTTTATAATTAACTTTTCAAATATACATGTTACTGAATTAAAAGAAAAGTAGGATTTCAAAATTTTTAACTCCTTTCCTTTTTCTTACATCGCTTTCTAGTACTAGCGAAGAACTAGCGAGAGATAAGTTAAAATTTACAATTGCTGGAAGCAAATGGAAATAAAAAATTATAGCAATACTAATCCTACACTCTTATACGAACAATGTCTGTCTGTCTGCAAAATTTATCTCTGAGTCCACCGGAATGATTTTGTTAAAACTTTGGAATTAGGTGCTTTTGGACCTAAAAATATGGTTGATACAAGCCTCAACCCCTGGAAAATTTGTATTTGGGCTTACGGAGTTTCAAATCAAAACAAAATAATCATAACAGCTGTGGACAAAATTAACCAAACATGTGATTTCTTGAAAACAGTAACTAGAACCATTGAATCGAGATTGCTTGGATATTTTTTTCATCCCCAAAACAAATTAAAAATCATCGAGCATGGCTCGGTCTTCCCGGTTCTACTCTTATTATGCCCTTTACATGCAGGTCTCAGGAATCTTTGTTTGAAATGTCAGATTTGTTCTGCAATCAGTAATGTTCGTTCCATACACACCAATTTTGGATTAAACGACATTAAGTTCTATGAGAATGATGTCTCAAATCAATCAAGACTGACAAAGTGTTTTTTCAGAGTATAAATGTACGATTAAAACATTTCTGTCGATACAGCACAAAATTATCCGCATTGTATTGTTATTTTAAGAAATACTTAAAATGCTATCATTACAGAAGAGGCAAGACCTGGAAGACCTGGCATTTCGGCGCACCAACGCGCTGACGTGGGTGGGGCTCGGGCTGATGGGTGTGCAGTTTGGCATCCTGGCGCGGCTCACGTGGTGGGAGTACTCCTGGGACATCATGGAGCCCGTCACGTACTTCGTGACCTACGGCACGGCCATGGCGGCCTACGCATACTACGTACTTACCAAACAGGTTTGTGTGTTCTTAGTGAATTTGCTATTGAAAAGTGAACTATTAGCATGATCCGCACGGTGAAACTTAAGCCCGGAACTACAATAGACGTTCATAACGTGACCCCCTAAACACGTTTTGGGGGGGGTCGTTCAAAATACTCCTATACTCCCCCCTATACTCCTATACTCTAATACGAGCAATGTCTGTTGGTTTGCAAAATTTATCTCGAGATCCAGCGGAAGGATTTTGTTGAAAGTTTGGGATTAGGGGCTTTTGGGTCTAAAAATATGATTGGAGAAAACCACTACCTCAGAAAAACTAGAATTTTTCTAAACAACTCATTTGAAGATTGAAAATTTTAACATTGGGCTTATGGAGTTTAAAATCATAACACTGGTTACTATGAATAACAAAACCAAATCATTAAACCAGCTGTTTGATTTTATCTATAACTTATAATATTGTAAACAGCTGTTTATCATTATGGAAATAAAAAACCTACTTGAATGGCAACTCTCATAATGGAAATAAAAAAACTACTTGAATGGCAACTCAAAACTCTTTTTTCGATAGGCGAGTGAGTGTAGCGAACGAGGTAATCCGGGAGGCGAGTGAGTGACGCGAACGAGCTCATATTGAAAATGAACAGGTATTTGAAACAAAACAAATTCAATGCCTCTTCTGCGGAGTCAAACACCGAGCATGGCTCGGTCCCCCGGTACTATATATATACAGGGTGTTTTTTTTAACTGTGCCACCATTGGGATCTTGTAAACTGTACATCATACAGTAAACTTTAAATGGGGAACATTCCCTTGTTTTTAAAGAGGTTTAAAAATAAGTAGATAAAACTTTTGTAAATGGCCGCCATTTTCCAATATGGCGGTCAACTTCATTTTTTCTTATGGCATACCCTGTATTTTATGGTGTTTACGGATATTAAATGAAAATGTAAGACTTTTTTATTCTTGAGTAATTTCTGATATACTTAACCGTTTATGAGATTCAGAGAGATAAAGGTAAATCATTTTTGTTGTTTTTGTTATCTGTGCTACCATTGGGATCTTGTAAACTGTACATCTTACAGTAAACTTTAAATGGGGAACATTCCCTTGTTTTTAAAGAGGTTTAAAAATAAGTAGATACAATTTTTGTAAATGGCCGCCATTTTCCAATATGGCGGTCAACTTTAATTTTTCTTATGGCATACCCTGTATTTTATGGTGATTTCGGTTAGCAAATGAGAATCTAAGACTTTTTTATTCTTGAGTAATTTTTGATATACTCAACCGTTTATGAGAAACAGAGAGACAAAGGTTTAATATAATTCAGGCAGGCCTAGGTGTATTAGTTTCAAGTGAGCTAGTGGCTTATTCATATTTTACTTGCTGCTTATAATAAGAAAATAATTAAAGTTATCTACAGGACACACATAAAAGATTTCTTTTAATTATAACAATTTCATTTTTGATACAAGAAACATATTTACAACAGGTGTTCAAAGTGGCCACCATCTGTATAAATACAAGCAGTCGCCCTTTTTAAAACATCATTCACAGCCTTATTGATTGTGTTGTGGTGAACTCCATGAAAGATTTCTCTGACTCTCGTTGTCATATCTGCAACAGTGTTGTATCGGGATTTGTACAAATTGTCTTTTAAATAACCCCAAACAAAGAAATCCATTGGTGTCAGGTCTGGGGACCTCGCTGGCCATGGTAATGGGCCATTTGTACCAAGCCACTTTCCGGGAAAGTGAATGTTCAAGAACTGCACTACCACTTCACTGTTATGCGCTGGGGCACCGTCTTGTTGGTATATCAACTGGGTTCTTACATTTAAAGGTACATCCTCAATTGAGTTCAACAAAATGTTCTCTAAAAACTGTAAATACATATGTCTTGTCAAATTCCCCTCATAAAAGTGTAGTGCTATTACTGCATTATTCAACACAGCACACCAACAGTTTATCGAGAATCGAACTTGGTCATGTCCTTCTCTCACTACTAACGGATTTACTTTAGCCCAGTAATGGTTGTTCTTCCTATTCCACATTCCCCTATTTGAAAAGTTAGTTTCATCAGTCCATATAATGTTCGATAAAAACCCTGGTGTATTTACAGCCTCCTGAGCTAACCATCCACAAAACTCTAGCCTCCTATTTTCATCACCCGGCATCAAAGCTTGAACTTTCGCATACTTATAAGCGTGGTACTTGTTTGTTTTTAGTACTTTAAAAATTGAGGAGGTTGAAGTTTGCAAAATGGATGCAACTTCTCTAATAGAAGCATTAGGAAAAGCCTCAAAGTATGCCAAAACATCAATTTGAAATTCATCAGTAACAACTGTGCTTACTCTCTGACATGGCTTTGCAAAAGCACCATTGGCTGCCAAGTTTACAATAAGTTGTTTGAAATACCTACGATTCGGTACTCGCCTATCAGGATACCTCTCTTGATATGCGATATTTGCTGCACTACAGTTTCTGTTACACAGAAAATACACTTCGACCATGTCAAGTTTTTCATTGTTTGTAAATTCCATAGTAAGAGAACTGTCATAACAAGCGTAATTATAAAAAAAACCAAAATAAAAACAATAAAACTGTACAAGTTAAAAACCACAATAAATTATTAATAAATTGCACGGTGAAAGACAACTATTCTGAGACTGCAAGTTTACAGGTTAGTGATTATTGTTTATTATTCCAACAATGCTATAATGCTAATAAACAGCTGGCAATGGAAATGGACGAAAGATTAATAACAGCTGTTATGAGAGCCTAAGCCTGCCTGAATTAAATTTTTATCTCTCTGTTTCTCATAAACGGTTGAGTATATCAAAAATTACTCAAGAATAAAAAAGTCTTAGATTCTCATTTGCTAACCGAAATCACCATAAAATACAGGGTATGCCATAAGAAAAATTAAAGTTGACCGCCATATTGGAAAATGGCGGCCATTTACAAAAATTGTATCTACTTATTTTTAAACCTCTTTAAAAACAAGGGAATGTTCCCCATTTAAAGTTTACTGTAAGATGTACAGTTTACAAGATCCCAATGGTAGCACAGATAACAAAAACAACAAAAATGATTTACCTTTATCTCTCTGAATCTCATAAACGGTTAAGTATATCAGAAATTACTCAAGAATAAAAAAGTCTTACATTTTCATTTAATATCCGTAAACACCATAAAATACAGGGTATGCCATAAGAAAAAATGAAGTTGACCGCCATATTGGAAAATGGCGGCCATTTACAAAAGTTTTATCTACTTATTTTTAAACCTCTTTAAAAACAAGGGAATGTTCCCCATTTAAAGTTTACTGTATGATGTACAGTTTACAAGATCCCAATGGTGGCACAGTTAAAAAAAAACACCCTGTATATACCGGGTGTCCAAAAAGTCCCGGGTCGGTTAAATATTTGTCGAAATATTTAAAATAGAGCTACAAAACTTTGCACAAAGTTACTGGACATAAAAATCTATTTTAAGACATATTCAGTGATCCGCTACTTCCTCAGGGGGACGGCCCGCTAGGAGTCAGAAGAAAATCTTAAATGTAAGCATAGGTTGATATGCATATCAAATAAAAGGTCTTTATTAGTAGAGTACAGAGCCGCAAACCCGACCTCAAACGGATAACCGAGTAAAAAATGACAGCCCTTCAAAGATGGCTTGAGTTTGCAACTTAGGTAAATAGTTCATGGAACACAGTATCAGTCACAAATAACTTTCTCTTTTAGGTTTATCATGGCTCATTCATTTTCCTTGTTTGTTTTATTTTCGATCCCTCTCAGATATAATGAAACTTATTACTCTACAACAGTATTAATTTAAACAGTTTTGGGTTAGTAATGTTAAAATCAAAAAGCTCGTCAGTTTATTTTTTACATTAACCTACGTTGCAAACTCAAGCCATCTTTGAACGGCTGTCATTTTTGACTCGTTTCTCCGTTTGAGGTCGGGTTTGCAGCTCTGTACTCTACTAATAAAGACCTTTTATTTGATATGCATATCAACCTATGCTTACATTTAAGATTTTCTTCTGACTCCTAGCGGGCCGGGCCGTCCCCCTGAGGAAGTAGCGGATCACTGATTATGTCTTAAAATAGATTTTTATGTCCAGTAACTTTGTGCAAAGTTTTGTAACTCTATTTTAAATATTTCGACAAATATTTAACCGACCCGGGACTTTTTGGACACCCGGTATATGTGTGTGTGTGTGTATGTGTGTTTGCACTCTAGCAGTCACATTTTTTGTCCGATTTACTTCAAATTTGGTGGGGACATTCCGTTCAATAATCCCAAGTTTATTGGACAAAACAACTGAAAAACTAACCCCCTTATTGGATTTTATGTTTCAAATTTTGAGTTTTCGGGCCCAAAAAGGGTCAGAAAAGTCCTGGATGTAAAATATTAGATCTAGATGTAACTTTGTTTACAATTACCCAATTTGGCTCAGTAGTAAAGAATTGAGGATCTGAAATGTCTGACACAGAATTTTTGCCCTCCTGATATTCTTAACTGGCCAGGTAAAAATGTGATAGGTTATTAGTTACACCTTTAAATTACAAGATAGCTCACAACAAATTTACCTAAATATACCTTCTTTCCTAAATATGTGTTGTATTTAGAATATTCCAAATGGGATTAGTTCTTTATAATTGTTGTAAGTGGTATTAAATAAACAACTGTAGATTCATAATAACAAATAACATTTATAAATAGGATTTGTTTGCTAGTATTACCAAGCTTATTGAATAAATGTTTGCAGGAGTACATTTTACCCGATGTCCGAGACCGCCAGCACCTCATCATCCTGCACAAGCGAGCTCGCAAGATCGGACTCGACCTCGACCAGTATAACACCCTCAAGGACGAAATCGCAAAAACCGAACTCGACCTCACTCGATTGCGAGATCCCCTGCAAGTTCACCTGCCGCCGAGATACATTTCGGCTCTAGAGACGAAATCATCGCCACTGGATAGACTCAAATCTCTAATAAACAAAGCAAGGAAAAAATAACGTCTGTAGACTCGGCGAACTCGCGGGTAGGGAAGAGATGATGTTTGTTACGTACTTAACAGAACTGAGTTTCACAAGCGTTTTAATAAACGAACGAATTGAGAAATAATACCCAGAGTATTTTATTCAAGCCGTATCGAACGCTTCGAGCTGCACAGTTTTATCCGGGAGACCGAAGATGCTCTCCCGATGATCAGCGAAAGTAAGCTTTTAAATTATATTTATGATTCTTAATTATATTTAGTTATCACGATGGATAAAATGGACCCTAAATATAGGAAGGAGAGCAAGACATTGTTCCTATTCAAAACGTAATTTGAATATGACTCAGTCCCGATTAAAATACTAATGTGTTAATTTCAACACTCGGCATTGTCTCTTCCCCTAAACCAGTATATGTTAATTTATATACTAGCCTTCTACTTTGCTAATCGATTTATATCTCCGATCAGGTACAGTAGGTAGTGTAACCGTATACTGTATACTCGGGCTCTGTGATTTTCTCCAGAACGTAAGGTCGTATTCGTCAGTTTTCCTCTATAAATACTTTACGCTTTCCTTCTTCCACAGACTTTTTCCCTGAACTTTGCATGTATTAAGCGGAACTGTATAAACAATGTACCATTGAGAAAAATACACATGTATATGAATGGAACTAATTGTGAACTTTCAAAACATGTTTGAGGCTGTCTGTTTTAATTTAATTAACTCTGTATAATGAACAATAGCAAATATCGCATGAATATTTGAGACTTTATATTCAGTAATGTAACGGTTCAATTTTAAAAGCGTGATCCTACTTAATAGTTGTTGCGTTATTTGTTCTCAGCTAAAGTGATGACATATTTAGATTATTCTTTATGGAAACTAGTTGGAATGACACATTTTTATTTATACATCGACCGACAAGGATAAAAAGTCATTTGATAACTAACTTAATTTTGGATTGTGACAACCAGTTTAAGCTACATAATAGTTTTTGTTGCATCGTCTTTGTGATTACAACATTAGTTGTGCCTTGTAGACTCTGTAGAGACATATCAAAACCCGTTCTACCACCCGATATCCAATTCCAGTTGTTGTGTATACAAATTAGTACTTCATACAAGGAAACTATTTCAATTCGATTCACAAGTTGATTGAGCAAGTTTGGCTCCACCGAGACTGCTGGACCAGTTTTTGTAGGAGCCAAAATTTGGCCAATTCTTTAAATTCTTAATTTCAAGCAAAATTTCACTTGTAAAAAATATTTGTGTAATGCATTTCTGATCAAGAAACTTTGTAAAACTCAGCTATTTTGGAAAAATAATTTAACAAAGTTTAAATACAAATTATTATTTATATAACAGTTTAATTTATCTAATGTTAAGTATAAAGCAATTTTAAATGTTGAAAACATTGACATATATATATATATATATATATATATATATATAAACAGAGAACCAAATAATCGATTTAAAAATTACAAATACTAAGCACTCACTAGGATAAAGAAATTTATTATTTAACTAATACCTCACAGTAAACCAATTTTGTGCTTCTGAATTTTATTTTGATAAAATCTGCACTGAATGCACACCGATTGTCCTAGTTTCATTATTTGCCAATATTGTAAACAACTTGGTAAAATATGTGTCTGTATCTTTATTGATCTAAAACGTGTGATGCTTCTGGAAGTGATTGGTTTTAGCTTGCAACTGATCTTAGACTGAGGTATTGACCGCATGTCAGTGCTGCGGCACAGTACTAGCCGCACGGTCGTGCTGCGGCACAGTACTAGCCGCACGGTCGTGCTGCAGCACAGTTCTAGCCGCACGGTCGTGCTGCGGCACAGTACTAGCCGCACGGTCGTGCTGCGGCACAGTACTAGCCGCACGGTCGTGCTGCGGCACAGTATTAGCCGCACGGTCGTGCTGAGTTAACTGTGTCGAAGTTGAATCGAGTGATTATTGAGTTATGCTGGTAGTTTAATGGGGTAACCATTAGGAACAAAATGTTTCTAATAAAAGGCACATCACGGCATCTGTAACAGCTGTTTTCTAAACACTACGTACTACAGCAGCTGATATAGCTGAGTCAACTTCAGTCTCGATCACTCATCGCAGATTTGTTTTATCCTCCCATTCCCATTCCTACATTTATTGAGTAGCGTAAATTATAAAAGGACGTGTTACCAACCTAAAAATTGCACACACAGTATTTCATAGAAAATTATGGTTAAAAATATACACTTGATAATCTTTTGTTCTCATATTCTGTTATGTTTTTGTGACCATTTATTCTGCAACTGTGAAATGGATTCCAAAATTTAGGTTATTGCAACAATCAAGTCTGGTTTACCCATATTTTGTACAATGGTTAATCTTATCCACAACGCTAAAAATTGTCTATTGACTAGTGATTACCCATCTTCTAGTGATTATTCGTGCTTCTTTTACCAAGGATATTGGGTTCTGTCAAGATATTTTTGTTGGTATTGACGTTTATAAGATGGTGTACATTATGTAAGATTCTTTCTCAATGTTTTAAAAATAGTATTTATTACCTTTATACCATTATATATATAACGAATTCGGGGTCGATATCATGATGTAATGTTACTAGAGAACTGGACTGTAAGTATGAAACGTGAAGGCGTTCGTAGGCCAGTTTAGGACATTAGTTCGCTTTGCTCAATGCTTGATCGTTTGTGATTCTCGCTGCCATTTGACCACAAGTTAAACTGACAGTTCGCTAGTGCTATTTTTTCTTGTTAATACCGAGTACCATTATATCGGTTGTTCCATAAACGGTGTAAAACTGTGTTGTTAATGTTGCCAGATTTTATTTTTCAACGGTTTTATTAGTTTGTAATTACGAATCGCATAAAAATATCGTTGCACAAAACTATGGGTGTTACGAAATGATCGACTGTGTTTTAAATGTATAAATAATTTATGAGTATTTGTATTTTTTTGTTATAGTCGTTATGTAAAAATATAAAACCTTAAGTTACTATGTAAAAACCTATTTTGGTAGAAATTGTATTACGTTTAATTTGTTTACCATTCTGAGTTACTTATTCATTTCTGTTAGGAGAAGTTAAAAAGACGTGTGAAAACAATTAACTAAATATTATTGTCCACATTCGACAGATCACACTAATTACATTGGGAATCGTTATACTTAGAGAGAAATTAGCTTAGAGTAAATTTATAGTCTTCTAAAGATACTGTTAACAAATACATGGTAGTAGAGTAGGTCAGTAAATGTTTTTGGATTTTTATACAAATATATGTTTTAACTAATGTTATACATTGGTGTAAATTGTTGATATACTTTACCTCAAATTTTTAAAGAAATGTGTATAGTGTTTTTAGTTCTCTCCGCATTAATTGAAAATTTATATAGTTTCCGTCATAAACCGGAGTCAAAAAAATCTTGCTGTTTTATCCGATAGCGTTTACCTTTATTATACGCTCTGTACTACGTGCACAATGCGAAATTTTAAAATACACTTTGAACTGTAGAGTTTAGGCTTTTGAATGTAGCACTGTTGTGCACATCTCAGCTCTATCCAGCTTGGGGGGCAATGTACATAGAACATCAGTTGTGGCACACTTTGGGAGGGGTTTTTAAAGCTTTACCTAGGCTTAGTGCGCACAATCAATTTTATAATTTAACTTATTAAATATGTGATGAATTTATTACCTATAAGAATGTTGTTATTGTTGGTATTGTTAAGGCTAAGATTTAATTATCGAGAAATTGTTTTTCGATCGATATATAAGAAATGTTACTTTTCTTTTTTATTTTCTTCGATGCGACAAAAAGTCACTAACAAATTACTACTAAGAGATACTTAATCGTCAAAGTAATCGTAATTGAGAGTTTTCTAAACATAAATCCATTGATAGTCTACATTTAACTGAGGACAACTTTCCTGTTATCGCATATTGAAACGTTCAAATAAAATTATATATATACCGAGGTATTTAGTTTCTTCTTTACAACCTGGGTCCTTCAACAGTTTGGGTAATTTATTTTATATTTCCCCGTGGCTTAAACCTGTTATATAAAACACATTGGGTCAGTATGGAAGGAGTAAATGAAATAATTAGTAACAAGCAACAAAATACTTACAAATAGTCTTCAGTGACTTAATAGCCATAGCCTGTTGTTATGGATGTGAAAAGGAAATTAATTTAAAATACGTCAACTCCTCCCTTCATTAAACCACAGTGTTTCGTAGCAAACTCCTCCCTTCATCAGACCAAAGTGTTTCGTAGCAAACTCCTCCCTTCATCAAACCACAGTGTTTCGTAGCAAACTCCTCCCTTCATTAAACCACAGTGTTTCGTAGCAAACTCCTCCCTTCATCAGACCACAGTGTTTCGCAGCAAACTCCTCCCTTCATCAAACCACAGTGTTTCGTAGCAAACTCCTCCCTTCATTAAACCACAGTGTTTCGTAGAAAACTCCTCCCTTCATCAGACCACAGTGTTTCGTAGCAAACTCCTCCCTTCATCAGACCACAGCAAACTCCTCCCTTCATCAAACCACAGTGTTTCATAGCAAACTCCTCCCTTCATTAAACCAGTGTTTTGTAGCAAACAAATTATTGTTATTCCTTGCTAAATTAACTCAGTGTTGTTCTATGCTCTTAACAGTAACGGTATTGTGTACATTACTAACACCTCATTGACTGTGGTGGGAAAAAATCCGCGCCCCTCCGCTAAATGACAGACGTGGAATTACGCCCTCTTCCAATTCTTTGATTCATTATGTGGCAGCACTGCGGGAAGGATGGATATATCTATGTCCGTTTAGCAAGTGTTAGAGTGATAAAGTTGGGGTACCTAAGAAATGTCCTGCAAAGTCCCATCTGTCCCTGTCCTCATTTTTGTCCCAATTTAGTCCCTCTAGATGGCAATCCTGGTTGACAACTGCTATCTGAAATGTGCTGATGGCTATTGGCGTTTTGTTATCTGTGTCCAGTTGTGTGTAACACATACAGCACAGTACAGTGTAACCTGTCATTTGCAAGGAATTAAAAACGTGACTGCGCTTATACGACAGACTCGGGGTTCCGGGCCACTGTGTTTACAATACTTTTGATCATGAGATCATAATCGATTTTTTGGGTAAAAGATTAACACTAGGTTGAATTACTTTTAAAGATGTATTTAGAACAGTGTAAAAAGTTTTACAATAAAAGTATAAAATTATAAAAACTAAAAAACATCTTTCTTGCAGGATAATTTCACTTACGATAAACTCAAAATTAAAATATTGTCAATAAACTAAAAATAATTGAAACCTCTTCATTTATCCTGTAATATTGCATGTAAATTTGTAGTTAATTTATGTTTAATGGTTATACTTTGTCCTGATTCCACCATTATCACTTAAACAATCTTTTTGGTTTAAGGAATTATGAAACTCCAGACTCCAAATCTAAGGGGTCTTGATCTGTTGAGTCTAACATGTCTTCATTCACTTCTTGCTTAATAGTTCTGGATCCCTGTAACAAAACCATCCAATATCCAGTTGATCAGCTTGTAACTAACAACATGTTTACTAGGGGTGTGCGAGTACTGATTTTTTTAATCGAGTCGAGTAGTGCCAATTATTTTCGAGTTTCGAGTATTTGCCATCAGTTGGTAGTTTAAAATAGTGTAATGGGATTTGGATACGACCTTAGATTTGATAACCTAAACATAGTTTCTAACTAATACATGAGTAGCAATACAAAGTTTTGGCCAGTACAATCAAACTGGATTATGTATTGACAAACAAAACATGGTTTGACTTTCATTTCCGGCCAATGAAACAGGGTCCGGTTGTCATTTGGCCAATTTCACCTGGTCCAGACATCACTTATAATCAATATTAAATGACCAAATCGTTAGTTACGGCCGAAATTACACGGTCCGATCGTCATTTTCGGCTAATTTTACGTGATGCGACCGGCTTTTGCGGCCGTTACTACGAGTTTTTGGCCGGTCACAATCGTTCGCGGTCGTAATTTTTGGCCGATTTTACGTGATGCGATTGCCTTTTGCGGCCGTTACTATGCGTTTTGGCCGGTCGCGATCGTTCGCGGTCGTCATTTTCGGGCGATTTTACGTGATGCGATTGCCTTTTGTGGCCGTTACTACGCGTTTTGGCCGGTCGCGATCGTTCGCGGTCGTCATTTTCGGCCAATTTTACGTGATGTGATTGCCTTTTGCAGCCGTTACTACGCGTTTTGACCGGTCGCAATCGTTAGCGATCGTCCGGAAATCGGCGGGAAATACTTGCTCGAACTTTCGAGTAGTTTTCAAAACTTCGAGTCGAGTTCGAGTATTAAAATACTCGGCCGAAAACTCAAAAGTTTCGAGTACTCGCACACCCCTAATGTTTACACAATGTAAATACCTAATAATGAAGGATGAAAATAACAGTTGGCATATGACTGAATATTCATAATCATGAATATTATTAAACATAGGAGCTTCATTGAAAAAAGGTGGAATACACAGCTAACTTACCTTAAGCAACTGGTTCAGATGAGCACAGCAACAAATATAATATATTTAAACATACATTAAATAACATTTTGTCTCCCTGGGAGACTTCCTCAGATAAAGCGAAAAGACACCGACAGTTTTAAGTTTGAATAATAATAATTATTATTATCATTATTATTATTATTATTATTATCTTCAGTATTGCCAACACTAAAATCACTAATACTAATTTATTGATACTACATACATATTACACACTGTTGCATGTTTTTTCCTAATAGCTGTGAAAAGAAGGGTGTGGATAGGGGTGGAAGCTGGGGTTTATTATCTGATGTTCAGGTTTGGTGGGGTCCTTGGTCCAGGAAAAGTGTGACAAATTGGTATGCATGTTCCCATCTCCTCAGCACTGAACTACTCAAACTGTATACTTTTAACTGTCAGTCTCTCTACTCTTCACCTGAAGAAGTTTCCAACTAAGAGAAAATTGTTCTAAATGAGTGTGTAAATATCTTCTTGTTGTTGTGCTCACCTGCAGTTACTTCCCACCTTTCCCACCTTTTTTTCAATGAAACTACTAAGCTTTACCTTTGTAAACCAAATATTAAACATAGGCAATTTCAGTCAGTTATACCATGTTCAAACAGAAAGACAATGTGATGTTACAGTATAAAAATACCTTATGTTAAGTTGTAGAAATGCATTAGTACTAGTAATAGTGTAATGTTGATTGTTTGGCATTGAATTGATTGTTTAGACCTGGTTTTGAACAATCATATTGTTTTACCATAAAGTACCGTATAATAAAAACTGTTAATTCATCCAAATTAGCACCAGAAAATCCATCAGATCAATGGTCAATAATTGTTGATAAATAAATCTAACAAGTTGCATAACTAATATTTACCTCCTCCACCTTGTACATCTCATAGAAAAACACATGTATTCAACAGAAAAAACTTGATAAAATATTCACTGTCAAATAACATAATACTCGTGACGTTCTTTGTTGAAAATATTTCAGTACTTGGGTCTTCCAGAAATCTCTAAACCCAAGTGTGTGGAACTATTGAAGCCATTAAAACTTTACTTTTATATATATATATTATTCTTACCGGTAACGTTAATAGTTGAAACTGGCCTAGTTGTGAGGAGTTGCCTTCGTCAATGTTTTGATCATATCTATAAGTACACTCAGGAGGGTCATCCACACCATAATTTGTTTCTTCTTTGATACATACCTATGACAAAATCGACTTGACTTAACAAACAATTTTTAATAATGATTTAACTATACAAATTACAGGGCTCGCCCTATCAAACAATTTTTGTTGTTGTTTTAGTTGTTCAATCTTGCAACAAATAACCTGGGAAGAAATCAAATTAAACTTCCATCAGCCAAAAGGCCGAGCAAAGTTACTGTGTCACTGGAGGGAGAGAAAAAAAGTTTGAGAAGATGAGACATTTGACACAAAATATGTAAACTTGCTAATATTACAGAAGTAAATATATGTCATGTGAGTGACAAATTAAAGCATCTCCTTATGAACTTAAGGAGTTTAAAAACCTTAAAGAAATTGTTAAAGTGAAACCAGGTCTTTGAGGGCCTGTTACAGAAGTAACCTCTGCTTAATGTGTTAGTCATAATTCTTTGTTTGAAAATCATTTTTGGTGACGATGAGTATATGTTATTTAAGAAGTTATTGCGAACATTTGCCATCACTGCTTATAATAAACGGTATCAGGAAACTGACACATACTTTCTCACTTTTAGCCCAACTTTAATGAATAAATTACTTTTTATTTGCTAAATATAGAATACAAAGCTCGGTCGAATGTACGGAAAATCTTGTAAACAAGTTGTTTTTAAAAATATCCGCCCAGATCCCTGTTTAGGAGGCACTACAGAATCCATCGCTACACACGTGGTTTTAAGAGGGAAAATGCCCCCTATCCCCCCCCCTCAGGGTTATTAAGGAGCGACATATTTTGAATTTCCTCTGTTGGTCAATACTAACTTGACAAGCACATCAAGTTTGAACGAAATAAATAAGAGAGAAATAGTAATTTTTGTATTCCCATAAGAATAATATTGGACACCGTACTGCGTTTACCGCAAAATGAAAATTTAAATTTTCTCCGCAACCAGTAATTGTACAATAGTAATTCTAGATACTAAATTATTTAGTTTTTTTGAGCTCTTTTTAATGGTGGATAAAATCTTTTATATTTATGTTTTTTTTTTGTGAAAAATCAAAAAACTGAATTTTTGAAATTTTAAGTCTTATAATTTCTGAACCCTAATTTTTTACAGAAATGAGGGTGGTGTCATTTTGTTGAAAAACTAAAGTTCTACAAACGACTAAAGTTTAATCAAAATCGTTAAGAGCCGTTTTTGAGAAATCTTGATTTTTCATGTTTTTTGGCGGTTTTTGGGAGATAATTACCCTTGAAAATAAATAATTCCAAAAAATGAAAAAATAAACGCCTGGAGATATCATGGATTACTTACATACCAAATTTCATAAAAATCGGACCATTGGTTAGGGCTCTAGCTCTGTACACATACATACAGACAGATAGACAGACACACACAGACATCACGTAAAAATAACTTTTTGGGTTCAGGGAGCACCAAAACAAATATTTCCACTAACAACTCAAATTCAAAAATTTTTACGAAAACAATACTTTCTCCATATACTATGCTATGTATAAGGGGGAGAAATTAAAAATAAGTTTTTATACATTTTGTGATCTGGAATCTTATCCTGTATTCAGGTGGGAATAATAGCTAAACAAATTAGTGGCACAATCCAGGCAAAGCTTGTAATACCGGCAACACGAAAAAGCCATTCACAAAAGCGAGGCACTTCAGCAGAACAGCAAGGCACAATGGGTGATGTGAATAAAAGAGTATCACTTAGTTAGCATTGATTAAAGCTTTTGCTATGCTTTAATCACGTAACCCAATGCCTACACACTCAGTCTCGCCTCAGTTTCTGTGCTGTGCCTGTCTTTTGTGTATGATTTCGTTTATTTTTCAATTTTCAATTGACTGCTTTTACAGTTCTCTGATTTATATTTTAGTGTTTTCCCAGCTTTGTCTGGATTCTGTCACTAATTTTTGTCATGATCTAGATATTAATCTCACCTAAAGAAGAGATCAGACTCCAAACCCTGAAAGTTGTGAGACATTTTTTCTATTCATTGATGGTAAATATCAGCAATAACATCTTCAATAACGAGTCGTAATTCTTGCACAGAAATGCCTCTCAGGTCTGTTAGCACCCAGACGTGGCAGTTGTAAAGTCATGGGATTTCTAGATCAGAAACTGTATGAAAATAAAATACTTTACAAGTAATAACAAAATTCATGAGAAAGAAAAAAGGGGTAAAGAAGTTAAAAGCAGAGACCACTCACGATGTTTTCAGTATAGTATAAATTCATGACCCATTGAATAAACTTTAGTTAGCCTAAACTTTCCGTTTATGTTCTGGGACAATAGTTCTACAAGTTCTGGGTGATTCGCTGTCATAGAAATATTCTTGATGACAAACCTACTGACAGAATACACTTTGATCAGCTACAGAAATAAGATCTCAATTTTGCACAACCATCCCAGTGCAACAGCTGGACGCGGACTGACCTAAAATTCATTTCTATCAAAAAATGATGGCACTCTCCACTGCAACCCGCGCATTGAGCAAACAGAGGTTCCTATCCGATTCTATGTCATTGCCAGACGTTATCAAACCGAAAGGGGATTTTATTCAGTATTGGTCCCTTGTGGGATTGTGGTACTCACCGAGTGCAGTAGATGTGAAGGTTCCAGACAGGCAGCCATGGCTGAGCTGGTCGACTGGGAAACTTCCGACTGGTTACTGCTCTGGAGAACAAAGTAATCTTAAATAACGGAACAAAGTTAGGTTTGAGGTTGGAGTGGCACTTCAGCCTTCAGCCCAGGTTAGAATGAGGAACGGAAAGATTTCCAGCGAACAACCCAAGCTTGGGGAGATACTGCATCTCTCTAAGCTTAACACAATGATGTTCACCCGGAATTTTTGTTTCTTGTGTGATGTTTTTGTGGAAACTGAGCCAGAAGACCTTAATGGTGTTACTCTTCAAAGTGAACCTTTTTTGTACTCTCATTTGAATAAAAACATTTCATTACAGGTGGTTGGCATTAATTGAATGTTGTCTGCTCGAGATGTTAATTTTAAAATTATACTAGCGATCTTTACTCTAAATATGTTACTTTAATACAAGTCATCATGACATGAAAATTTTCAAATATGTATGTATTGTACCGAGTGCGGGAGGCTGAAGGTAGTTTGGAGTATTACCCCAGCAGTAACTGAGTCGCTATTGCAGCAAGGTTCGGACTACCATGGGTTTGGTTTATGGCGACCGACCCCATCTGTACTATGATTTTATTTTTAAACATTATTTTATCCAACGTGTGTATGATTAGTCAAGTATGAGCTAAAGAAATAATCAGTGGTTAAGAGCTATTACTGACTAAGAATAGGCCTATGTTCAATATAAATGGTGAAAAAAATGTATTGAGAAGACCAATACTGTATATTTCACATGTAAGCCTACATGTGAAAGTATGACCGGATAAAATCATATCAGCAAGTTTACAATAAACAAATGGACTATAAAGTTGAGAGTACATTTAGTTTAGTCAATAAAATGGTGCATTGTGTTGGTTAGCTAGATTAGGACACATATTATTTCAACACTTTGGTATTATTATTGTTATATTACTGTGTTAACACAAATCCAATAAACACAAATTTATAAGTCCGTTATAAAATTGTTTTTAAGAGGGTATTTAAGGCTCAAATAACTTTTTACTATAAAATATAAGGATTCATCTGCAAACCAGAGTTTCATAATGAAAATACTATGATGATCAATGCCTGCTTAAAACAAACTATATGAAGTATATGAAGTCTCAAAACGCAACATACTTTGGGTTAAGTTAATTTTCAGCTGTACTACCATCATGAAACCTGCACAGTTTAGACTAAAATCATCATTCATTTACAAAGAGAAACATTTTACACGAAATGTGCATACAAATTATTACCTCATCTGATGTATGGGATTCAAATGAATAGCTACTGGAACTTTTGGATATTCTCTTCATTTTTTTGGCAGGACTTTCGGATGTTTTTGCCCTCGATGTTTGTTCAGTTGGGGGTAATTCAGACCTTTTCCTAAGTTTACTGTGAACTTGCGACTGAGGTTCCCTTGAATGATCGGCAAGTCTGATATCATCTTCTTCTGATTCATTTCCACTTTTTTTACCAGTTAAACCTGCCAAGTAAGACAAATTGCATCACACCTCCCGTTGGGATTGAGAACATTTTAAAAAATCCCAGCGAGTATATCAGCATAACTGCAAACATATGAAACCACTATATCTGCACAACTGAAAATACCTGTACCCGTAGATAAGCACAGCTGAATATACCTGTGCCAGTATATCGGCATAACTAAAACATTACAGTAATATCACCACAACTAAAAAAGATTATGGGAACATCACATCAACTGAAAACATCTGGACCAGTATATCAGAACAACTATAAATATTTATTACAAATTACAAAAACCTTTAAAAAAACAAAAACCTTAAATGTTGCCACGTACTTATACCTGGATTTCTGAGCAAACCGACCGCTTTAGAAACAAATTTGGAATACAAAATTAAATTTTGTTTATTTATCTACAACTTTCCCGCTGAGAAAATGTCTCTGCCCAAAAAATAAAAAACTTTCCCACAGAACAACTTTTTCATGTCTGGTTTTGGAAAACAGAACTAAAGCGTGTAATAAAATATTCATACACCAATTAATAAAATTATTAATTTTAAATTATTACCATAGTTATCCTCAGACTCTATACTGTAAGCATGCACAGTTTCAACAATATTCTTCAACTATTACTGTTGATAATGACCGTGTATTGGTCGCAAAATTTTACTGCGAATTGACCTCGCAGATCGTAGATTTCAGGCCAACATGGCGGATCTTGCCACACTTTTAATGCACGGGGATTAAGCACTTGTCTTCTCTATTCTACTATGTGCTCGCTGATTACAAGCAAGAAAAAGTCAATTGAAAATCTTTGTGGTTCAGTTCCACAAGTTAAGTTGAAGCATCATCTGTATTTTCTCCTTGAGTCCCTTGGGCCAAACCTGTAATTTAAGCTGTTTTCTATCATCCTGCAATTTACCAAAAATATCAAAAATGTATCTTCCGAAACTAATCAGTGTGTCCACATTCTGGAAAGAAGAGGTAGTTAAGGAAAAACAATTTGGTCATGGAAGTAGGTAAAAAGTCTTGCGTCAAAAAAATTTACCCTGATGAATTTTGGGGGGCTTTTTTACTCTAGTCGCTTGTAACCCTGACTGTCATAGCCTTCGGGAATTAGACTGATTTAAGAATGAGTTAAACGCTGGGTCAACCCACCTTTAATTTGTAAAACATTGGCGACTTGGAGGAGCTTGGGCAGTTGGTGCTGGGGTATGTTGACGACCCCGCAATAGATGAAGTCAACAATGGCTCGGATCTCCCAGAAGTGGAAGTCCTTCATGAGGATGATCGGGTGTTGGCACGGGTTCGCACAGAGAAGCTCCTCGAAGTACGGAGAACAAGCTCCGAGGATTACCTGTCATAAACAACATTATTATTTACTATGATTATAACTCTTTAACACTTTGCTGCTGAAAAAAGTATATCAACTGGGAGATGCAAAAAAATATTACGTACCAAAACTTTTATCCATAGCATGGTGTAGTCTGAAAATGGCACACAAAAAAACCCTGAAGGTAGTTAAGACATCATAATTTTATGGTATGGAGTCAGGACACCAGCACTGACCAACTACATGTCGAGTTTGAATTCTCTTTCTGGCACTGTAGACGGTATAAATAAGCTACTACAGTCTCGTACTAAGACGTTTTATTCTAAAAAATTAATTATAAACACTATTATTTAAAGTTATTTACATCACAAATTGGATTTCAATCCATTAGCACTGCTTAACAATGGAGTGAGATCAAAACCGCACAATTGCGTTTCATAATGTCTCTATAGTACACTACAGCCATAATATACTATAAATATAAAACACTATTCTTTAAATAAAACCACCCGTCTACTACTCAATTCAATTCAATTTATTTTCATCGCAAAAATTCATACAATTGCTGAAATTCAGTGGTGAATGTATGACATGTCAGTTGATTAAATAATTCTAAAATGTTTTAAAATAGTAATAAATATTTGTACAATAAGCCTAACTAGAGTCATGGGATAAAAATTCTTGACTACTATAAGGGCATAGTTCTATTAACTTAATAGAGAGTTCCCTCTTAAATACAGGTACACTTCAATTTTAATTTCTAAGAGCCGGTGATAGTTTATTTGTAAACCTGTATACATTGATAGTAGGGTCCCTTGTGAAATAACTGTTTGGACTATCCCTTATTCCTTTCCAACCTCTCCCTGCGATCTAGTGGCTACATGAGTTTGATTGGTGCTGCAGTCTGGTGGCTGCCCTCAGAACTACTTAAGCTGGGGTGATATATTCACTTTCACTTTCTCTCTCTCTCTTTTCATGATGACTTGAAGGAAGCAACATGTCTCTTTCCTAGCTGAGTTTTTAATAGTGTCTTATTTTGGTTTTGAATTAAATATAGCGAAAATGTAGTGTTTCTAGTTAACTGTCTAATGTAATTGTTTTGATAAAGTCATAAAAATGTAAATTTCTCTGCGAAAGTGGGTAAGATCTCTCCAGTTTTGTTTTACAAGTGAACAATTTTCTACAACAGTGCTACAACAGTACAACAGTGACAGACAATATGTGGCCACTTCCCAATCCCTTGTCCTTTCATAAAGCCCAAATCCTAATTAAACAATGGGGAATAAAGTTATCTGGCCAGATATTACATATAATCAAGATATTTTAAGGAAATTGTAATACTAAGTAAAAGGTACCAGGTATAAAAGCTTAGCCAGCTACCCTTAAAGTTGTTACTAATCCATAATTAATTTAAAGTTACGTTCATCCTAGGAAGTCTCTCTAATGTATTTGATACAATTATAAGTGTCAATAAACAGTTTGGATCAAAATATACTACTATTTTTCATGTAAAACCTCGAATTCCTCAGTGATTTAAAGTAATACAGTCCACTCTTATTTTATCGAAGAAGTTATGTTTGTTTTTTAGGCACTGGCCTTAACAATAACGTTAATCTATGGCTTGGGTTTTGAAAAAGGCTATGAAACTGGTGGCAATGACAAAGTCACTGTACTCAGTGGACCACGCGGGGCGAAAAACAATAATTTCCGCCAACACCAACGGTTACACTCATGCTAACCTAATGGTTGTAGTCGTGAGCAATGAACTTGTATAATGCCATCTGCACATGCATAAATACACCGAATCGCATGCATGAATACAGTCTAGCTGAAGCAAATGTGTTACACCGAATCGCATGGTATGAATTCAGTCTAGCTGAAGCAAATGAGCTAAACTTATAAATATCTATTACAAAATAGATTGGCTCATAAATAATGTTTGTCAACACTAAAGACTCTAAGCAGTACATGTACATTTTTTAATGGGAGTTTTTTTAGACCCCTTAAACCAAGTTTTTTATCTATTCAGAAGTTTTGCACATGGAGAGAAAGAGAAATCTGCTTGCTTGGTCTCAGGGCAAAGAAATGTAAGGTACCGTACCATATGCCATGGGAGGGGAGATCTAGTATGCGGGAGGAAGGGGCTGTCTAAAGAGACTGCTGTTTGACTACACTGGGCACGCAATAGCTTCCAATGTCAACACTCGATACTCAATCGATTGCCAGTAAGGTACATGTGTGTTTACATGATTCAGCTCGTCACATAAAATCAGGAAACGTGGACTAAGAAGTTCATCGGGTTCTTGGATTTAGTCTGATTCAAAAGAACGTTCAATGGTTAGCATAAAAAGCCCACGAGGCCAAAAATCACTGAGAGGTCAAAATCACTGTGACCAGAAGTTTAGTCTTGCTGGTCTTTAGTAAATACAAACAATTTTTATCGCAGTCAACTTTTTTAAACTGACACCCACTATTCTGAGGTTTAATCTCAACCCGAGCTACTTTTCCAAACTACAAACTTACCTTATGACACTTAATATATTTTCCATCACAAGCCAGGGTGACATCTACAAATTTTTCGTCTTCTAGTAGGCTAGGCATGACAGAACTCATATTGGTCGCATAAGTGTTCCATTTCACACTGATGGGGCTGTCGTCTTCAAGCAATGGCGGGGGAAGTGAGTTGAGTTCAGGGGTGGTGGGGGGCTTTTTGGCCACCGGAGGAGTGGGGGTGGATCTGAGATCTGATGGCACAGGAACATGAAGTTTGGCCGAGGCTCTAACATCAGCCTGCAAAAACAACAAATATACTTTTAAGTACCACTTAATATGAAGCAATTGTCCAAACGAAATTGCAAAATTTACACTAATTCCAAATCAGAGTACTTAAGAATAAACATTTTTGAGAACCAAAATAAAAATTGTGAATTAAGTACCGGTATTTTCCATAGATTTTTACGTTAGAGATCCTTTGAAGAAGGACTGCCAATATGAGTTTCCAATTCAGTTAAGGGCTTATAATTATAATACCTGCACTGGGACGTAAGGTTTGACGTGAGGCTGACTAGGAACTGTAGAGGTTGCAGTGTTGGCACTTAGCGTAGGTACAACCCCACTGGTTGAAGGAACAGGGGTTAGCTCTTGCTGGGCCACTGAAAAAAACAACTTTTATACTATTTGAAAATTTCTTAATATTCTTTTCTATAATGGATTTGGTCAGTTGACAAAGAGTTTCACTGCTGAATTCAGCACATTCATTTACAGGTCTTTAAAGTGATCAAGATGGCAGGCAAGGACTGGCTGAGATTTGAATCCTGCCAATTCTCCTGAATTAAAAGACACGCCGGAATTCTGAAATCTCAAAAGGTTTATGAGATTAAAAAGATAATTACAACAAATTAATAAGAACATGAATCAGCTCAGTGTTGTAGTAGAGTGGATCTTCATAACTTTCATAGCTAAAACACCGAACAGCTTAGAGTTTAACTCATTGATGACCTAAATAAGTTTATATATTGAGATTCTATTCTGGCAGTTTTTAACAGTATTTTAGCAAAAATTGCATCATTTGGGTATCTTGTTGAGATTTTGTGAGGCAATGGTATATACCACAGGGTAAGCAGGACATTGCTGGTTTACCCAATAACATCTTGTTAAAACAGAGGGCTGTGCAAAGATAAAAAACCAAATATTCACATCTGGGGCCCAGACTACCTTCCGTTGGTTATACAGTATATCCAATAAAGATAACCCATGAAATGACTAAAAAATTATTTTGAGTTTGATTTTAAAAATGATTTGGGTCGTTATGCCTCTCCTATTTGGACCATGGAGCAAAATTAACAAAAATTAAAATTTTGGACAGAAAGGGTTTATTAAGAAATAATATAATACATTCAATCCTAATAACTATTTTAATAACAAAAACAAATCATTTAACATTTTGTCTTTGAAGTACAACATATAAAAGTAAAACTATGGCGGACTAATGAAAACTAAAACATTAAAAACTATCGTTGATCTCGGTTACTCATTGAGAATTTATTACATTTTTAAAATATACAATAACAATCATGTAGCTGAAATCCATCAGCTTTAGCTGAACGCTGTAATAACAGTTGATATGTTATATGTCCTATGTAATATGTTAGTTGACAACAGTACCTCCTAGAACACTGGAGTCATGAGGGTTTTCTTCAATTCTTGTTATTGGGGTATCAAGAAAAGAAGGTGTCAGAGGTGTCATTAACTGCTCCACCTGTTTTTTCAACCTGTTCCTATCTCTTCGAAGCCGTCTTTTCAACGATGCTAGCGAAACTTCTCCCCCCTTCGAGCGAGAGGTTTTGTAAGTTGACGACTCATTCACAAGATCACTTGGCTTTATGTTATCGTCTAACAGGTAATGTGCCAGGTTTTTAACTTTCATTTGTTTTTTCAACTCTTCCATCTCTTCTTCATTCGGGGGGTGGCAGTGTGTAGCTGACGATATTCTGTTGACAGTCGTATGCTGTTGACAAAAGTGTATAGTTAGGCATAATGATTGTCTACCTAAAAGGTAGGATTTTAGGTAGACAAGAATTTATAACTACTCCATCATCCACACAAATCACATAATTTGATTGGCATTTCAGTCATTATTGAGCTCACTTTCCTATTCATTGACATATTTTTACTGAGAGTAGTTTTCCAGTGGACCCGCCATATTCTATTTCTAATGATTAGGCCTAATCTATGCATTAATGTGTCATTAACTTGTTTTGTGTTATATGTAACATTGTTTTTCGTGTTTTATGACATTGTCACTTTAAGCAGTGTCCCTGTAAGGATATGAGTATGGCTTAGAAAAGAGTCAAAACCGAGTTCATCCAAGAATAGGATAAGTTTAGAGCTGTGGAACAAATCTTGTATATAACCAACAGACACATGTTTGCATCTTTGTAAACACCACTTAAACGGTACTTTAAAGTTGAATAGTAAAAATTGATTTGAAACGCAGACGACTTGTTTTCCCCTTTACTGGTATACGGGCCGCAAGGCACACTGTAACTCTGTTTCTAATTTGACCACGCTGCAGCCTCCTTAAAAGAGGGTTTGCCAACAACATGTGCTAGATTTTTCAGCAAGACACAATCTAGAAAATCCAGTAATTTTAATCAGTGGCAATTACAAACAATCTGTAGTAGAATAGACCTTAATAATTTAAGATACTATTAAATATAAAATATAGAAAAACCTTAAAACAATCAAGAACAAAAATCAAAGCTTACCGTTTTGTTATCCGTGCTAATGGTCGCCTTGCACTTGTACAGTTTGTTATGGTGGCAAATCCATCGCACATTTATGGCATTTTTTCTGGCTTTCATCGTATATGTGTGTCCTTGGTAAAATAAAAGCTTCGACCCTAACGGGCCAACTATTACTCGAGGAATGTCCATAGTTTACAGATGGTTTGCAATCCCTACTAAACACAAACTTTAGGCCTAAACTAAACAGAACTTCAGAACTGCAAATTATGAATTGCTAAGTTTAAGAGCAGGGTTTGTGGAAACCTAAATATACATTTTATGTATATATAAGGGTAAAGTTAATATATATCCCAATTTGATGACAAGAAGTTTCAACGCTATTTCGTCAAACAACACCTGATTAGCAAAAAGGTGGTATTTGCGATAACTACTTCGTAATAATTTGATACAGTTGATTTCACTTTCAGTTGGTCTGAAGATGCAGCAGAGACTGCGGAAGAAAATTACCATTCGATTAATAGTAGTTGGAGTTGTTTGCACACCTAAATGCTATTTGACGTAGTAATGTTTTTCAATCATGAGCACGGTAAGACATTTTAACAATCGTTTTAAAACCTACTTGAAGAGTGTGCGAGTTAAAATTTAACTGTGACCTGCTTGGTCACGTGAACAAAACTGTGGAAACAAAACAAGTAGGTAACAAAACAGGTAATCAACTTGCATAATGTTTAGTTTCTTGTTAGATGGCTTTATTTAGGAAGTTTCCCAGGTTCCACTGCCAGTACCTTTTATTTAATTAAAACCACGTTTATTGTACCTTTTCCGTCACAACAGTTCTAATTAATTCTGTCATCTCTTCTAACATGTTTTGGAATTTTAAAATTCCAACTCTTATTTAAGTAGCCTACCTCGAATTATCCGACCCCCAATCATCCGGGTCCCGCATTAGCTTTACTACAATACACATTACATTAACCGTACATTAGTTGTCCGGGATAAAAAGTTTTAAATACGAAAAACGTGATTTTCTCTTGCACAAGCGCCTTTTAGGTCTCGGACACAATCGCAATACATTAATATACATATGAAGTACCATAGAAACTGCAATATAGAGTGAGGTACAGTCTCGCTGGTAGCGCATGCGCAAGCGATCGGCATTTCGTGCCTTTTGTTACTGTTGACCGTTCAGTTCACATGATGTTGACCGAAATTCGCATGTCTATTCTGTTTATTTAACAGTCTTTCCACGCGATTTGCAGCATCAATATTGCAGGCGTTAGTGTCCCGATCGTTCTTTATAGTAGCTTCAGATTATCCGGATTGTTCACAATACGGATTAATATTCAGCCACATTAGTCCGGATGATCCGAGGTCTGCTGTTCGTATGTGGTCAGAGTTTCAGACTCATTGCCATTTTCTTATTAGTTCCTGCAACATTTTGCTTTATGTATTGACTTTTTTTATTTTAAAAATATATTTTGTATTGGTTTGCTTATGGTAAATAATGGGTTCATAGTATATTTTCTGCCGATAACATCTGTAAGCTGGATCAAGATTTTAACGCATTCGCTGCGGGTGTCCCGAAATCGGGACATCGCTCAACATTGAAATATATGAGATTTTCATGTTTAAACATAACAAACGCAGCAAAGCTGTTAAGGACCAAGGATTTTTTGCAAATATTAAAATGTATCAATCATGATTCAGTAAGCTACTTGTAGCCTATATGTTATAGTAGCTTTCTGAACTTTCTGAACGAACGCTGCGTAGTTTAAATGGGATTTCATAATTTGTTTCAACCAAAGACAGTTCTATATGTGCAGTTCATTTTTGTTTCCTTTAGTTCTGCTAGTGATATTTTAGCGAATTTCCCCTATAGGGAAGAAGCTATTACCGTAGGTCTCATGGTAAGACTTAAGCCCGAGACCATGATAACTTTTTGTTTTGAGGTCCCCAGATGTCCAAAACACTATTTGTTCAAATTTATATATATGTTATATATATATATATATATATATATATATATATATATCTATATATGTGTCCGTGAATGCGATAACTTGAGTAAAAAACGTCCGATTTCGATGAAATTTGGCTCAAATGTGTAAACTGACATTTATGACTTTAAGTTCGAAAACCAGAAAAATCGGACTATGGGAAGGAAGTTTATGGGGGTTTTAAATTTTCCAAAAATCAGTTTTTTGCATTTTTTACCCTTAAATTTTTAAAACACTTAATTTAGGTTTAGACCATGTTATAGAGCTTAAAAAAACAAATAATATGGTATTTAATTATTAACCTAGGTTAAGTGGTTGCGGAAAAAATCCAAAAAACATGCTCATAAAATCTCCCATGTTAATCTTATGGGAAAAAGGTTTTTGGCTTTTCCTCAGTTAATTTTACTTTAAACTTCACATTTTCTTTTACCAATCACTTCAGCTCCACAAAACAATCATTTTGGTGTTTAAATTGTGATTCTACGTCAAACCGTTGCAGAGATATTCAAAGTGCTAAACACAGTACGTTGTCCAATGTTATCCTTATGGAGAATAAATAAAATTTGATATCTTGATTATTTATGAATGTATATTGATGAAATTTGGTATGTGGCTTCATGTTGTACTGGTATATTGATAATTGCACAACAAATAAATGTTTTGTTGACTGTCCCCGTAGCAGCTAACCTGCATACTCAGCCCTAATGTTATTCTTATGGAGAATAAGTAAAGTTTTATATCTCCCTTAATTATGAACATAAATTAATAAAACATGGCAAGTAGCTTCACCTGGTTCAGTTATATTGATAATTGCATAAAAACTCATTTCTTATCTTCCTCGTTGCAGCAAACCTGCGTACTCAGTCCTAATGTTATTCTTATGGGGAATAAATAAAATGTAATAAATCACTTATTTATGAATGTATTTTTGTCAAACTTGGTGAGTGGTTTTATGTACTAGTGAGAAACATATCAATGCATTGGAAATTCGCTGAGTACGCAGGTTTGCTGCGACGGGGGTATTTACTTTTCTGATTATAGTGCTAAAATCTGGCTATGAATTTTAATAATTTATAAGTTGTAATTTGTAGGCTGTAATTTTAGCGAATTTCCCCTATAGGGATGAAGCTATTACCGTAGGTCTCATGGTAAGACTTAAGCCCGAGACCATGATAACTTTTCATTTTGAGGTCCCCAGATGCCAAAAACACCATTCGTTCAAATTTTTATATATGTGTATATATATATGTGTGTGTGTCCGTAAGCACGATAACTCTCGTAAAAGAGGTCCGATCTTAATGAAATTTAGTAGAAACGTGTAAAGTACCATTTATTTGAACGAGTTCGAAAACCAGACAAATCGCACCATCCGAGGGGGAGTGTTGGGGGGTTTTGTACCCCAAAAATGGGTTTTTGGGGTCTCCACATGTAATTTTTATTAAAATCAAATTTTAATTTTCACCATCGAATTCAGCATAAAAAAAAAACAATTTGGTATCTTGATCATTGCTCTACGTCAATTGGTTACTGAGATATTGAAAGTGCTAAACACAGTACGTTGTCTAATGTTATTCTTATGGAGGAAAAGAAAAATTGTATATCTCGCTTATTTTGAACATAAACTGACGAAATTTGGTATATGGCTTCATCTGGTTGTGGTTTATTGTTTTTTGCACAACAAAATTGTTTTCGCCCATGGGTCCCGTAGCAGCAAACCTAGGTACTCGGTCCCCATGTTATTCTTATGGAAAATAATTAAAATGTTATATATCGCTTATTTATGAATGTATATGGATGAAACTTGGTATGTGACTTCACTTAGCTGAGTTCTATTGATATTTGCATAAAAACCCATTATTTTGTGTTCCTTGTTGCATCAAACCTGCGTACTCATCCCCAATGTTATTCTTATGGAGAATAATTAATATTTTAAATATCGCTTGTTTGTGTTTGTAAATATATTTCTTATGAATCCCTGTTAAGTGGCTTAATGTGTTATGTTATAATTCATTGGAAATTCGCTGAGTATGCAGGTTTGCTGCGACGGGGATATTATTGTTATATTTTATATTATTTAAAAAACTCTGAATTTGGAGTAGAGACTAATGAATCATGTAGGTAAAAATATGAGCATGTGTTTAGGCAGCCATGCGAATTAATAAAAAAAACCGTGTAAAAGTAAGACGAAAGAGTCTAATTCAAAAACAAATTCATTGAGGGTAAGAGATGTTTCGTTTAGCCAACTAAATATTTACACAAAACAAACTTTTAAGGGAATAAAAGACCTCCAAACAAAATCTATCTATAATATTATAAAGAAGAGGTGGTTTCTGTCTGTCTGTCTGTCTGTCTGTCTGTCTGTCTGTCTGATGTTCCGGGTGAACGCAAAAACTACTGAACCGACTGGGTTGAAACTTTACACAAAGGTATATCTTGAACCCATACAACACATAGGCCTATTCACTTCCTTAAAATCCCCTCGGGCTACGCCCCGTGAACGTCCTAAGTTTCAATGTTTACATTTCAGAAAAAGTAAACATTCAGAAACTGTAATGCGAACAGCTGTGGACACTTCCATTTGACAGCTTAAAGAGCAGAAGGCAGAAGCAAGAACAGCTGTTTCAAGCTAACTAAAATGCAATTTGCATAGACTATAGAACGGGTAAGGAAAACCCCTGTGCGAAGAACGTGTACATCAAGTATTTATATATATGTATTTCAATATACCGTATAATTAATCTATATAAATAAAATCAGAGTTTTGTCTGTACATTGCTTGGAATTATGAAATTTTTGCATATTTTCACGTTTTACACCCTAGGGAAACCAAAACAAATCTTATCTCAATTTATGTCTGTCTGCCTGTCTGTCTGTCTGCCGGTAACGCTCAAGGACGGGTTTTTGTTCGCTTTTCACTGGAAAAGGGGGGAAGTGGCATTAATGAAACTTTGTTTCTTTGTTCTATATATGCGTGAGAAGGTTTTAGGGCACTATAAACTGGCATACGCCTTTAAAAAAAATAATGGTGGCCGCTCAAAAACGTGTTTTGTGCAGTTTTGGTCATGTTTTGTTCGCTTTTCACAGACAAACGGGTGCACCAATTTCAATGCAACTTTTTTTCTATGTTCTATATGTGCGTTAGAAGGTTTTAGGCTAATTGGATTGTTTTAAATTACCTTAGGACACTGCCCCATTGGGTTTTAAAGATGCTATGCTATTCTTATGGACAAAGCATTTATTTATATGAACCAGATGATGGCATTGTTATTCTATAAATAGGTGTTGTAGTTCTTTTTTAAAACGTTGAGTGAAGATTGGTAATAAATAACATAAGTGGATATATGATCTAAATCTATATTTGTCAGACTCATGCACTCACTGACATAGTGATCACTTTATCTAAGAAACGACAATGTCTATTGAAGATAAAATTTTGGATGGTGTTTCCCCTTATGCTACAGATTCACAATAAGAATACGTTTAAAGAAGTCCTATAGGTCTCTTCGCTAATTCACTTTTATGGCAGTTTTATGAGTGTTAGTATTTACTGGACCTTTGTAAGTTACATTTCGGTAGGAACATTAACTAATTCATCAGAACAAAACGCAAGCCTATTCCTGTTACAAAAATGTTCAAGGGCTTCGCCCCCCGGAATTTCAAAATACAATACAGTGGAGTCTCACAAACTCGACACAATGTGGACTAAGACCCTGTCGAGTTTGTGGAATGTCGAGTTATCCAGAATTACATTGGGAGGGGAGGAAAACACATTATTTAGCTGTAAATTGTTTACTGTATTAGATTTTACTTAAACACATTATATTATAAATGTATAATGTTACTGTATTACAAACTTAAGGACAATATAAAAATTAGATAAATACTTAAAAATTGAGAATTAATAACTAACTGTCCTCGTTTCCAAAATATATAGTCTTGTAATGCATGTACTGTATAGTAAATGAGGTGTCGAGTTTCCCAGAGTGTCGAGTTATCGGGAGTCGAGTTTGTGAGACTCTACTGTATTTTAACAATCTTGCACATACTCTTGGACTGATGGATCTGAAATTTGGTAGGAATGTAGCTGATAGCTCAGTGCAGACATTTACCTACTCCAGACATAAATATACTCAAGGACTCTGGCCCAATGGCCATTAATATAAGCGTGTTAGTCATAACACACCAACTACTCAACCAGTAGAGCTGAAATTTGATGCCTTAAAGGAAATAAGAAACAACATCATGGGGAGTCACGGTGTTGTTCTCTGGAGATCTCACACAGACCTTTTGTCGTAAGTAAGACATGAGTTGACGAGTCTACGCCTCTCTAAAAATATATTTTATGTAGCCGACCACTGAGCGTCTGAACTTAACAGTAAATATGAAAATGTATTTTTGAGAAGATTAAGGGGTTGAGCAGTTTTCTTATGCGCTTTTAAAAGTTGAGATTGGGACATTGAAAAACAAATTAAGGTCTCAGAAACATCTATCCTTCATTCGGCGCTATAGATGAACCACAGGATTTATTGATTGGCAGTTCGTTACACCAAGGTTCATAAACAGTTTAATCTGGAAAGTGCCTGGCTCTGTGATTGTGCCATCCTCACGTCCACCAATGAACAAGTAACGGAGATCAACACAAATGTAAGTCTATTCCAAAGGGAGGAACGAACATATTTAATACCGTTCATTTGACCATGACCCCTGTTAGAACAGTTCTTATATATTGATTTGCATTTATTTAAATAAAATCAAGTAGACATAAGTTTTTAAAACATATGATTTTTTCAAGTTTAAATTGTTTATTTACAATTATAATGAAAACAGAACCTGGCAAAAATGGTGATCTTAAAAGTGGTTTGTCAATGTTTTTAAAGTTTAATGTTTTGTTACATTACGATTTATTGGAATGTAAAGATTAATGTATCAAAGTATTTAAAATATTAAATTAAACAGGGTTAATATTTTGTTGTACTTGAGTTCTTTTATTTCTAAAATCGAATCCAAAGTGTTACGTGTACCGATTTGGAGTCGCAAAAACCACACCGTTCCCTACCCGACAGAGTTCCTCGACTTGGCAACAGTACCCGAACTATCTGCCATAGTATATTTCGTTAAATTTGATTTAATTCTACTTTAAAAGTGTAAAATGTTATTTTAATATTGTAAAATTATGTGCGTTGTTAATTTTTTTAGTTTATCTACCATTTATATACAACCCGTACGAAGGACGGGTACACAGCTAGTATATTATATTTATGCAGCTCAATCATGTTTTTCACTTTCTGTCCATTGAGTTCCTTTTTTTGCAACATTCGCATTCTCAGCAATGTTTTAAAGGTGTCACTCTGAATATATTCACTCGCAACAGAATATGCTCTCTCATTAGAAATTTTTCTCCCCTATCCTGTTCTGCCTTGATGCGGATAGTTTGTTTGTGCTTAAAATATCCTTTCTTTAATTTTATTTTTCTACGTGTATCAGGAGACAAGTGTTTACCTGAAACTCTTGCTCTCGTTGCTGGGGTGTAAGGGCACGGTGTTGACTGTGATGTCTCCGACACTGGGCACCTCTCCATCCTCTTGATGGCGGGTGGCGCTTGTGACGCGCTGGGCTGCGTGGAGAGCGCACTCTGTTGAAACCATGTCAAGTGTGGTTGTGGATCGGCATCAAGAATTAACGCTTCACCTGCTGATGTAGGATCGTTTGCCTGGACCTCTTGTTCTTCGGAGACGAGACTAAACATTGTAGGCACGGCATCTGTTCTGAGTTTACTGCTTCTTGAGAGATTTTTAAAACAAGATTTTTCAAAATGTCTTTCGCAAACAACTCGAGAACGGAGGGCGGATTGTGGCAAAGTTATAAGTTGCTCATTTGCACAGTTCAAAACCCATAGCTCACAAACATCAGGATTATTCACGGGGAACTTAAAAAATCGTAAAAAATCATTTGTCTTTGTAGTACACGAAATAAACGCACACTTTTTATAACCCGGCATATTTATGAGAACATGGAGTGATAAGAAGACACTAGTAAAAAAGGTAAAACAAATTGAAAATAATATTAATATCACAGTAAGATCACTTGATTATGCAACTAAAACTATTAACTTAAAATTAGACAAGCTAAACCTATATACTCCACATAAAACTCATTTTAAAACGATCGCAAAAATTAGCTCACTGCCTCGAGAATTAGCTAAAACAGAACCGTTGTGTTCAAAGTTTGACACTAGACTAAGACTAAGACTGAGAGTTCAAAATTTTAAAATGCCAGTGTGATGCGTGAGGTGCGAATGGTCTGGACTGCAGATTTATAACCCATCATTAAGTGACAACCCCTCTTTGAACTACCCCGTCGTCACCACTGCCGCGATGTCTATGCCGTACCAGACCACCCTGCCTGGCGTGAGAGGTTGAATGTTGGTGAGACATCATAATCATCAAGAAATCAAAAATTATCAAACATTTGCCAACCTAACTTTATTTGTAGTATTAAGTTAGATTTAGGTACCTAAATCACTCGCCAAATTTCTTGCACTTTTTTTAACACAGGAAGAAAATTTTGTTTGTAACATTACTTGTAAAAGATTTTGTGGCGTCAATAACTTAGTGAAAACCTCTCAGTTTACAAAAACAAAATCTTAGGCGATTCTATATTAGCAATCATACAGCCTACAGTGCAAATAGCTTATGTATTTAAAGCGGAAATCAAAGGGAAATCCGCCGGACCAGTTTGAAAGTTTTATTGTGATAAAGCTACATCTTACAATATGAGTATCTCCATCTTAAAATATCAGTATCGGTATGTTCAATGAATAACCTAATACTAAATTTGGTAATTTTGATATCAGTTCTAAGTGTTGCCGAATTAGTTTAATGCTTGTTTTGCCACTTTTCACTTAGCACAAGTGTTACGTCATTTTAAATTTTTTAATAATATTGTCATTTTAATATGGGTTCTGCAGACCTCCCAAATGCTCCTTTTTCCTATAACAGAATATATTTTCATGCGGTGGCGCAGATTTTCCATAGGGTAGACCGGAGCCTTAACCATGCGTATGTCAATTAAGACTCATGTCACTAAATAAATAAATAATCCTAAAATTGAAGTCATTATATCATATTAAAGGTCAACAAATGTTAAACTCTTGTGGTTTTTCAATTTGTAATTGAGTTATATTTCCAAGCCCTTTTAGTGTGAAAAATATAGTTTCTTAAACCTACTGTAACCGAGTCTTGTCCCTATATCCAGTAGACCGGGGCAAAGATTTGACGGTTATCTATTTATTTAGTTAGTCAGTAGATAACGAATCTGGCCTTCCACCAGCAAGATTATGGAGAACAGGCAAAAGCTAGAAGATTATAGCCTATATATTTAAAAGTATATTTTGTGGAATAATTTACATTCATGTTAAAAATATCGGTGAGGAAAAGGTACCTAACATTTAAAAAATAACACATTTAAATTAGGGCTAAAATGTATCAGTGAGTGCACCGATAATTAAATATTATGGCCGCTTCGATTAAAACCAAATTATAAATAATTGAAATGCCAACCAAATGTAATAAGGGTCAATTTTTCATAACACTATCAGGAAATATAAAAATTAATAAAGTTGGCAAAAGCGTTAATTATCATTACCGGTAGTTTGCTACTTATTAGTTAACAAATTACATTTGTTAATGAAATTCCTTTTGTGCCGTTAATTATTTCACTATCTTAAAGAATAAAAGGATCCTCTGTTACACATCACGAGGGAGAGAGCCAAGTGCACACGATGAGCGGGACACGGGCCTCAGTTTATTATTCTCAGAGCTCAGTCTGGCATGTGGTGACGAGATTACAGAAGCGATAACGTACAAAGCGACCGTTACAAAATCCGGGCTGGCAAAATGGTAATGCACAACATTTTAGCTCAAAGTCGCTGCGAGGTGGCAGCCCTCTTAGGGCTAGTTCTCGATTCTCCACCAGAGCGCGGGCCTGAAAATTTTGCACGGAAAATCTCATTAGGCTGAGCTTCTCCGTATGAACTTCTATGCTATCACAGTTTCTTTCAACTACAGCTCACCTGGTGACATGCTTTCAGGGGAGGGGAGCCTCCAATCACAAAATAGTTCATACTTCTAACTCCTTCTCTCATAAGACCAATGTTAACTTTTTTTATTCCGTACCTCCTTAACAGAGTATCAAAATCATTTAATTATGACTTATGACTCATTTTAAAGGAGAGAAAAATGTTGAGCGATTTAGACCATATAATAAGAAAAACAGAAATGCAAGTTCTCTCTAACAACTAAACCAACAAAAAAATCACACACAATCATTCACCTTACGTGAAATAACTTTAAGATGAGAGGGGGCGTTACAGCCTTGGTAATAAGTCATAAAATAGGGGAGAATGTAAAAGCGAAAGAGCACAAACAAACTCACAATTACATGGCGAACAGAGACAAATAAGCTAAGCCGATTTGCTTTTAATGTAGTAACAGCTAAATGTTTTAAATAATTCTCCTTTATGAAAAGTTTGGGTGACTTGAGATATAATTTTAAAAAATCATGCTGTAGTTAGTCCACACAATTAAAATTAAAATGCCGAGGCTATCGAGTTGCCTATCTCCCTTCGTTAGTAAGCTAATTTATTTATAGTCTATATTTAAAGAAAACTGATACTTGTGCGTTATCCGGATCAACTTAGACAAAATTCCACTGTGTTGGGGTTAGGATATAGGAAAATACTTTTCTTCTGTAGGCCTATGTTGATAATAGTTGTAAATTTCCCATGCCATGAATTACATTGCTCTCAACCCCTAGAACATCATCCAACATTGATGACCGGCATGCCAAACCATATCCTTTATGGTATTTTTCACTTTCTAATGATTTTAGCTTTACTAGTGATTGGTAAATCATGATTAATGTGGCAGCATAAAGCTGGGTTTTCCTAGACGCGGAACTTTTTGACTGTGGAGTGTGGAATGCAGAGATTCTCCGCTCGTAGTTTCAGCTCAGCAGGATTTCATTTTTCTAGATACCGACTTTTTCGGCAACTGACAGTGGAAAAGCCTAGCTCATTTTGGTTGTGACTGTTAAGGGGATATCATCATGGACAAGAAAATAAAATATTATGTTTTTACGAGTAGGCCTATAAACCAACATACAAAGTACTGTGTTTATTATCATTTTCATTATCTCGTCAACCAAGTGTCGTGTAGCAATAATTCAAATCATCAGTTACACGTAGAGGTAAAACCACTGTGCAAACTAAAATTAAATTATTTTAATTTATGTAAAAATCCCAAAATTTAATAATGTTAGATAACATAATATTAGTGTAAAACAAAGACGATTTAAATTTGAAGTTACTATATAATGTAAAAGAACAGAAAGAAAATATTTTTTAGTCTTAAACAACTGAGACTTTACTTTTAAAACCCAGCAAAACTGCCTCTTGTTTAAGCTAAAACAACAGTAAATATACAAATTTAGATATATTTTAAAAGTACTGTAATGATTTGATTATCAATTGGTTATATATGTCACACTCCACATAATTGGATGACCTTGGATCACTTCAACAATGTTCTCGTCATCTGACGCACTGAATTTACCTGAACTCATTTTGTAACAACATAAAAACACAACGCTACAACAAATGTACACTGTCAACATTATTTCAAGGCAGAGAGCGGATTCATCTGCTCCAGGAGCGGACAGTTACTCCACGGCGCAGCGCGGAACTTTTCCGCTGTCTAGGAAAACAGGGCCATTTGATTCCATGATGAGGAGAGATCAGCGTACTCCGCTCTCCACGATCCACTGCTGAAAAGTTCTGCGCCTAGGAAAACCCAGCTTAATGAAATGAGATCTGCCTGAAGGGCTCGCATTCACAGAGCAACTAAACATTTGGGCCTCCAGAAAAATTACTCACTAGGCCTACAATAATATATTAGTATGATTTTAGCGGATTTCCGCTATAGGGAAGAAGCTATTACCGTAGGTGGCCCGGTAAGACTTAAGCCAGAGACCATGATAACTGTTTGTTTTGAGGTCCCCAGATGCCAAAAAGTCTATTCGTTCAAATTTATATATATATATGTGTCCGTTACCGCGATAACTATTGAAAGAAGCGCCCGATTTTGATGAAATTTGGCACAAATGTGGAGAGTAACATTTATGACTTTAAGTTTGAAAACCAGATCGATCAGTCTATGGGAAGGGGGTTTTATGGGTGTTTAAAACTTTCCAAAAATCCGTTTTTTGAACTTTTTACCTACAAATTTTATAAACACTAGATTTTGGTTATAGCCATTTTATAGAGCTTAAAAAAACATACAATTTAGTATTTTGAATCATTAAGCTACATTTAGTGGTTGTGGAGTCAAAAAATGGGTCCATAAAATTTCCTATGTTAATCTTATGGGAATTCGGTTTTAGCGAATTTCCCCTATAGGGATTAGCGAATTTCCCCTATAGGGAAGAAGCTATTACCGTAGGTCTCATGGTAAGACTTAAGCCCCAGACCATGATAACTTTTTGTTTTGAGGTCCCCAGATGCCAAAAACACTATTCGTTCAAATTTATATATATGTGTATATACATATATCTATATATATATATATATATATATATGTGTGTGTGTGTGTGTGTGTGTGTGTCCGTTACCGCGATAACTTTTGAAAGAAGCGCCCGATTTTGATGAAATTTGGCACAAATGTGGAGAGTAACATTTATGACTTTAAGTTCGAAAACCAGAAAAATCGGACCATGGGAAGGGGGGTTTATGGGGTTTTTAAATTTTCCAAAAATCAGTTTTTTGCATTTTTCACCCTAAAATTTTTAAAAAACTTAATTTTGGTTTGACCATGTTATAGAGCTTAAAAAACAAATAATATGGTATTTTTAATTATTAACCTAGGTTAAGTGGTTGCGGAGAAAATCCCAAAAACATACTCATAAAATCTCCCATTTTAATCTTATGGGAAAACAGTTTTTGGCTTTTCCTCAGTTTATTTTAATGTAAACTTCACATTTGCTTTTAGTAATCTGTTCAGTTCCACAAAACAATCATTTTGGTATTTAAATTTTCATTCTACGCCCAACCGTTGCTGAGATATTCAAAGTGCTAAACACAGTACGTTGTCCAATGTTATCCTTATGGAGAATAAATAAAATTCTATATCTCGATTATTTATGAATGTATGTTGATGAAACTTGTTATGTGGCTTCATGTAGTACTGGTATATTGATATTTGCACAAAAAATTGAGTTTTTGTTGATTATTCCCTTAGCAGCAAACCTGCGTACTCAGCCCCCTTGTTATTCTTATGAAGAATAAGTCAGATGTATTGAGTCCCTTAATTATGAACATAAATTAATAAAACTTGGTATGTAGCTTCACTTGGTTAAATTATATTGATAATTGCATAAAAACCCATTTTTTCCTTGTTGCAGCAAACCTGCTTACTCAGCCCCCATGTTATTCTTATGGAGAATCACTAAATTGTTACATAGCGCTTATTTATGATTGAATATTGATGAAACATGGTATGTGGCATCGCCTAGTTACATTCTATTTATATTTGCATAAAAACCAATTGTTTGTGTTCCTTATTTCAGCAAACCTACGCACTCATTACCAATGTTATTCTTATGGAGAATGATTAAAATCGCTTATATGTGAATATATTTTATGAAACTTAGTATGCGGCTTTATGTGGTATTAAGACATATATTATGCATTGGAAATTCGCTGAGTATGCAGGTTTGCTGCGATGGGGGTATTTAGATTTTCCTCAGATAATTTCACTAAAAACTCCACATTTCTTTCCACCAATCAGTTTAGCTCTACAAAACAATCATTTTGGCATTTTAATTGTTGTTTTACATCCAACCTTTGCAGTGATATTCAAAGTGCTTAACACAGTACGTTGTCCAATGTTATCCTTATGGAGAATAAATAAAATGTTATTTTTTGATTATTTATGTATGTATATTGATGAAACTTGGTATGTGGCTTCAACTAGATGTGGTATTGATATTAGCACACAAAAAAATGGTTTTTGTTGATTTTTCCCAGTAGCAGCAAACCTGCATCTTCGGCCCCCATGTTATTCATATGGAGAATAAGTAAAGTTTTATATCTCCCTAGTTATGAACCTAAATTAATAAAACTTGGTATGTAGCTTCACCTGGTTGAGTTATGTTGATAATTGCAAAAAAACACATTTCTTATCTTCCTTGTTGCAGAAAACCTGTGTACTCAATTATAATGTTAATCTTATAGAGAATAAATAAAATGCTATATATCACTTATAAATGAATGTATTGTTGTGAAACTTGATAAGTGGCTCTAGGTAATAGCATTGATTATACATCCTACGGAATTCCGTAGGATGTATAATCAATGGTAATAGTGATACCCTTATAGGTATATGCATTGGAAATTCGCTGAGTACCCAGGTTTGCTGCGACGGGGGTATTTATATTACAGTGTAACGGAAGCATTTCATTAATTCAATAAAGAATATCTGCAGGTGGGCAGTGAAAAAGCCTCCGTCTTACACAACTTGTGCAAGAAATATCTCCAAACTGTACAAGTAAATTGTTGCAATAGCTTTGACTAAATCAGCGAACACTAAACCGGGTGCGAAGACAGTAAATACAGATTGTTTCTATTAAAACGCAACCCAGGATTTGAAAGGATTCCAAATCCTTAACATGACTTTAAGAATATTTTACTGCTTTTAACACTTGCTAGCACTAATTTCTAAAACTTCACAGTCTAAAAATAGGTAGCCTATTATATTTTAAACTAGGTGCCGACACAGACCACCTTAAGCATTTATTCAAAAATCCACTCTGTTTAGCGAATTTGAAAAACCATATTTGTACTTCATAGCCAACAAAAAACAGCAAATCAAATTTATTAATAATGCATCAATGCGTACCAGCTAATGAAGTACAGGAAGAAGGGGTGCCTTCTTGTAATACGGTACCTTGTAAAGTAGACTAAGTTTATTTATTGACTATTGGCTCTGTGAGTCATTATATCCCAAGACAATGTCAATACTTTATAAGTCTAGAGCAAATAAACTTGATTTGAAACAGTGGCTTTTGGTACCTGTAAGTTTGGTTGTGTGTTTAAAGAAACAACCTGTATCTTTCTTAACTTACAATATCGATTGCATATATTTTTCACAAAGTCTCAAAGGTTGCTAATTAGCCCTTGAACTAATGATGGGTAAATTGGTATATCCGATATACTAGTAAACACACAAGGTACCGAAATTTCCCTAGCGCTAAAACTAATCAAGTACCTTTTGGTTCATCAAATTTAGGCTGTGAAAACGAAGCCTCCATCTCTTCAAAACTGGGAAATTCTCGATTAAGTCCAAGGTATTCAAACTTTTTCCGATGAGCTAGGTAAACTTCATGCACTGGAACTGACGAGTTCGTTAGAACGCGAGTGTAAAAGTCCCCAATGGCTTTAAGAAGTTCACATTTCCCCACATCCAAGCATGTGTGTGGAGTTTTATAAGCCAAAATCCCATTTACCCTCTTCAGCCTTCCTTCACATTGACACTTTTCCATGTTAGCTACTGCTGGAGAGTGATTTTACTATAATTAAAAAGTTACAAAAACAAACAAATGTTCAAACAAATTTGTTTTGTCTCTTTTGGTAATTATCGACAAATAAATTGAATGCGGTAACAAGGATTAAGTTTTATAGATTATTTATTTGACAATTTATATAACTTCAGTGTTACAGGTAGGCCCCCCTAAATAATTATATCATTAAAGTTTTGATTAAATTTATTTAATATGGAGTGATTATTATCTGAAGCAGATTGTATAACATACCCGTGAAAGGCAATATTTTGAATCATGAATATTTTATTGTCACTATTAGAGTTCACAATTTTTTAAACAAATACATAACACTTTTTAAGAGTGCGTAAACATTTATTTAGGACTCTGTGATTGCATTCCATAATTTATGTAACCTCTAATAACTTTTAAAAAAACAAAAAGTAAACAGACACTTTTTATTATAATACTTCCAAAAGCTACATTTTTAGTAGGTACTAAACCAATTAAAAGAAATAGCTTAGTATTGCTGGTTTTCAAAATTTAATTAATTTTATCATAACTATCCAAATTTGACAAATATTTGTTGCATACCTCTACCATGTTTAATCCATTAGTGATGGCAAAAGATATTTTTGTTTAAACCTGAGATCAATTGGGAATTTCTGAAGATTAACTTTTTGAATGTTTTACAAAATCAATTTCAATCAAAAGTCTTTCATGATTGCTTTAAAGTGTGAAAAAGTTGTGTTGGAATAAAAAAAGTTACATGTAGCTATAGCTATGTGGTCCTATCACATGTGTATACCTCGCGCAAAGACTCGTGGGGGCTGAGAGCTTAGGACGGTCGGGAAGGTGTCCCTACCCCTAATCAGCCCTCGCTCGGCCGCTCCGGGTTTTGGCCATAAGTCATTCACTGAGCTGAAGGCACAGTTGGTAAAATTTTTCTATTTCACCATAAAGTGTTAAAATAACGTAATTTTTGTAATGTGCATCAAATAACAAGAACATTAACACGATAGGCCAAACACGATATAATTGCGACGCTATTAAGTATTCACCTTGTTTTAAAATAAAAGACAGTTTACAGAACAATATATATTTAAGATTATTTACAAACTTTAGCTATTCAAAACTTTTTACATGAAGTGTTATCCAGATTTCACTGGGGCAAAGCCTACTGAATATACGTTAGTTTGGATGGGTGATAACATATTTAGGCATAATTACCTATCATTAAAATAAGAATCATACAAATCGGTCCAGTAGTACGGTCTGATGGACTGAACAAAGTTTTGCAATGTTTTTAAAAATATATGATTTAATCACTGCCGCAACAATTTACCGTGTCTGCGAATGGAGTACCTCTGAAGTCTTTTTCAACACTTATAGGGTAACATAACACAACATAAACTTATAACACGCAAAACTCGTATAAAACAACATAATGTGCTTGCTTAAAACAACCATCCAGACTGATCAGCACGTAAACAATTTACCGACGGACGGAAAACTAGTCGAGCAGGGGAATGTGTCATCCAGGATGGGAGGACCTTTGGACCGGGGAATGCATATACAATAACAGTGGAATGTGAGTCATCTGATCACTGGCCTAACCACCACACCTACAGTAGTGAAACATCCTCTAAACTTTGGCTTAAAAGTGTTGTTAGGTAAGCGCGTCGACTTCAGCTTATGCAAATCCAAAAAAACACTTCCAATGTAAAAATTATTAATAGCTTCAGTTACTAAATAAATATTCTTAATTTTGTTCTGTAAACTGGCTTTTAATTAAAATACCCCCGTAGCAGCAAACCTGCATACTCAGCGAATTTCCAATGCATATTAATTTATCTTAATACCACATAAAGCCACATACCAAGTTTCATCAATATACATTCATAAATAAACGATTAATGACATTTTAATTATTCTCCATAAGAATAACATGGCGGCTGAGTATGCAGGTTTGCTGAAAAAAGGAACACTAAAAATGGGCTTTTATACAAATATCAATATAACTCAACTAGGTAAAGCCACGTACCAAGTTCTATTAATTTATGTTCATAATTAAAGGAGATAACAAGTTAATTATTCTCCATAAGAATAACATGGGGCTGAGTATGCAGGTTTGCTGCTACGGGAACTATCGGGCAAAAAATGGGTTTTTGTGTAAATATCAATAGACCACAATGAAATGAAGCAATATACCAAGTTTCGTCAGGATAAGTTGATAAATAAGCGAGATATACAATTTTTATTATCCTCCATAAGAATAACATTGGACAACGTACAGTGTTTAGTTAGCACTTTCAATATCTCAGTAACCAATTGACGTAGAGCAATGATTACAAATCATCAAATTATGCACATGACGCATCACATGATGCATCATTATGTGAATGACGCATCAAATTGTGCGTCTTTTTAAGTTGATTCAAATGGGAAAGAATAAAATTTTACTTTTTCAAAATTTGTATGTAAAAAACTCAAAAAAACCCATTTTTGGGGTACAAAACCCCCCCCAAAAAAAACCCTTCGGATAGGTCGATCCGTCTGGTTTTCGAACTTAAAGTCATAAATGCTGCTTTACACGTTTGTACCAAATTTCATCAAAATCGGACCTTTTTTACGAGAGTTATCGCACCCACGGACACACACACATATATATATATATATATATATATATATATATATATATATATATATATATATATATATATATATATATACAGTTTCAAACGAGTGGTGTTTTTGGGGTCTGGGGACCTCAAAACGAAAAGTTATCATGGTCCCAGGCCTAGGTCTTACCATGCCAACTACGGTAATAGCTTCTTCCCTATAGGGGAAATTCGCTAAAAGACTTGTTCCTGTTATTCACTGATTGGGCCTGATGATGACCGGTGTAACTGGTTGAAATCGATCGCCTTATACCATGTTTTTGTATATTTACCGTCTTGTATGTAAGTACAGTATAAGTGTGAATATATAGTGTAGTGTAGTGAGACGTAGTTTTATTTATCCTGTTATTTTAAAACAAAGTGAATACTTAATAGCGTCGCAATTATATCGTGTTTGGACTTAATGTTCTTGTTATTTGATGCAGATTACAAAAATGACGTTACTTAAACACTTTATGGCGAAATGCAAAAAATTGTATCGACTGTGCCTTGAGCTCAGTGGGTGACTCATGGCCAAAACCCGGAGCGGCCGAGCGAGGGCTGATTGGGGGTAGGGACACCTCCCCGACCGTCCTAAGCTCTCAGCCGCCACGAGTCTTTGCACGAGGTATAATATGTATTCACCAAATCTGTGTCCATTACAAGTTTTATAACAAACCACGGCTCTCAACCTGATGTTTCTTTAATTTCTGATATGTAGGTAGGGTTAGAAGACACAGTGAATCAAAACAGTGAATAAGCTAAAAATATGACTCCTATATAATGTACCAGAATGATCAATTTTCCAGTCTTACAGAAAGCAAACTCAAAAAGATATAACAAAGCATTTGGCTATAAAAATCAAGACGTTTTAAAAGCAATACCACAATCTACATTCTGCATTCTACAACCTAAATTTATGTCATTCACCAAGGCACAACCACAGGACATAAACACGGGACATAAACTTACCACTCAAGATATTAGTAAACAGTAAGGGGTTTCGACTGTCTTGTCCCTGACTGTTTCCATTAGTCAAAATGTTCAGCACCACTTGACTCATAGAGTCTCTATAAGGTTTTGAAGTGTTTTTGGCCTCCCACTTGAGGTAAGTCCATTTTTTCCGAACGTCGGCATCAGTTCTTTGTATGCCCTCAACACCTGACACTTCCCTTGCAACTTCCCGCCAGGCGGCCGCCCATTTGTCCTGTCCTGCCGACATCCCACTGAGTATCGTCCTTCTGCGTTTTGCCACTGAACACAACAACGCATTTAGCTCTCGTTGGGTAAAGTTTGTTTTCCGTTGTTGCATCATTACCGAAGATTTCATCATGTTATGGAAGGCTGTCACTTTATTTTCAAATAATTTTCTGTTCATTATTTCACTCACTTTCTTCACGAGCGGAGTTTAGTAGAATGGTACTTTAAATGTGCATAAACAGGACTGTCTTAGTAAAGTAATTATTTCTTTGAAAAAGAATGCAAATAAACATTGCTTTAGAGTTGTAAAGCCTAACATGAAAAGCCCCTGTATGAAGAACTGGACATAAACTAATGTAGCCTAATATTTTATAAAATGGCTGAGTACCGTACCTTTCCTTCTTACAGATAGTGTGTGTATAAATAATTCATAAATTTAACAACTAGCAAACAAATTAGTTCTAAACTAGTGGCTTGAAGGGGCCATGGCCCCTAAACTTGCTCCAATACTGTGCCCTATCTGATTTGTAGGAACACATGCAAGTTCGTAAACGCAGTAGACACTTATCACATGTTTGAATGAAAACAAAGCAGACATTTTTCAATCCCCATGCTTTTCTTATGGGGGATGTTTTACGTTGTTTCTCGTTTGCTGGTAACTTGTTGGAAATACTGATTTTTCCCGAGTCCCAGAGATCAAGACCTTTAATTTGAGCTGTCGCCCATCATCCTGCGATTTGCCAAACTCCCACAATTTTGACTTAAAAATTTTGCTTACAGAATTATATATAAAGATTATTTACATTTATACTAACTTTTTTTACTGTACATTATTAAACAAGTTTATAACCATGTATTAAAACTGTGTCACTTCTAAAAAACGGATTAAGTCAAATTATACGAGTTGTACTTGTGCATAGTAAGTTAGTGATCACACAACTATGAAGAAAAAAAATAATAGTTTTATTTACCGAAGTCTTTTGATAGATGAAATTGGAAGTGGTATATCTACAAGTGGTATGCATATAAAGGCTGTATGAAGATCTGAATCTTGAGCAGGCTACACACGCTATATGTAGCTATACCAGCTGTCCATCTGAAAAGCAATTAGGTCCACCGGGCTCTACAGTTGCCGGGGGCAATGTCTGGCCTGTGGCTTGTTTAGTCTTCGCAAAGCAAACGCTGACCTAGAACTGCAGCTGTTTGAACTCAAGAGGATAGTTTCTTGGGATAAAGGCGATACGCAGTATGAAGACCCACTCTGCAGCACTATAGTCAGTAAGGATGTCTGCCTCGATGTTGTATCTTTTCAGACTACGAGTACAAAGGCACGTTCCGTTGCAGAACTTGGGAGCTTGCTTGTAAGTTGCAGAGAAGCATTATTGGAGCTCTGACATTAAGCTTTAGGTCGTGGGCAGGTAATCTGGGTGCTGATACTAAGTCAAGGGACTCTGTCGGTAGGGAACAGCATGATAGACCTACTGGTTGAGAACTGTGTTAACTAAATTAATACGTTCGTTCCTCGCTCTCCTCGTTCCTCGTTTGGGAGGAAAAAGTTATTATCTCCTTGTTGATCTCTGTTGTATATTCATTTAAGGACATGAGGATGGCACGATCACAGAGCCAGGCACTTTCCAAATTAAGCTATTCATGGACCCAGGGAAAACAATATCTAACAGTTGATAATCTGATTTTATGATTGTGCCGAGAGAAGGAGGGATGTTCATGAGACCATTGGTGTTTTCCAATTTACCAAGAACCTTCAAAAGGATCTCAGTAAACTCCTCAAACCCTTGTTTTTCTCTAAAATTAATTATCATATTTATTGTTAAGGAAATTTTACTGCTCAATGGCGTGCTGTATGAAAATCTTTAATCTTTTAAGACAGACATTAATCTCGGCCGTCCATGTCCCCTGCACCACAACGGGCAGGGTCTGTCCAAAATCCCCAGAGAACAATAAACTGTGACTTCTCTTAAGTTGTACCTATATATTATGTCCTTTATGGTACAGTCTAATGCCTCAATATTCAGTGTTATGGTGCTGGTACCATGTTGAACGAAGTTGTTGGTAGGGTGATTCTTGAACCCCTTTGTCTCCAGAAAAACTATTAGTTGAACAATTTTATACATCAACAACTGAAAGTTCTTTTCAGTTAAAACTAAAATAATGTTTACCGGTACTGTAAAAACGCTCTGGCAGTATTTAAGACTTTCATGCCATCTCAGGTGTTGAGCGAACTATGAGACTGAACCCTTCGTTTTAGTACTACAGCAAAAGGGCTAATTTCGAAAAAAAAAAACAAGTTAACTACCTATAGAATTATACCTATGTTGTGGAGATTAGATAACTTTAGAAGCATTTTAAAAATAATCATAGGCAACCAATTAGGGGTAACTTAGGTCCCTATGTGTGAAAAAGGTTTTAGTCTCCATGAATTTAAACAGATGACGATCTATTTCCAAAGATAACAATAGAACTTGAGTCTATTGGAATTGTGATTTGTGGAACTAGGATTTTAACACTTAATCACTGTGTAAGACGCTGACGCAACTATGGCTTTAAGGAAAGTATGAATGAATTACGAGTGTAAAATGTAAAATGTGTGAGATGCCTTGTTTGGTCTTGTTACTGACCAAGACCGACCGATTGTTTAGTAATGATTGCATACGGTAGTGAAAATAGCTTACAGAAGGTAATCGGCAGTAAGGCTTGGACTAAGGTTAGGCTATAACTTAGGCAAGGCTTCCTGATCCTTTAATCAATTAGACCTACATCGATTTTTAAACAAGAATGCATTGAATATTGCTATTTAGACTAACTTATATCTGGCCTACCGAACACTATATTCATTGAAGTTAAACTATTCTATTGACTAAAATCCTCTGAGTCAAAATCACAATTTGTTTGATAAAAATAAATTGTTACAGTTAAGAATAATATAAAAAGGCTAGTTAGGTTTGGGAACTGATTAGTGGGCAAAATACGATTCTCTGTGTTGCAGGTTAATTTTGCACAGGCAGATATTTATAAAGAAATTATTTTAGCTCAGATTGTGAATCATAAAATCTAGAATTAATCCCTGAAGTTATAATTATATTAAGTTAACCTTAATATTATCAACCAGAATCCACAAACATCAAAATTCACTACATTCACTCACGAACACCACTGTCACTTTCATTTGATAACAAACAATTACACAGACTAGCAGATCAGTGTTTCCACTCAGCGGTAAAAAATATCCCACGAGCTGATACAAAAAATCCCACTTTATCCCACACTTCACCTTATAATATCCCTCTAAATATCCCACACTTTCCCAATGATTTTTCAAACCGTGCGACACAGTAACACAGTCAGGGTTGCCAAAGCGTGGGTAATTACCCACTTGGTGGGTAATTCTAAGGGCCGTGGGTAAAATGGTGGGTAATCGCTGAAAGTGGGTAATTGTGGGTAATTTTACCCTAACGACCTGATCAAGTTTTATTTAAAAAACTTTAGTTTTATTTGGCTTTTTTGGGTCCTGCTAACAATCTGAACATTTATTTTTAGTTTGGTGATATACCCCTACTACAATAAACTACAAGTTAATATTGTTGGACGTTCGGTTGTATTTTTTATAGCTATGTTTAATGCTATCTTAAGGTGGTCCCACACTTCTCGTAAACAGGCCTAAACATTCTGAGTTCGGCCGAATGCTCGGGCGTGTTCGCTAAAAGTTTGGGACCGACTTTACTCTATGGACGTGAAACTTCGTTTCGGTTGAATTTGCCCATTGCTAAAATTTCCATAGTAATCCCTAGGCCTACTAATATTTAATTGATTTCTAAATTGATACTTAGCCTTAAAAATTAAACAATAACACTTTAGTTTTAGTTTGCTTGACCTAAATTAATTGTTGTTGATAGTATTATTATTATTAGTTTAATAATTGTGCAAATATCAATATAAAAGTGCTAAATTTCCGTATTTGTAGTTAAACCAAGTGGTAATTTTTGGTAATGGTGGGTAATTTTTTCATGGACGGTGGGTAATGGTGGGTAATTTGTTCTGGGATAGTGGGTAAAAGACCCAAACCTGATTGGCAACACTGAAACACAGTTAATGTTAAATATTATATGATACATAGAGCTTATTTAGATCTACTAATTACCTATATTTTACATTTTAGTACCTCAAAGGATTTTGAGTAATGCGATATAAATGATACGGTTTGCCTTAAGGCTGGCAAGTGAACTAAGTTGAATAATTTAGTTCAGAGAGAGGTATTAATATTTGTAATGGTACTGTAGTACCATTGACTATACACACTTCGTGAGTGTGTATAGTCACACTCACACATATACTCACGTAGTGTGTATAGTCAATGGTAGTACTAAAGAGTACGACATAGGTAATAATAATAGCAGATATTTTCCTTGTTAATTCCAACATGGCCAGGCCAGCGACATTCATTGGTGTGATTTAGTGCTCGTTCTTCGTTTTGTGGTTTATAAAATAATAATAGGTCTTATAGGTAAAATAATAATAGGTAGAATACGTAAAATAATAACAACGTGGGAAATTGGAAACCCCGCAACTGCCAGTACGACGAGAAAATCCACTAGACTAGAAGCATAGACTAACTACAGTAGTTAGTCTATGCTAGAAGTGCTACTGATAAGGTGGTCTGATCGTAAGTAAACTAGCAGACGAAATGCCGATTTCCAAAATATCCCACAATCCCATTTTATCCCACACGGAGTCAAAATATCCCATATATGGGATAAAAATCCCTCAAGTGGAAACACTGAGCAGTGTTTCCATCCGAGGAAAACATAAATCCCTTTTCGAAGGTCAACAAATCCCTCTTTATCCCTCACCCACACGTCAAAATTCCCTTTCTATCCCTCTTCCTCAAATTTAATGCAACGTATACCTACCATATAAATCAATTAATAAAATAATCCCTCTAAAACTCCATTTAATAAGTTATTTCAGATAAATAAGTTGCACAAGGAAAAAGTCTAAACAAATTAACCCACTAATATTAACATTGAAACATAAATCCCTCCCAAGTCCAAGGGGGTGGGTGTACCCTTAACGCTAATAAATGCGTAAATTATAAAATGAAAAACCAATTAGCTGGAGTTTTGTAAGTTGAAAAATACTCCTGTCATGTTAAACCCTTCACCTTTTTATTTGTGGGGATATAAAACATAGTATGTTAAATTGATAAACGATTTGACATAATCTTGGAAACCGGGGCACTATGCCCCGGGCCCCCAAATTCCAGGCAGTGCCGGATTTAGCAGCCGTGGGCTCCTAGACTCAGCCAGTGGTGAGGTGAGGACCCTTGTTTCTGTCCAGATCCAAGTTTGTAACCTTTTTGTTGTGCTTGTATCAGGCTTTTGCATGTGGTACGGTGTGGTGCGGGCCTCCTTTAATGTGCGGGCTCATAGGCGCGCGCCTATGTAGCCTATATGAGGCCCTTATTCCAGGTGCCCTAAGGGGCCCCGGCCAAAGGAACCAAGATAGTAATATTGGGGTCTCTGGGCCCGCACAGAATGTTTTTCCCGGGTTCCCAATCGCTTTGTGGTTACTAAGTCATATGGCACTTTAATATGGGGAGATAAGGCATATGAAATACCCCCGTAGCAGCAAACCTGCGTACTCAGCGAATTTACAATGCATATATATGTAACTTAATAGTACATAAAGACACATACCAAGTTTCATCAATGTACATTCATAAATAAACGATTTATGACATTTTAATTATTCTCCATAAGAATAACATGGCGGCACACGCCATTATTGGACTTGAAAAAATAATGATCTTACTATAGATATACATATATTAATTGGCATTACAGGCAAAGAAAAATCTTATTTCAGTAAAAGAAAAAGATTCAAATTCATAAGTGCAATACTCAAGAAAAGAAGACCTAAGGAGATCCAAATTTATTAAACAACAACTAATCATATTAAGGAAAGTTTTCAAGAAAATTATTAGATAAATTAGACTTGAAAACAAGGAAATTGGCCTATGAACATTATAAAAAAGAAGTAAAGTTTAAATTAATAACAAAATATATTTATGAATTTGAAGAATTTTTATGAAAACTGCAACCATATTGTATAAATTAATTAACAATTTTAAATATTTATACCTTTATACATCCACGGATGTGAAATAAATATTATTATTATTATTAAATAAAAACAAATAAAGAGAAAACTTTGACATCTCTCAAAACTTGATTTTATTCTAAATAAATCGACCAAAAGGTTTAAATATCTAGTACTAAAAGCTGTGGTGGATACACTGCTTCAACCGGGGCCTACCTCGTCCGGTTAAACCATAGACTAACTACAGTAGTTAGTCTATGTTATTACATATTGCTGGTGTAGCATTAATATTAAAGCTTAGAATAAGGAATGAAAATATAAGTTGCACGCCTGCCAGTTTTTTGTCTCAATTTGTCACGCGAGATCTAGAGGATTTTCCTCAGTACTGTATTTCTGTCTCTGTTAAACAAGGGGGCCATTCCCATATTACGTAACGCACTAAGGGGGAGGGAGGCAGTTCAGCGTAGCGATACTCTGCGTTGCATTTGGGAGGGGAGGGCTCATCGATACGTAATTCACACGTTTTAAATAAACTGATGTTGAGATTTGTAACTTTAGTTTTATGGTCAGATTAGTATTTGTTTGAATATTCATTGCGTACTTGTTTTTTACCGAATTTCCCCTATAGGGGAATTACCCCCTATAATACCGTATAATAGGTCTCATGGTAAGACTTAAGCCCGAGACCATGATAACTTTTTGTTTTGAGGTTCCCAGATAACAAAAACACTATTCGTTCAATATATATATATATATATATATATATATATATATATATATATATATATATATATATATATACACATATATATATATATAATTTAACGAATAGTGTTTTGTTTTATATATATAAATATATCTACAGGGTGTTTCACGATAACCCTGACAAACTTCGGGAAATTAATCCTTGGGTCAAATCAAGAAAAAATGTTAAATAAACATAGGTCCTAAACTCATTAGTTTAATTGCTACAGCCAAAAATATAGTTTTTTGTTTTTACATGTAATTAACTTATATTTGGACTTATAGACAAACTATTAGTGATCATATTTTCATAAAACTTACACAGCCAGTAAGAGGAGGAAATTCTAAATAAGAATCATTCGTTTTTCAAGCAAATGTGTCGACTGGCATTCGGTAATAGTCCTTCAAAGATCAATTTTTTATTAAAAAAACTGTGCCTAAAATATTTTGTTCACATTTAACAGGCATTCACAGAAAAACTAACCAACCAATTGGGCTGCAAATTTATCAAAAGTTTTAAAATTCTATTCAGAGGAAGGTAATATCCATATCTTTCACTTTTATTAGTAAAACTTACTGGATAATACTCCAATACACTTAAGGATACCCAAATTACAAAGGAAAGTTAAATTGCTGTAAGCTTAGACTTTGCTTTCTTACAATTGTTTTTAAATTAGTTTATTTATTTGATTTTTTTGCAACCAACAACCATCTAAAAATGATATTTCTTATGAAAACGAAGTCATTTTTCTACATTATGTAAATTATGTATGCTTATGTATTTTCACCAAATATTCACTATTTTTAGTATCCATCTAATTTAGGGCACATAATTGCCACTTAAAATTAATTAAAAAAGGATGCTTGGTTTAAAAATTTGTATTATTTACATTTATTTACATTTAAAATTGTACATACAAACAAATAAAAACTTGAGAAACCTAGATTTAGTTCTTGGACAAAGAATACAATACTTAAATTAGCTTATGAGATTTTCGAAATGCAACCCATTTTGATCTCGGCAAATCCTCGCTCGCTTCATAATGGATGATGTCGCAGCTCTTACCATGTTAGGATTGTCTTTGATTGTTTGAGCTGCATTTAAGATTCTTTCTAGAAGCTCCTGTCTGGTTTGGGGTTTTGTTTTATACACTTCCGCTTTCATGTACCCCCACAGAAAGTAGTCCATTGGAGTCAAATCTGGTGACCTGGGCGGCCAATTAACAGGTCCTTGGTGGGCGATCACTTTGTCTCTATGACGCTCACTTACACTTGTAGTACCTGAACCACGTTGCCTATCCTGTGCGGAGGTGCTCCATCATGCTGGTAATACATTGATGTCCTGGTTTGGATGGGTAGTTCCTCAAGAAGCTCTGGTAAACTATCCTCTAGAAACTGTAAATACGTCGTACCGTTAAGTGTCCCATCCAAAATGTAAGGCCCGATTAGTTTATCATTAATGAGTCCGCACCACACGTTCACTGAAAATCTTCGCTGAAAGTTTGTTTCCACTGTGGAGTTTGGATTTTCTTCAGCCCATATGTGGCAGTTCTTGGAATTATTAATACCATTTCTTGTAAACTGGGACTCGTGTGTAAAGAGTATGTACTTAACCACCCTACGATTTGCTAATATCCACCGACAAAACTCAAATCTCTTAACATTATCGCCGGGGTGAAGAGCCTGTACCTTCTGCACATGGTAAGGGTACAGACCTTCTTCCTTTAATATTCTCCATATCTGTGAAGAAGTTACCAAATGCTGGCGAGAAAGTCTTCTTATACTAGTCCCTGGGCTTTGTTGAACCGAAACTATGATGTTCTCTTTCACAGTAATTGGAGTTTGAATAATACCGTCACGTTTACCTTTATCAAAAAATGAACCTGTCTCTCTCAAACGATTGTGTAGGTCCGTAAATACTTGTCTATTAGGCACAGTCCTGTTGGGGTACCTTCTACCGTACTCAACTACAGCTGCTCGTGAATTTCCATTACAAAATCCATACACAAAGTGCATATCAGCATATTTACTGTTAGTAAACATGCTAAACTGATTGTCATAACACAAGACCTTATTGTTTCATATTTTTAATAACAATGTTAGTCAAAAATGAGTTTAGCCAGCTGTTTTAACACCACAGCTGATCATTGGGCTTCCTACTGTTGCCAACACGATTAAACAGAGTGCACTGTAAAAATATGGCATAATAGGTGTATTTTAACTGGGTGTAATACATAAGGGGATAAAGAAAATGTCGGTAAAATATTTTAGAAGATTATTTATTTTTCGTCTGCCGGTCTGTGTGATATTTTACAACTTTTAATAAGTTTTCAGCCAGTTGGTCCGGAATCAAAATAGTTATGATAATGATAATATTAAATATTGAAGTTTTATAAACAAAGTATAAGTAGAAATACATAATTTACATAATGTAGAAAAATGACTTCGTTTTCATAAGAAATATCATTTTTAGATAGTTGTTGGTTGCAAAAAAATCAAATAAATAAACTAATTTAAAAATAATTGTAAGAAAGCAAAGTCTAAGCTTACAGCAATTTAACTTTCCTTTGTAATTTGGGTATCCTTAAGTGTATTGGAGTATTATCCAGTAAGTTTTACTAATAAAAGTGAAAGATATGGATATTACCTTCCTCTGAATAGAATTTTAAAACTTTTGATAAATTTGCAGCCCAATTGGTTGGTTAGTTTTTCTGTGAATGCCTGTTAAATGAGAACAAAATATTTTAGGCACAGTTTTTTTAATAAAAAATTGATCTTTGAAGGACTATTACCGAATGCCAGTCGACACATTTGCTTGAAAAACGAATGATTCTTATTCAGAATTTCCTCCTCTTACTGGCTGTGTAAGTTTTATGAAAATATGATCACTAATAGTTTGTCTATAAGTCCAAATATAAGTTAATTACATGTAAAAACAAAAAAACTATATTTTTGGCTGTAGCAATTAAACTAATGAGTTTAGGACCTATGTTTATTTACCATTTTTTCTTGTTTTGACCCAAGGATTAATTTCCCGAAGTTTGTCAGGGTTATCGTGAAACACCCTGTATATATGTGTCCGTGAATGCGATAACTTGAGTAAAAATCGTCCGATTTCGATGAAATTTGGCTCAAATGTGTAAAGTGACATTTATGACTTTAAGTTCGAAAACTCGGACCATGGGAAGAGGGGTTTATGGGGGTTTCAAATTCTCCAAAAATCAGTTTTTTTTCAATTTTTACCCTACAATTTTTTTAATAATTAATTTTGGTTTTGACCATGTTAAAGAGCTTAAAAAAGCTAATAATATAGTATTTTGAATCAACAACCTAGGTTGGTTAAGTGGTTGCGGAGGAAATAAAAAAAAAACTACTCATAACATCTCCCATTTTAATGTAATGGAAAAAAGGTATTTGGCTTCCTCAGTTCATTTTAATGTAAACTTCACATTTGCTTTTACATATCAGTTCAGCTCCACAAAACAATCATTTTGGTGTTTAAATTGTGATACTACGCCACTACGCCCAACCGTTGCAGAGATATTCAAAGTGCTAAACACAGTACGCTGTCCAATGTTATCCTTATAGAGAATAAATTAAATTTGATATCTCCATTATTTATGAATGTATACTGATGAAACTTGGCATGTGGCTTCACGTAGTAATGTTATATTAATACTCGCTCAATACTGTTTGCTCACTGGGGGCTCCGCCCCCACACCCCCGCTTGGGGTCGCTCCAGTTGTTATTATTGGTCAATAACCCTTCAAGTATTTTTTATATAGTATACTATTTAGATTCATTATGGTTAAATCCACTCTAGATGTTTTCATTTTTCAATAGTTCTATAATTTGTTTATACTCTACCATGTGAAAGTTGCTTTGACAGTTTACTGGATATTTGTTTACAGCTGTTATGATTTCTTTTGTTTTTATTTGAAACTCCATAAGCCCAATGTTAAAATATCCACTTTTCAAGATCAAAATTAGTGGTTTTAAAATTGAAAATTGTATATTTTGGCAATTTTACCGGGGGTTTCAAGGTACAAGCTACCTGCATGCTAAATATCACGTTTCTAGTTCGTCTGGAAATGGTCTAGAATTCCTATGTCTGGGTGTGTTACACATGCGGCTGTATATATATTAGACTCGCTTCGCTCGCTGGGGGCTCCGCCCCTAGAGCCCTGTGGGGGGCTTCGCCCCCAGGTCGCTGTTTGGCCACAGTTTAATGTAAATTGGTCCAAATTCTATTTAAGACCTGAATTTTACAACTATTCCAAGGCTTTGATTATTTTTAAGGATTCAATCTATAAAATCTGGTCATATGCCTGTTGATGAATACTAGTTTGCATGGAGACGTAGTATGTTAGATTTTAAGCCTCCATGCATTACCTAAGTACTTGAAAAAATAATACCCTTAACTGAAGTATAATGGAGCCGTTATAAGGCGTCTTTTGAACCTGATAAGGAATACGACCACCGTTAACAACCTGAAATAGTATGCCTTTGGGTAACTACAAGCCTTCTGCAACAAATATGACATGATTTATAAGGGATTTTACCTTCGACAGAGCGCAACATAAAAAATACACCCGAAAAACAGAAAAAGTCTACAAAAGCTCAAAGACATTGATTTTGTTTGGTGTTTAAGATATTTAATCTGGGCGTGGGAGTGTTGCTTGGTACTAATTGTAATGTAGGAATACTGTGTGATAAATATTAGGCCTCTAAGTTCTATATTAGAGCGACAAAACATTAAAAACCACGAACAAATCTTGGAAAAAAATTTAAATTTGAAAAATCTAGCGCTACCTAAGGGTGAGGGGGTGAGGTACGGCAAAATGTCATAGGACTAAAGTTTTAGTTCGTCTAAAATCCGTGGCACGTGGTGGTCTTCGTTTTTCGATAGGATAACCCGTTCGACCGCTAGAGCTCCAATAAAAAAAGTCTACATTTTGATTTTTGTATTCACAATTATCTATTTTTTTGAGATAGTTCAAACTAAAAATAGTAGGATTAGGGAGTTCAAACTAAAAATAGTAGGATTTGGGAATAAAAGGTGCAACGCACACGCATTCCATATCTCACGATCCTAGTTAAAGTATAAATGGTGATGCGTGTATTCTAATTAATAACAATTTCTCCAGAATCGGCATTTCCTTACTACTTATACTTAGAAAACGGTCAAATCTATAGATTTTAAGAGTTTTTGTTTTTCCGAAAGGTTTAATTAATAAAAACTGGTCATATTTCGGCTGCTATTTACTACATGTGATGTAGACATACTGTTTGCCCAATATTAGGCCTCCATCAAGTATATTAACGTGATAGGAAATAAAAAATTGCCACAAAAATCTCAAAATTTGAAAAAATCTAGAGATATCTAAGGGTGAAGGAGACGAGATACGACAAAAAGTCATAGGACTAAAGTTGTAGATCTTGCAAAATCCGTAGCACATGGTGATGTCCGTTTTGTGATAGGACAATCCGTTTAACCGCTAGAGCTCAAAAACTGGAATTTAAAATAAGCCTTTTTTTGGGGGAAAATTAAATATTTTTTTAGGGGGGTTAAAATTAAAAATTGTCTAGTAGAAATGAGATAATTTAGCAGATGTTTAGGTTTTTAGTTTTCTGATGGCTTATGCAAACTGATGGCTAGTACATTAAAGTGACGGGGAAAAACCACAGAATCTCTGAAAATAACCTAAAATTGAATAATCTTTTCCAAGATTTAAATTATTTTGAGGGGGTTGAAATCATTAAAACTGGTCATACGGCTGTTGCTGGATTATAGTTTGTTTTGAAGACGTATTGTATGTTCAATTTGAAGCCCTCCACGTACTATATTGTAAGTGCTTGTAAAAAATTAAAACCCTACCCTGATTGTCGTCTTTAAACTTTGTCTGTAAACTGTTATAAGACATCTTTTGAACTTTTTAAGGAATAAAAGCACCAATAACAGTCTAAATTGCTATGTTTCTGAGTAACTAGAAGCCTTCTGCAGCAAATAGGGCATAATTTATAAGGGGGTTTGCCCTCGGTGGAGCGCAACATGTAAAATATACAACAAAAATAAAAATAAAACCAATAAATCGGCAGGAGATTAAAGACGTTGTATTTTTTGGGAGGTTTAAGTGAAAGAATTTGGGCGTATGACTCCTGCTAGATAATTATTGTAATGTAGGGATACTGTGTGTCAAATATTAGGCCTCTATGTTATATATTAGAAAGATAAACAATTGGAAAAATAACGAATCAATCTTGAAAAATTGCTAAAATTTGAAAAATCTGGCGTGAAGTGTGAATAGGTCAAGAAACGGCAAAATGTCGTAGGATAAAGTTGTAGATCGTCTCAAATCCGTGCCACGTAAAGCTCTTCGTTTTTCAATGGGACCATCCGTTTGGCTGCTAGAGCTCAACTAAAAAGGTACTACATTTTGAATTGATTATTATTCGCCATTTTATTTTTTTAATGCAGTTAAAACCACAAATAATAAAATTTTAAAAATCTAGCATCATACTGAGTATATATCTGTATAGTGAGACACCCAGTTTTGATGGTTAAAATAGCCAACAAATAGAAATATTTTAACTTTGATAGATTTGTTAAATGCTTTTTCTTGTATGTTATGCACTTTGTGTTTAACCGAGTGTAAAAACCCTTCTTATGCTATATTTGTGTCAGAAGACTTGTAGCATTGCAAAGATTTTTTTTACAGGATCATAGCTTACAAACATGAAACAATGTTTAACCAATTTTTTTGAGGGATTGAAACAATTGAAATTGTTAATTTGACTATAGTTTTGTAAAGGTCATAGTATTCAGAAATTAGATGCTAAATTGTAAGACTCTAGGTATAGTTTAGGAAAAGAGGCCCTGGAAGGAAAATATCGTGTGACAATTAATAGGCCATCAGATACAAATTAAGTGTGTAGAATAAATTAATATCCAAAAGAAAATATTTAAGTTTTACCCTTATGTAACAACTTGTATTGTTAAATGGCTTAAACTACCTTAAAAAACTATTTCAACCATAAAATATTATGTTTGTAGCAACTAAACAATGTTGATTAATACCTAAAATAATCCACATAGTGTTCTAATTACAAGGCTTCTAGCGTTTTTTTTTTTTTAAGTAAAAACTTTATGAAACTGATTTTCATACATAAGCCATCAAGATGTGATCTCTGATTTTGTAGGGGGAAACCCCGTTGTATATCGTCTAGAATACAGTGGCGTTCACGAGAAGCTTTTATTACAAGAATAATTCAATCACAATTTTATTTTTGATGCGATGAACTAAGATATAAATAGTATGTGGCGAAATACAAGCCTCCATGTATAATTTCATTGTAAAGAAATAATTTACATCCGTACAACAAATAAATATATTTTAAATGTGAAGTTTTCTAATTTGTAAATATTTAAATCATCACAACATAAACATAACATATATAATAGCTATAAAGTATATGTTGTTTATGTTTCCTAACAATCCTTTTGATCCTTTAAGTGGCCCGAAAAAATACAATAATACTAAGCAAAAAAATAATAACATGTCATGTTTATTTTTGTTTTTTTCAGGTGTTTAAATTCTTATTCAGGAGGACAGCTGAATCACATAATACTGCAGACCACTTCTCCGCATACCGCCTTTTCTCGTTTTTCCCTATGCTGTTGACTGTACCGTTTGACAACTTGTATTTTTAAATGGATTAGACTACCGTAACATATTTAACCTAATTAATGTGGCTTTTCCCACAAACTATGTGAAACAAAAACCAACAAAAAGACCAACAAATCTACTTAATGTGCTAATCATTTGGTTTTAGCGTTTATTTGAGAGTAAATACTTTAAATTCGTTAAAGTAATTTTAAATATTATCTGCGATGATAAAACCTCGTTGTAGATCGTCTAGAATCCGTTTCACAGTGTGGTGTTCATGAGAAGCTTTCATTAAGAGAACAATTTAACAAATTAATTTTGAATACTTAATTTAGATCATCTTTGTGATGTATAAGAAATACATTTGTACGCCTGGCCTATGTACAAAATACATGAAACATTTTAAAAATAAATAAGTTTAATAACAAAAATATTTAAATTCGTAATACAACCAGTACAACATACCAATTGATCTTCATACTGCATTACCGACATCAGTTAACCTCAAAAACGAGAACTAAATTATTTATTTCAATTGTAAAGGGAAATGTAATATAAAATTGGAAATTTTGTGAATTTTCCTAGAGTTTACAAACATTAAGCTACGTGCATGCCAAATTTCAAGACCCTAGTATATCTAGAAGTGGTCTAGAATTCGTATACCTGAGTGAGTGAGTGAGTTACACATGCGGCTGTATAGTATATTAGACTCGCTTCGCTCGCTGGGGGCTCCGCCCCCAGACCCCTGTGGGGGGCTTCGCCCCCAAGGCGCTGTTTGGCCACAGTTTAATGTAAATTGGTCCAAATTCTATTTAAGACCTAAATTCTACAACTATTCCGAGGCTTTTATTATTTTAAGGGTTTAACCTATAAAATCCGGTCATAAGCCTATTGGTGAGTACGACTTGGCATGGAGACGTAGTATGTTTAATTTTAAGTTTCAATGTATGATTCAGTGCTGTGTTTCAATGTTGTTCAGTGCTCGAAAAAAAATGAATTTTCTTAATTTATGTATAATGTAGCCTTTATAAGGCGTCTTTTGAACCTTATAAGGAATACGACCACCGTCAACAACCTGAAATACTATGACTTTGGGTTTATGCAATCCTTCTGCAGCAAATATGACATGATTTATAAGAGATTTTACCCTCGACAAAGCGCAATATAGAAAATATACCCGAAATACACAAATAAATCTACAAAAGCTCAAAGACTTTGATTTTTTTGGGTGTATAAGATATGTAATCTGGGCGTGTGAGTGTATTTTAATGTAGGAATATGGTGTGATTAATATTAGGCCTCTAAGTTCTATATTAGAGTGAAAAACCATTAAAAACCACAACAAATCTTAGAAAAAAGCTTAAATTTAAAGAATCTAGCGCTACCTCAGGGTGAAGGGGGTAAGATACGGCAAAATGTCATAGAACTAAAGTTGTAGCTCGTCTAAAATCCGTGGCACATAGTGATCTTCGTTTTTCGATAGGAACCCGTTTGGCCACTAGAGCTCAAATAAAAAATACTACATTTCGATTTTGTATTCCCAAATTTTCTTTTTGAGATAGTTCAAAATAAAAATAGTAGGATTAGGGAAGAAAAGGTGCAACGCACACGCAAGCCATATATCACGATCCTAGTTAAAGTATAAATGGTGATACGTGCATTCTAATTAATAACAATTGTTCCGGTACCGGCATTTCCTTACTACTTATACTTAGAAAACGGTCAAATCTATAAAATTTAAGAGTTTTTTTATTTTCCGACAGGTTTAACTAATAAAAACTGGTCAGATTTCTGCTGTTATTTACTAAGTGTGATGTAGACATACTGCGTGCCCAATATTAGGCCTTCATCAAGTATATTAACGTGATAGGAAATAAAAAACCGCCACAAATTCTCAAAATTTGAAAAACCTAGAGCTATCTAAGGGTGAAGGAGACGAGATACGACAAAAAGTAATAGGACCAAAGTTGTAGATCTTGCAAAATCCGTGGCACGTGGTGGTGTCCGTTTTTTGATAGGACCATCCGTTCGCGCGCTAGAGCTCAAAAACTGGAATTTTAAAATAAGCCTTTTTTGGGGGTTTTAAATATTTTTTTAGGGGGGTTAAAATAAAATATTGTTAGTTTTGGCGATTTTCCTGGGGGTTACAAGCTATAAGCTACCTGCATGCAAAATTTCAGGTTTCTAGCTCATCTAGAAGTGGTCTAGAATTCGTATACCTCAGTCAGTCAGTCAGTCAGTCAGTCAGTGAGTTACACATGCGGCTGTATATATGTTAGACTCGCTTCGCTCGCTGGGGGCTCCGCCCCCAGACCCCTGTGGGGGGCTTCGCCCCCAGGTCCCTGTCGTAAATTATACCCTTAACTGATGTATAATGTAGCCTTTAAAAGGCGTATTTTGAATCTTATAAGGGATACGACCACCGTTAAGAACCTGAAATACTATGACTTTGGGTAACCAAAAGTATTCTGCAACAAATATGACATGATTTATAAGGGATATTACCCTCGACAGAGCGCAACATAAAAAATGTACCTGAAAAACACGAAAAAGTCTACAAAATATCAAAAACTTTGATTTTTTTGGGGTATTTATGATACTTTATCTGGGCGTGGGAGTGTTGCTTGGTACTAATTGTAATGTAGGAATACTGTGTGATAAATATTAGGCTTCTAAGTTCTATTTTAGAGCGTCAAACTATTAAAAACCTCGAACAAATCTTGGAAAAATTGTAATTTAAAAAATCTAGCGCTACCTAAGGGTGAAGGGGGTGAGATACGGCAAACAGTCACAGGACCAAAGTTGTAGTTCGTCTGAAATCCGTGGCACGTGGTGGTCTTCGTTTTTCGATAGGACAACCCGTTCGGTCCCTAGTGCTCAAATAAAAAAAGACTACATTTTGATTTTTTTATTCACAATTATTTATTTATTTGCGATAGTTCAAACTAAAAATAGTAGGATTTGGGAAGAAAAGGTGCAAGGCACATGCATGCCAAATCTCACGTCTCTAGCTCAAGTATTATTGGTGTCACGTGTATGTCCAATAATATAAATTGGGACAGAACCCCCAATACACCACTACTTATACTAAGAAAACGGTCATATCTAAAGATATTTACAGTTTTTCATTTTTCGACAGGTATAAATAATAAAAAATGGTCATATTTCTGCTGCTATTTACTAAGTGTGATGTAGACATACTGCGTGCCCAATATTAGGCCTCCATCAAGTATATTAACGTGATATGAAATAAAAAACGGCCAAAATATTTCGAAAATATGCCGAAATTTGAAAAATCTAGCGCTACCTAAGGGTGAAGGAGACGAGATACGACAAAATGTCATAGGACCAAAGTTGTAGATCGTCTAAAATCCGTGGCACGTGGGGGTCTCCGTTTCTCGATAGGACCAACCATTCGGCCGCTACAGCTCAAATAAAAAGGCACTATTTTGGACATGTTCAAAATTTCCTCCATTTTGAATTTTTTTGAGGAGGTTAAAATAAAAAATTGTAACTTTTTGGAATTTTCCTGGGGGTTACAAGGTACAAGCTACATACATGCCAAATTTCAGGTTTCTAGCTCTTCTAGAAGTGGTCTAGAATTCGTATACCTCAGTCAGTCAGTCAGTCAGTCAGTCAGTCAGTGAGTTACACATGCGGCTGTATATATTATAGACTCGCTTCGCTCGCTGGGGGCTCCGCCCCCAGACCCCTGTGGGGGGCTTCGCCCCCAGGTTCCTGTCGTAGTACCTATGGCACATGGTTTAATTACGCTAATAATCCGAGGTCCTATGTATACTCAAAATGTAAAGTAGACTTATTGAGTGTTCAAATTTAGGCCTAGCAGTACAATATTAGAGTATATAACAATTTCAAAATCGCTCCGCCTCCGCCCCCAGGTCGCTGTTTGACCACAGTTTAATGTAATTGGTCCAAATTCTATTTAAGACCTAAATTCTACAACTATTCCAAGGCTTTGATTATTTTTAAGGGTTTAACCTATAAAATCTGGTCATATGCCTGTTCATGAATACTACTTGGCATGGAGACGTAGATTGTTAAATGTTAAGCCTCCACGTATTACCTAAGTGCTTGAAAAAATTAATACCCTTAACTGATGTATAATTAGGTTCTTTTAATTTGTTTGAAGGGTTTGAATAGTAAAATATGATAGTTTAACTACCGCTTCTTGAAGATAAATGCGAAGATATTGTGTGCCAAATATTAAGCCTTAACCCTTTCAGTGCTAAGCTTCTGAAAGGAGTAGTTGAATATGTGATGTATTGTTGATTTTTTTAATATATTGAACGCCTGAACAGTTAAAATTAATAAAAACGTGCTTCCGCTGGACACACACAGTAAAGGATAGGTAAAATGTAGCAAAACACCTGATCAGATGTGCAACTCACAAAGAATCCACCCATCCCGTCAGCTTGGACCCGAGCCGTCCACCGTTTGCTTAAGGTCCGCCCTCCCCTTCAACTCTGCCAAAATGTAAAGTAGACTTATTGAGTGTTCAAATTTAGGCCTAGCAGTACAATATTAGAGTATATAACAATTTCAAAATCGCTCCGCCTCCGCCCCCAGGTCGCTGTTTGACCACAGTTTAATGTAATTGGTCCAAATTCTATTTAAGACCTAAATTCTACAACTATTCCAAGGCTTTGATTATTTTTAAGGGTTTAACCTATAAAATCTGGTCATATGCCTGTTCATGAATACTACTTGGCATGGAGACGTAGATTGTTAAATGTTAAGCCTCCACGTATTACCTAAGTGCTTGAAAAAATTAATACCCTTAACTGATGTATAATTAGGTTCTTTTAATTTGTTTGAAGGGTTTGAATAGTAAAATATGATAGTTTAACTACCGCTTCTTGAAGATAAATGCGAAGATATTGTGTGCCAAATATTAAGCCTTAACCCTTTCAGTGCTAAGCTTCTGAAAGGAGTAGTTGAATATGTGATGTTTTGTTGATTTTTTTAATATATTGAACGCCTGAACAGTTAAAATTAATAAAAACGTGCTTCCGCTGGACACACACAGTAAAGGATAGGTAAAATGTAGCAAAACACCTGATCAGATGTGCAACTCACAAAGAATCCACCCATCCCGTCAGCTTGGACCCGAGCCGTCCACCGTTTGCTTAAGGTCCGCCCTCCCCTTCAACTCTGCCACAGACAGGTGAACTCTCCATGAGTTGCACATAAAAACCACCGACTGTGACGGGATTCGAATCCTCGATCCAAGTGTTACCCCCGGCCGGGAAGGTAACGCCTTAGACCGCACAGCCACTGGTCAGGCTAGCAGCTGCAGTGGATCAGTTAGTATTATAGAGACTAGGCGCTGGACGAGGTAGTTCAATTCGTGTCAACCAGGTTTCACCACATGTCAGACTCAGACTGCAGACTGAGCGCCTAACGGTACAATCGCTTATGAAGCAGTAACAGTGTTTATTGATAACAGATTCAAAATCCGATATATCATTATATCCGATAGATCGTCTAAAATCCGTGGCACGTGGGGGTCTCCGTTTCTCGATAGGACCAACCATTCGGCCGCTACAGCTCAAATAAAAAGGCACTATTTTGGACATGTTCAAAATTTCCTCCATTTTGAATTTTTTTGAGGAGGTTAAAATAAAAAATTGTAACTTTTTGGAATTTTCCTGGGGGTTACAAGGTACAAGCTACATACATGCCAAATTTCAGGTTTCTAGCTCTTCTAGAAGTGGTCTAGAATTCGTATACCTCAGTCAGTCAGTCAGTCAGTCAGCCAGTCAGTGAGTTACACATGCGGCTGTATATATTATAGACTCGCTTCGCTCGCTGGGGGCTCCGCCCCCAGACCCCTGTGGGGGGCTTCGCCCCCAAGTTCCTGTCGTAGTATCTATGGCACATGGTTTAATTACCATGTTGTAGATCGTCTAAAATCCGTGGCACGTAGGGGTCTCCGTTTCTCGATAGGACCAACCATTCGGCCGCTACAGCTCAAATAAAAAGGCACTATTTTGGACATGTTCAAAATTTCCTCCATTTTGAATTTTTTTGAGGAGGTTAAAATAAAAAATTGTAACTTTTTGGAATTTTCCTGGGGGTTACAAGGTACAAGCTACATACATGCCAAATTTCAGGTTTCTAGCTCTTCTAGAAGTGGTCTAGAATTCATATACCTCAGTCAGTCAGTCAGTCAGTCAGTCAGTCAGTGAGTTACACATGCGGCTGTATATATTATAGACTCGCTTCGCTCGCTGGGGGCTCCGCCCCCAGACCCCTGTGGGGGGCTTCGCCCCCAGGTTCCTGTCGTAGTACCTATGGCACATGGTTTAATTACGCTAATAATCCGAGGTCCTATGTATACTCAAAATGTAAAGTAGACTTATTGAGTGTTCAAATTTAGGCCTAGCAGTACAATATTAGAGTATATAACAATTTCAAAATCGCTCCGCCTCCGCCCCCAGGTCGCTGTTTGACCACAGTTTAATGTAATTGGTCCAAATTCTATTTAAGACCTAAATTCTACAACTATTCCAAGGCTTTGATTATTTTTAAGGGTTTAACCTATAAAATCTGGTCATATGCCTGTTCATGAATACTACTTGGCATGGAGACGTAGATTGTTAAATGTTAAGCCTCCACGTATTACCTAAGTGCTTGAAAAAATTAATACCCTTAACTGATGTATAATTAGGTTCTTTTAATTTGTTTGAAGGGTTTGAATAGTAAAATATGATAGTTTAACTACCGCTTCTTGAAGATAAATGCGAAGATATTGTGTGCCAAATATTAAGCCTTAACCCTTTCAGTGCTAAGCTTCTGAAAGGAGTAGTTGAATATGTGATGTTTTGTTGATTTTTTTAATATCTTGAACGCCTGAACAGTTAAAATTAATAAAAACATGCTTCCGCTGGACACACACAGTAAAGGATAGGTAAAATGAAGCAAAACACCTGATCAGATGTGCAACTCACAAAGAATCCACCCATCCCGTCAGCTTGGACCCGAGCCGTCCACCGTTTGCTTATGGTCCGCCCTCCCCTTCAACTCTGCCAAAATGTAAAGTAGACTTATTGAGTGTTCAAATTTAGGCCTAGCAGTACAATATTAGAGTATATAACAATTTCAAAATCGCTCCGCCTCCGCCCCCAGGTCGCTGTTTGACCACAGTTTAATGTAATTGGTCCAAATTCTATTTAAGACCTAAATTCTACAACTATTCCAAGGCTTTGATTATTTTTAAGGGTTTAACCTATAAAATCTGGTCATATGCCTGTTCATGAATACTACTTGGCATGGAGACGTAGATTGTTAAATGTTAAGCCTCCACGTATTACCTAAGTGCTTGAAAAAATTAATACCCTTAACTGATGTATAATTAGGTTCTTTTAATTTGTTTGAAGGGTTTGAATAGTAAAATATGATAGTTTAACTACCGCTTCTTGAAGATAAATGCGAAGATATTGTGTGCCAAATATTAAGCCTTAACCCTTTCAGTGCTAAGCTTCTGAAAGGAGTAGTTGAATATGTGATGTTTTGTTGATTTTTTTAATATATTGAACGCCTGAACAGTTAAAATTAATAAAAACGTGCTTCCGCTGGACACACACAGTAAAGGATAGGTAAAATGTAGCAAAACACCTGATCAGATGTGCAACTCACAAAGAATCCACCCATCCCGTCAGCTTGGACCCGAGCCGTCCACCGTTTGCTTAAGGTCCGCCCTCCCCTTCAACTCTGCCACAGACAGGTGAACTCTCCATGAGTTGCACATAAAAACCACCGACTGTGACGGGATTCGAATCCTCGATCCAAGTGTTACCCCCGGCCGGGAAGGTAACGCCTTAGACCGCACAGCCACTGGTCAGGCTAGCAGCTGCAGTGGATCAGTTAGTATTATAGAGACTAGGCGCTGGACGAGGTAGTTCAATTCGTGTCAACCAGGTTTCACCACATGTCAGACTCAGACTGCAGACTGAGCGCCTAACGGTACAATCGCTTATGAAGCAGTAACAGTGTTTATTGATAACAGATTCAAAATCCGATATATCATTATATCCGATAGATCGTCTAAAATCCGTGGCACGTGGGGGTCTCCGTTTCTCGATAGGACCAACCATTCGGCCGCTACAGCTCAAATAAAAAGGCACTATTTTGGACATGTTCAAAATTTCCTCCATTTTGAATTTTTTTGAGGAGGTTAAAATAAAAAATTGTAACTTTTTGGAATTTTCCTGGGGGTTACAAGGTACAAGCTACATACATGCCAAATTTCAGGTTTCTAGCTCTTCTAGAAGTGGTCTAGAATTCGTATACCTCAGTCAGTCAGTCAGTCAGTCAGCCAGTCAGTGAGTTACACATGCGGCTGTATATATTATAGACTCGCTTCGCTCGCTGGGGGCTCCGCCCCCAGACCCCTGTGGGGGGCTTCGCCCCCAAGTTCCTGTCGTAGTACCTATGGCACATGGTTTAATTACCATGTTGTAGATCGTCTAAAATCCGTGGCACGTGGGGGTCTCCGTTTCTCGATAGGACCAACCATTCGGCCGCTACAGCTCAAATAAAAAGGCACTATTTTGGACATGTTCAAAATTTCCTCCATTTTGAATTTTTTTGAGGAGGTTAAAATAAAAAATTGTAACTTTTTGGAATTTTCCTGGGGGTTACAAGGTACAAGCTACATACATGCCAAATTTCAGGTTTCTAGCTCTTCTAGAAGTGGTCTAGAATTCGTATACCTCAGTCAGTCAGTCAGTCAGTCAGTCAGTCAGTGAATTACACATGCGGCTGTATATATTATAGACTCGCTTCGCTCGCTGGGGGCTCCGCCCCCAGACCCCTGTGGGGGGCTTCGCCCCCAGGTTCCTGTCGTAGTACCTATGGCACATGGTTTAATTACGCTAATAATCCGAGGTCCTATGTATACTCAAAATGTAAAGTAGACTTATTGAGTGTTCAAATTTAGGCCTAGCAGTACAATATTAGAGTATATAACAATTTCAAAATCGCTCCGCCTCCGCCCCCAGGTCGCTGTTTGACCACAGTTTAATGTAATTGGTCCAAATTCTATTTAAGACCTAAATTCTACAACTATTCCAAGGCTTTGATTATTTTTAAGGGTTTAACCTATAAAATCTGGTCATATGCCTGTTCATGAATACTACTTGGCATGGAGACGTAGATTGTTAAATGTTAAGCCTCCACGTATTACCTAAGTGCTTGAAAAAATTAATACCCTTAACTGATGTATAATTAGGTTCTTTTAATTTGTTTGAAGGGTTTGAATAGTAAAATATGATAGTTTAACTACCGCTTCTTGAAGATAAATGCGAAGATATTGTGTGCCAAATATTAAGCCTTAACCCTTTCAGTGCTAAGCTTCTGAAAGGAGTAGTTGAATATGTGATGTTTTGTTGATTTTTTTAATATATTGAACGCCTGAACAGTTAAAATTAATAAAAACGTGCTTCCGCTGGACACACACAGTAAAGGATAGGTAAAATGTAGCAAAACACCTGATCAGATGTGCAACTCACAAAGAATCCACCCATCCCGTCAACTTGGACCCGAGCCGTCCACCGTTTGCTTAAGGTCCGCCCTCCCCTTCAACTCTGCCAAAATGTAAAGTAGACTTATTGAGTGTTCAAATTTAGGCCTAGCAGTACAATATTAGAGTATATAACAATTTCAAAATCGCTCCGCCTCCGCCCCCAGGTCGCTGTTTGACCACAGTTTAATGTAATTGGTCCAAATTCTATTTAAGACCTAAATTCTACAACTATTCCAAGGCTTTGATTATTTTTAAGGGTTTAACCTATAAAATCTGGTCATATGCCTGTTCATGAATACTACTTGGCATGGAGACGTAGATTGTTAAATGTTAAGCCTCCACGTATTACCTAAGTGCTTGAAAAAATTAATACCCTTAACTGATGTATAATTAGGTTCTTTTAATTTGTTTGAAGGGTTTGAATAGTAAAATATGATAGTTTAACTACCGCTTCTTGAAGATAAATGCGAAGATATTGTGTGCCAAATATTAAGCCTTAACCCTTTCAGTGCTAAGCTTCTGAAAGGAGTAGTTGAATATGTGATGTTTTGTTGATTTTTTTAATATATTGAACGCCTGAACAGTTAAAATTAATAAAAACGTGCTTCCGCTGGACACACACAGTAAAGGATAGGTAAAATGTAGCAAAACACCTGATCAGATGTGCAACTCACAAAGAATCCACCCATCCCGTCAGCTTGGACCCGAGCCGTCCACCGTTTGCTTAAGGTCCGCCCTCCCCTTCAACTCTGCCACAGACAGGTGAACTCTCCATGAGTTGCACATAAAAACCACCGACTGTGACGGGATTCGAATCCTCGATCCAAGTGTTACCCCCGGCCGGGAAGGTAACGCCTTAGACCGCACAGCCACTGGTCAGGCTAGCAGCTGCAGTGGATCAGTTAGTATTATAGAGACTAGGCGCTGGACGAGGTAGTTCAATTCGTGTCAACCAGGTTTCACCACATGTCAGACTCAGACTGCAGACTGAGCGCCTAACGGTACAATCGCTTATGAAGCAGTAACAGTGTTTATTGATAACAGATTCAAAATCCGATATATCATTATATCCGATAGATCGTCTAAAATCCGTGGCACGTGGGGGTCTCCGTTTCTCGATAGGACCAACCATTCGGCCGCTACAGCTCAAATAAAAAGGCACTATTTTGGACATGTTCAAAATTTCCTCCATTTTGAATTTTTTTGAGGAGGTTAAAATAAAAAATTGTAACTTTTTGGAATTTTCCTGGGGGTTACAAGGTACAAGCTACATACATGCCAAATTTCAGGTTTCTAGCTCTTCTAGAAGTGGTCTAGAATTCGTATACCTCAGTCAGTCAGTCAGTCAGTCAGCCAGTCAGTGAGTTACACATGCGGCTGTATATATTATAGACTCGCTTCGCTCGCTGGGGGCTCCACCCCCAGACCCCTGTGGGGGGCTTCGCCCCCAAGTTCCTGTCGTAGTACCTATGGCACATGGTTTAATTACCATGTTGTAGATCGTCTAAAATCCGTGGCACGTGGGGGTCTCCGTTTCTCGATAGGACCAACCATTCGGCCGCTACAGCTCAAATAAAAAGGCACTATTTTGGACATGTTCAAAATTTCCTCCATTTTGAATTTTTTTGAGGAGGTTAAAATAAAAAATTGTAACTTTTTGGAATTTTCCTGGGGGTTACAAGGTACAAGCTACATACATGCCAAATTTCAGGTTTCTAGCTCTTCTAGAAGTGGTCTAGAATTCGTATACCTCAGTCAGTCAGTCAGTCAGTCAGTCAGTCAGTGAGTTACACATGCGGCTGTATATATTATAGACTCGCTTCGCTCGCTGGGGGCTCCGCCCCCAGACCCCTGTGGGGGGCTTCGCCCCCAGGTTCCTGTCGTAGTACCTATGGCACATGGTTTAATTACGCTAATAATCCGAGGTCCTATGTATACTCAAAATGTAAAGTAGACTTATTGAGTGTTCAAATTTAGGCCTAGCAGTACAATATTAGAGTATATAACAATTTCAAAATCGCTCCGCCTCCGCCCCCAGGTCGCTGTTTGACCACAGTTTAATGTAATTGGTCCAAATTCTATTTAAGACCTAAATTCTACAACTATTCCAAGGCTTTGATTATTTTTAAGGGTTTAACCTATAAAATCTGGTCATATGCCTGTTCATGAATACTACTTGGCATGGAGACGTAGATTGTTAAATGTTAAGCCTCCACGTATTACCTAAGTGCTTGAAAAAATTAATACCCTTAACTGATGTATAATTAGGTTCTTTTAATTTGTTTGAAGGGTTTGAATAGTAAAATATGATAGTTTAACTACCGCTTCTTGAAGATAAATGCGAAGATATTGTGTGCCAAATATTAAGCCTTAACCCTTTCAGTGCTAAGCTTCTGAAAGGAGTAGTTGAATATGTGATGTTTTGTTGATTTTTTTAATATATTGAACGCCTGAACAGTTAAAATTAATAAAAACGTGCTTCCGCTGGACACACACAGTAAAGGATAGGTAAAATGTAGCAAAACACCTGATCAGATGTGCAACTCACAAAGAATCCACCCATCCCGTCAGCTTGGACCCGAGCCGTCCACCGTTTGCTTAAGGTCCGCCCTCCCCTTCAACTCTGCCAAAATGTAAAGTAGACTTATTGAGTGTTCAAATTTAGGCCTAGCAGTACAATATTAGAGTATATAACAATTTCAAAATCGCTCCGCCTCCGCCCCCAGGTCGCTGTTTGACCACAGTTTAATGTAATTGGTCCAAATTCTATTTAAGACCTAAATTCTACAACTATTCCAAGGCTTTGATTATTTTTAAGGGTTTAACCTATAAAATCTGGTCATATGCCTGTTCATGAATACTACTTGGCATGGAGACGTAGATTGTTAAATGTTAAGCCTCCACGTATTACCTAAGTGCTTGAAAAAATTAATACCCTTAACTGATGTATAATTAGGTTCTTTTAATTTGTTTGAAGGGTTTGAATAGTAAAATATGATAGTTTAACTACCGCTTCTTGAAGATAAATGCGAAGATATTGTGTGCCAAATATTAAGCCTTAACCCTTTCAGTGCTAAGCTTCTGAAAGGAGTAGTTGAATATGTGATGTTTTGTTGATTTTTTTAATATATTGAACGCCTGAACAGTTAAAATTAATAAAAACGTGCTTCCGCTGGACACACACAGTAAAGGATAGGTAAAATGTAGCAAAACACCTGATCAGATGTGCAACTCACAAAGAATCCACCCATCCCGTCAGCTTGGACCCGAGCCGTCCACCGTTTGCTTAAGGTCCGCCCTCCCCTTCAACTCTGCCACAGACAGGTGAACTCTCCATGAGTTGCACATAAAAACCACCGACTGTGACGGGATTCGAACCCTCGATCCAAGTGTTACCCCCGGCCGGGAAGGTAACGCCTTAGACCGCACAGCCACTGGTCAGGCTAGCAGCTGCAGTGGATCAGTTGGTATTATAGAGACTAGGCGCTGGACGAGGTAGTTCAATTCGTGTCAACCAGGTTTCACCACATGTCAGACTCAGACTGCAGACTGAGCGCCTAACGGTACAATCGCTTATGAAGCAGTAACAGTGTTTATTGATAACAGATTCAAAATCCGATATATCATTATATCCGATAGATCGTCTAAAATCCGTGGCACGTGGGGGTCTCCGTTTCTCGATAGGACCAACCATTCGGCCGCTACAGCTCAAATAAAAAGGCACTATTTTGGACATGTTCAAAATTTCCTCCATTTTGAATTTTTTTGAGGAGGTTAAAATAAAAAATTGTAACTTTTTGGAATTTTCCTGGGGGTTACAAGGTACAAGCTACATACATGCCAAATTTCAGGTTTCTAGCTCTTCTAGAAGTGGTCTAGAATTCGTATACCTCAGTCAGTCAGTCAGTCAGTCAGTCAGTCAGTGAGTTACACATGCGGCTGTATATATTATAGACTCGCTTCGCTCGCTGGGGGCTCCGCCCCCAGACCCCCGTGGGGGGCTTCGCCCCCAGGTTCCTGTCGTAGTACCTATGGCACATGGTTTAATTACGCTAATAATCCGAGGTCCTATGTATACTCAAAATGTAAAGTAGACTTATTGAGTGTTCAAATTTAGGCCTAGCAGTACAATATTAGAGTATATAACAATTTCAAAATCGCTCCGCCTCCGCCCCCAGGTCGCTGTTTGACCACAGTTTAATGTAATTGGTCCAAATTCTATTTAAGACCTAAATTCTACAACTATTCCAAGGCTTTGATTATTTTTAAGGGTTTAACCTATAAAATCTGGTCATATGCCTGTTCATGAATACTACTTGGCATGGAGACGTAGATTGTTAAATGTTAAGCCTCCACGTATTACCTAAGTGCTTGAAAAAATTAATACCCTTAACTGATGTATAATTAGGTTCTTTTAATTTGTTTGAAGGGTTTGAATAGTAAAATATGATAGTTTAACTACCGCTTCTTGAAGATAAATGCGAAGATATTGTGTGCCAAATATTAAGCCTTAACCCTTTCAGTGCTAAGCTTCTGAAAGGAGTAGTTGAATATGTGATGTTTTGTTGATTTTTTTAATATATTGAACGCCTGAACAGTTAAAATTAATAAAAACGTGCTTCCGCTGGACACACACAGTAAAGGATAGGTAAAATGTAGCAAAACACCTGATCAGATGTGCAACTCACAAAGAATCCACCCATCCCGTCAGCTTGGACCCGAGCCGTCCACCGTTTGCTTAAGGTCCGCCCTCCCCTTCAACTCTGCCACAGACAGGTGAACTCTCCATGAGTTGCACATAAAAACCACCGACTGTGACGGGATTCGAACCCTCGATCCAAGTGTTACCCCCGGCCGGGAAGGTAACGCCTTAGACCGCACAGCCACTGGTCAGGCTAGCAGCTGCAGTGGATCAGTTGGTATTATAGAGACTAGGCGCTGGACGAGGTAGTTCAATTCGTGTCAACCAGGTTTCACCACATGTCAGACTCAGACTGCAGACTGAGCGCCTAACGGTACAATCGCTTATGAAGCAGTAACAGTGTTTATTGATAACAGATTCAAAATCCGATATATCATTATATCCGATAGATCGTCTAAAATCCGTGGCACGTGGGGGTCTCCGTTTCTCGATAGGACCAACCATTCGGCCGCTACAGCTCAAATAAAAAGGCACTATTTTGGACATGTTCAAAATTTCCTCCATTTTGAATTTTTTTGAGGAGGTTAAAATAAAAAATTGTAACTTTTTGGAATTTTCCTGGGGGTTACAAGGTACAAGCTACATACATGCCAAATTTCAGGTTTCTAGCTCTTCTAGAAGTGGTCTAGAATTCGTATACCTCAGTCAGTCAGTCAGTCAGTCAGCCAGTCAGTGAGTTACACATGCGGCTGTATATATTATAGACTCGCTTCGCTCGCTGGGGGCTCCGCCCCCAGACCCCTGTGGGGGGCTTCGCCCCCAAGTTCCTGTCGTAGTACCTATGGCACATGGTTTAATTACCATGTTGTAGATCGTCTAAAATCCGTGGCACGTGGGGGTCTCCGTTTCTCGATAGGACCAACCATTCGGCCGCTACAGCTCAAATAAAAAGGCACTATTTTGGACATGTTCAAAATTTCCTCCATTTTGAATTTTTTTGAGGAGGTTAAAATAAAAAATTGTAACTTTTTGGAATTTTCCTGGGGGTTACAAGGTACAAGCTACATACATGCCAAATTTCAGGTTTCTAGCTCTTCTAGAAGTGGTCTAGAATTCGTATACCTCAGTCAGTCAGTCAGTCAGTCAGTCAGTCAGTGAGTTACACATGCGGCTGTATATATTATAGACTCGCTTCGCTCGCTGGGGGCTCCGCCCCCAGACCCCTGTGGGGGGCTTCGCCCCCAGGTTCCTGTCGTAGTACCTATGGCACATGGTTTAATTACGCTAATAATCCGAGGTCCTATGTATACTCAAAATGTAAAGTAGACTTATTGAGTGTTCAAATTTAGGCCTAGCAGTACAATATTAGAGTATATAACAATTTCAAAATCGCTCCGCCTCCGCCCCCAGGTCGCTGTTTGACCACAGTTTAATGTAATTGGTCCAAATTCTATTTAAGACCTAAATTCTACAACTATTCCAAGGCTTTGATTATTTTTAAGGGTTTAACCTATAAAATCTGGTCATATGCCTGTTCATGAATACTACTTGGCATGGAGACGTAGATTGTTAAATGTTAAGCCTCCACGTATTACCTAAGTGCTTGAAAAAATTAATACCCTTAACTGATGTATAATTAGGTTCTTTTAATTTGTTTGAAGGGTTTGAATAGTAAAATATGATAGTTTAACTACCGCTTCTTGAAGATAAATGCGAAGATATTGTGTGCCAAATATTAAGCCTTAACCCTTTCAGTGCTAAGCTTCTGAAAGGAGTAGTTGAATATGTGATGTTTTGTTGATTTTTTTAATATATTGAACGCCTGAACAGTTAAAATTAATAAAAACGTGCTTCCGCTGGACACACACAGTAAAGAATAGGTAAAATGTAGCAAAACACCTGATCAGATGTGCAACTCACAAAGAATCCACCCATCCCGTCAGCTTGGACCCGAGCCGTCCACCGTTTGCTTAAGGTCCGCCCTCCCCTTCAACTCTGCCACAGACAGGTGAACTCTCCATGAGTTGCACATAAAAACCACCGACTGTGACGGGATTCGAACCCTCGATCCAAGTGTTACCCCCGGCCGGGAAGGTAACGCCTTAGACCGCACAGCCACTGGTCAGGCTAGCAGCTGCAGTGGATCAGTTGGTATTATAGAGACTAGGCGCTGGACGAAGTAGTTCAATTCGTGTCAACCAGGTTTCACCACATGTCAGACTCAGACTGCAGACTGAGCGCCTAACGGTACAATCGCTTATGAAGCAGTAACAGTGTTTATTGATAACAGATTCAAAATCCGATATATCATTATATCCGATAGATCGTCTAAAATCCGTGGCACGTGGGGGTCTCCGTTTCTCGATAGGACCAACCATTCGGCCGTTACAGCTCAAATAAAAAGGCACTATTTTGGACATGTTCAAAATTTCCTCCATTTTGAATTTTTTTGAGGAGGTTAAAATAAAAAATTGTAACTTTTTGGAATTTTCCTGGGGGTTACAAGGTACAAGCTACATACATGCCAAATTTCAGGTTTCTAGCTCTTCTAGAAGTGGTCTAGAATTCGTATACCTCAGTCAGTCAGTCAGTCAGTCAGCCAGTCAGTGAGTTACACATGCGGCTGTATATATTATAGACTCGCTTCGCTCGCTGGGGGCTCCGCCCCCAGACCCCTGTGGGGGGCTTCGCCCCCAATTTCCTGTCGTAGTACCTATGGCACATGGTTTAATTACCATGTTGTAGATCGTCTAAAATCCGTGGCACGTGGGGGTCTCCGTTTCTCGATAGGACCAACCATTCGGCCGCTACAGCTCAAATAAAAAGGCACTATTTTGGACATGTTCAAAATTTCCTCCATTTTGAATTTTTTGAGGAGGTTAAAATAAAAAATTGTAACTTTTTGGAATTTTCCTGGGGGTTACAAGGTACAAGCTACATACATGCCAAATTTCAGGTTTCTAGCTCTTCTAGAAGTGGTCTAGAATTCGTATACCTCAGTCAGTCAGTCAGTCAGTCAGTCAGTCAGTGAGTTACACATGCGGCTGTATATATTATAGACTCGCTTCGCTCGCTGGGGGCTCCGCCCCCAGACTCCTGTGGGGGGCTTCGCCCCCAGGTTCCTGTCGTAGTACCTATGGCACATGGTTTAATTACGCTAATAATCCGAGGTCCTATGTATACTCAAAATGTAAAGTAGACTTATTGAGTGTTCAAATTTAGGCCTAGCAGTACAATATTAGAGTATATAACAATTTCAAAATCGCTCCGCCTCCGCCCCCAGGTCGCTGTTTGACCACAGTTTAATGTAATTGGTCCAAATTCTATTTAAGACCTAAATTCTACAACTATTCCAAGGCTTTGATTATTTTTAAGGGTTTAACCTATAAAATCTGGTCATATGCCTGTTCATGAATACTACTTGGCATGGAGACGTAGATTGTTAAATGTTAAGCCTCCACGTATTACCTAAGTGCTTGAAAAAATTAATACCCTTAACTGATGTATAATTAGGTTCTTTTAATTTGTTTGAAGGGTTTGAATAGTAAAATATGATAGTTTAACTACCGCTTCTTGAAGATAAATGCGAAGATATTGTGTGCCAAATATTAAGCCTTAACCCTTTCAGTGCTAAGCTTCTGAAAGGAGTAGTTGAATATGTGATGTTTTGTTGATTTTTTTAATATATTGAACGCCTGAACAGTTAAAATTAATAAAAACGTGCTTCCGCTGGACACACACAGTAAAGGATAGGTAAAATGTAGCAAAACACCTGATCAGATGTGCAACTCACAAAGAATCCACCCATCCCGTCAGCTTGGACCCGAGCCGTCCACCGTTTGCTTAAGGTCCGCCCTCCCCTTCAACTCTGTCACAGACAGGTGAACTCTCCATGAGTTGCACATAAAAACCACCGACTGTGACGGGATTCGAACCCTCGATCCAAGTGTTACCCCCGGCCGGGAAGGTAACGCCTTAGACCGCACAGCCACTGGTCAGGCTAGCAGCTGCAGTGGATCAGTTGGTATTATAGAGACTAGGCGCTGGACGAGGTAGTTCAATTCGTGTCAACCAGGTTTCACCACATGTCAGACTCAGACTGCAGACTGAGCGCCTAACGGTACAATCGCTTATGAAGCAGTAACAGTGTTTATTGATAACAGATTCAAAATCCGATATATCATTATATCCGATAGATCGTCTAAAATCCGTGGCACGTGGGGGTCTCCGTTTCTCGATAGGACCAACCATTCGGCCGCTACAGCTCAAATAAAAAGGCACTATTTTGGACATGTTCAAAATTTCCTCCATTTTGAATTTTTTTGAGGAGGTTAAAATAAAAAATTGTAACTTTTTGGAATTTTCCTGGGGGTTACAAGGTACAAGCTACATACATGCCAAATTTCAGGTTTCTAGCTCTTCTAGAAGTGGTCTAGAATTCGTATACCTCAGTCAGTCAGTCAGTCAGTCAGCCAGTCAGTGAGTTACACATGCGGCTGTATATATTATAGACTCGCTTCGCTCGCTGGGGGCTCCGCCCCCAGACCCCTGTGGGGGGCTTCGCCCCCAAATTCCTGTCGTAGTACCTATGGCACATGGTTTAATTACCATGTTGTAGATCGTCTAAAATCCGTCTAAAATCGTTAAGCCTCCACGTATTACCTAAGTGCTTGAAAAAATTAATACCCTTAACTGATGTATAATTAGGTTCTTTTAATTTGTTTGAAGGGTTTGAATAGTAAAATATGATAGTTTAACTACCGCTTCTTGAAAATAAATGCGAAGATATTGTGTGCCAAATATTAAGCCTTAACCCTTTCAGTGCTAAGCTTCTGAAAGGAGTAGTTGAATATGTGATGTTTTGTTGATTTTTTTAATATATTGAACGCCTGAACAGTTAAAATTAATAAAAACGTGCTTCCGCTGGACACACACAGTAAAGGATAGGTAAAATGTAGCAAAACACCTGATCAGATGTGCAACTCACAAAGAATCCACCCATCCCGTCAGCTTGGACCCGAGCCGTCCACCGTTTGCTTAAGGTCCGCCCTCCCCTTCAACTCTGCCACAGACAGGTGAACTCTCCATGAGTTGCACATAAAAACCACCGACTGTGACGGGATTCGAACCCTCGATCCAAGTGTTACCCCCGGCCGGGAAGGTAACGCCTTAGACCGCACAGCCACTGGTCAGGCTAGCAGCTGCAGTGGATCAGTTGGTATTATAGAGACTAGGCGCTGGACGAGGTAGTTCAATTCGTGTCAACCAGGTTTCACCACATGTCAGACTCAGACTGCAGACTGAGCGCCTAACGGTACAATCGCTTATGAAGCAGTAACAGTGTTTATTGATAACAGATTCAAAATCCGATATATCATTATATCCGATAGATCGTCTAAAATCCGTGGCACGTGGGGGTCTCCGTTTCTCGATAGGACCAACCATTCGGCCGCTACAGCTCAAATAAAAAGGCACTATTTTGGACATGTTCAAAATTTCCTCCATTTTGAATTTTTTTGAGGAGGTTAAAATAAAAAATTGTAACTTTTTGGAATTTTCCTGGGGGTTACAAGGTACAAGCTACATACATGCCAAATTTCAGGTTTCTAGCTCTTCTAGAAGTGGTCTAGAATTCGTATACCTCAGTCAGTCAGTCAGTCAGTCAGCCAGTCAGTGAGTTACACATGCGGCTGTATATATTATAGACTCGCTTCGCTCGCTGGGGGCTCCGCCCCCAGACCCCTGTGGGGGGCTTCGCCCCCAAATTCCTGTCGTAGTACCTATGGCACATGGTTTAATTACCATGTTGTAGATCGTCTAAAATCCGTCTAAAATCGTTAAGCCTCCACGTATTACCTAAGTGCTTGAAAAAATTAATACCCTTAACTGATGTATAATTAGGTTCTTTTAATTTGTTTGAAGGGTTTGAATAGTAAAATATGATAGTTTAACTACCGCTTCTTGAAGATAAATGCGAAGATATTGTGTGCCAAATATTAAGCCTTAACCCTTTCAGTGCTAAGCTTCTGAAAGGAGTAGTTGAATATGTGATGTTTTGTTGATTTTTTTAATATATTGAACGCCTGAACAGTTAAAATTAATAAAAACGTGCTTCCGCTGGACACACACAGTAAAGGATAGGTAAAATGTAGCAAAACACCTGATCAGATGTGCAACTCACAAAGAATCCACCCATCCCGTCAGCTTGGACCCGAGCCGTCCACCGTTTGCTTAAGGTCCGCCCTCCCCTTCAACTCTGCCACAGACAGGTGAACTCTCCATGAGTTGCACATAAAAACCACCGACTGTGACGGGATTCGAACCCTCGATCCAAGTGTTACCCCCGGCCGGGAAGGTAACGCCTTAGACCGCACAGCCACTGGTCAGGCTAGCAGCTGCAGTGGATCAGTTGGTATTATAGAGACTAGGCGCTGGACGAGGTAGTTCAATTCGTGTCAACCAGGTTTCACCACATGTCAGACTCAGACTGCAGACTGAGCGCCTAACGGTACAATCGCTTATGAAGCAGTAACAGTGTTTATTGATAACAGATTCAAAATCCGATATATCATTATATCCGATAGATCGTCTAAAATCCGTGGCACGTGGGGGTCTCCGTTTCTCGATAGGACCAACCATTCGGCCGCTACAGCTCAAATAAAAAGGCACTATTTTGGACATGTTCAAAATTTCCTCCATTTTGAATTTTTTTGAGGAGGTTAAAATAAAAAATTGTAACTTTTTGGAATTTTCCTGGGGGTTACAAGGTACAAGCTACATACATGCCAAATTTCAGGTTTCTAGCTCTTCTAGAAGTGGTCTAGAATTCGTATACCTCAGTCAGTCAGTCAGTCAGTCAGCCAGTCAGTGAGTTACACATGCGGCTGTATATATTATAGACTCGCTTCGCTCGCTGGGGGCTCCGCCCCCAGACCCCTGTGGGGGGCTTCGCCCCCAAATTCCTGTCGTAGTACCTATGGCACATGGTTTAATTACCATGTTGTAGATCGTCTAAAATCCGTCTAAAATCGTTAAGCCTCCACGTATTACCTAAGTGCTTGAAAAAATTAATACCCTTAACTGATGTATAATTAGGTTCTTTTAATTTGTTTGAAGGGTTTGAATAGTAAAATATGATAGTTTAACTACCGCTTCTTGAAAATAAATGCGAAGATATTGTGTGCCAAATATTAAGCCTTAACCCTTTCAGTGCTAAGCTTCTGAAAGGAGTAGTTGAATATGTGATGTTTTGTTGATTTTTTTAATATATTGAACGCCTGAACAGTTAAAATTAATAAAAACGTGCTTCCGCTGGACACACACAGTAAAGGATAGGTAAAATGTAGCAAAACACCTGATCAGATGTGCAACTCACAAAGAATCCACCCATCCCGTCAGCTTGGACCCGAGCCGTCCACCGTTTGCTTAAGGTCCGCCCTCCCCTTCAACTCTGCCACAGACAGGTGAACTCTCCATGAGTTGCACATAAAAACCACCGACTGTGACGGGATTCGAACCCTCGATCCAAGTGTTACCCCCGGCCGGGAAGGTAACGCCTTAGACCGCACAGCCACTGGTCAGGCTAGCAGCTGCAGTGGATCAGTTGGTATTATAGAGACTAGGCGCTGGACGAGGTAGTTCAATTCGTGTCAACCAGGTTTCACCACATGTCAGACTCAGACTGCAGACTGAGCGCCTAACGGTACAATCGCTTATGAAGCAGTAACAGTGTTTATTGATAACAGATTCAAAATCCGATATATCATTATATCCGATAGATCGTCTAAAATCCGTGGCACGTGGGGGTCTCCGTTTCTCGATAGGACCAACCATTCGGCCGCTACAGCTCAAATAAAAAGGCACTATTTTGGACATGTTCAAAATTTCCTCCATTTTGAATTTTTTTGAGGAGGTTAAAATAAAAAATTGTAACTTTTTGGAATTTTCCTGGGGGTTACAAGGTACAAGCTACATACATGCCAAATTTCAGGTTTCTAGCTCTTCTAGAAGTGGTCTAGAATTCGTATACCTCAGTCAGTCAGTCAGTCAGTCAGCCAGTCAGTGAGTTACACATGCGGCTGTATATATTATAGACTCGCTTCGCTCGCTGGGGGCTCCGCCCCCAGACCCCTGTGGGGGGCTTCGCCCCCAAATTCCTGTCGTAGTACCTATGGCACATGGTTTAATTACCATGTTGTAGATCGTCTAAAATCCGTCTAAAATCGTTAAGCCTCCACGTATTACCTAAGTGCTTGAAAAAATTAATACCCTTAACTGATGTATAATTAGGTTCTTTTAATTTGTTTGAAGGGTTTGAATAGTAAAATATGATAGTTTAACTACCGCTTCTTGAAGATAAATGCGAAGATATTGTGTGCCAAATATTAAGCCTTAACCCTTTCAGTGCTAAGCTTCTGAAAGGAGTAGTTGAATATGTGATGTTTTGTTGATTTTTTTAATATATTGAACGCCTGAACAGTTAAAATTAATAAAAACGTGCTTCCGCTGGACACACACAGTAAAGGATAGGTAAAATGTAGCAAAACACCTGATCAGATGTGCAACTCACAAAGAATCCACCCATCCCGTCAGCTTGGACCCGAGCCGTCCACCGTTTGCTTAAGGTCCGCCCTCCCCTTCAACTCTGCCACAGACAGGTGAACTCTCCATGAGTTGCACATAAAAACCACCGACTGTGACGGGATTCGAACCCTCGATCCAAGTGTTACCCCCGGCCGGGAAGGTAACGCCTTAGACCGCACAGCCACTGGTCAGGCTAGCAGCTGCAGTGGATCAGTTGGTATTATAGAGACTAGGCGCTGGACGAGGTAGTTCAATTCGTGTCAACCAGGTTTCACCACATGTCAGACTCAGACTGCAGACTGAGCGCCTAACGGTACAATCGCTTATGAAGCAGTAACAGTGTTTATTGATAACAGATTCAAAATCCGATATATCATTATATCCGATAGATCGTCTAAAATCCGTGGCACGTGGGGGTCTCCGTTTCTCGATAGGACCAACCATTCGGCCGCTACAGCTCAAATAAAAAGGCACTATTTTGGACATGTTCAAAATTTCCTCCATTTTGAATTTTTTTGAGGAGGTTAAAATAAAAAATTGTAACTTTTTGGAATTTTCCTGGGGGTTACAAGGTACAAGCTACATACATGCCAAATTTCAGGTTTCTAGCTCTTCTAGAAGTGGTCTAGAATTCGTATACCTCAGTCAGTCAGTCAGTCAGTCAGCCAGTCAGTGAGTTACACATGCGGCTGTATATATTATAGACTCGCTTCGCTCGCTGGGGGCTCCGCGTCCAGACCCCTGTGGGGGGCTTCGCCCCCAAGTTCCTGTCGTAGTACCTATGGCACATGGTTTAATTACCATGTTGTAGATCGTCTAAAATCCGTGGCACGTGGGGGTCTCCGTTTCTCGATAGGACCAACCATTCGGCCGCTACAGCTCAAATAAAAAGGCACTATTTTGGACATGTTCAAAATTTCCTCCATTTTGAATTTTTTTGAGGAGGTTAAAATAAAAATTGTAACTTTTTGGAATTTTCCTGGGGGTTACAAGGTACAAGCTACATACATGCCAAATTTCAGGTTTCTAGCTCTTCTAGAAGTGGTCTAGAATTCGTATACCTCAGTCAGTCAGTCAGTCAGTCAGTCAGTCAGTGAGTTACACATGCGGCTGTATATATTATAGACTCGCTTCGCTCGCTGGGGGCTCCGCCCCCAGACCCCTGTGGGGGGCTTCGCCCCCAGGTCCCTGTCGTAGTACCTATGGCACATGGTTTAATTACGCTAATAATCCGAGGTCCTATGTATACTCAAAATGTAAAGTAGACTTATTGAGTGTTCAAATTTAGGCCTAGCAGTACAATATTAGAGTATATAACAATTTCAAAATCGCTCCGCCTCCGCCCCCAGGTCGCTGTTTGACCACAGTTTAATGTAATTGGTCCAAATTCTATTTAAGACCTAAATTCTACAACTATTCCAAGGCTTTGATTATTTTTAAGGGTTTAACCTATAAAATCTGGTCATATGCCTGTTCATAAATACTACTTGGCATGGAGACGTAGATTGTTAAATGTTAAGCCTCCACGTATTACCTAAGTGCTTGAAAAAATTAATACCCTTAACTGATGTATAATTAGGTTCTTTTAATTTGTTTGAAGGGTTTGAATAGTAAAATATGATAGTTTAACTACCGCTTCTTGAAGATAAATGCGAAGATATTGTGTGCCAAATATTAAGCCTTAACCCTTTCAGTGCTAAGCTTCTGAAAGGAGTAGTTGAATATGTGATGTTTTGTTGATTTTTTTAATATATTGAACGCCTGAACAGTTAAAATTAATAAAAACGTGCTTCCGCTGGACACACACAGTAAAGGATAGGTAAAATGTAGCAAAACACCTGATCAGATGTGCAACTCACAAAGAATCCACCCATCCCGTCAGCTTGGACCCGAGCCGTCCACCGTTTGCTTAAGGTCCGCCCTCCCCTTCAACTCTGCCACAGACAGGTGAACTCTCCATGAGTTGCACATAAAAACCACCGACTGTGACGGGATTCGAACCCTCGATCCAAGTGTTACCCCCGGCCGGGAAGGTAACGCCTTAGACCGCACAGCCACTGGTCAGGCTAGCAGCTGCAGTGGATCAGTTGGTATTATAGAGACTAGGCGCTGGACGAGGTAGTTCAATTCGTGTCAACCAGGTTTCACCACATGTCAGACTCAGACTGCAGACTGAGCGCCTAACGGTACAATCGCTTATGAAGCAGTAACAGTGTTTATTGATAACAGATTCAAAATCCGATATATCATTATATCCGATAGATCGTCTAAAATCCGTGGCACGTGGGGGTCTCCGTTTCTCGATAGGACCAACCATTCGGCCGCTACAGCTCAAATAAAAAGGCACTATTTTGGACATGTTCAAAATTTCCTCCATTTTGAATTTTTTTGAGGAGGTTAAAATAAAAAATTGTAACTTTTTGGAATTTTCCTGGGGGTTACAAGGTACAAGCTACATACATGCCAAATTTCAGGTTTCTAGCTCTTCTAGAAGTGGTCTAAAATTCGTATACCTCAGTCAGTCAGTCAGTCAGTCAGCCAGTCAGTGAGTTACACATGCGGCTGTATATATTATAGACTCGCTTCGCTCGCTGGGGGCTCCGCCCCCAGACCCCTGTGGGGGGCTTCGCCCCCAAGTTCCTGTCGTAGTACCTATGGCACATGGTTTAATTACCATGTTGTAGATCGTCTAAAATCCGTGGCACGTGGGGGTCTCCGTTTCTCGATAGGACCAACCATTCGGCCGCTACAGCTCAAATAAAAAGGCACTATTTTGGACATGTTCAAATTTAGGCCTAGCAGTACAATATTAGAGTATATAACAATTTCAAAATCGCTCCGCCTCCGCCCCCAGGTCGCTGTTTGACCACAGTTTAATGTAATTGGTCCAAATTCTATTTAAGACCTAAATTCTACAACTATTCCAAGGCTTTGATTATTTTTAAGGGTTTAACCTATAAAATCTGGTCATATGCCTGTTCATGAATACTACTTGGCATGGAGACGTAGATTGTTAAATGTTAAGCCTCCACGTATTACCTAAGTGCTTGAAAAAATTAATACCCTTAACTGATGTATAATTAGGTTCTTTTAATTTGTTTGAAGGGTTTGAATAGTAAAATATGATAGTTTAACTACCGCTTCTTGAAGATAAATGCGAAGATATTGTGTGCCAAATATTAAGCCTTAACCCTTTCAGTGCTAAGCTTCTGAAAGGAGTAGTTGAATATGTGATGTTTTGTTGATTTTTTTAATATATTGAACGCCTGAACAGTTAAAATTAATAAAAACGTGCTTCCGCTGGACACACACAGTAAAGGATAGGTAAAATGTAGCAAAACACCTGATCAGATGTGCAACTCACAAAGAATCCACCCATCCCGTCAGCTTGGACCCGAGCCGTCCACCGTTTGCTTAAGGTCCGCCCTCCCCTTCAACTCTGCCACAGACAGGTGAACTCTCCATGAGTTGCACATAAAAACCACCGACTGTGACGGGATTCGAACCCTCGATCCAAGTGTTACCCCCGGCCGGGAAGGTAACGCCTTAGACCGCACAGCCACTGGTCAGGCTAGCAGCTGCAGTGGATCAGTTGGTATTATAGAGACTAGGCGCTGGACGAGGTAGTTCAATTCGTGTCAACCAGGTTTCACCACATGTCAGACTCAGACTGCAGACTGAGCGCCTAACGGTACAATCGCTTATGAAGCAGTAACAGTGTTTATTGATAACAGATTCAAAATCCGATATATCATTATATCCGATAGATCGTCTAAAATCCGTGGCACGTGGGGGTCTCCGTTTCTCGATAGGACCAACCATTCGGCCGCTACAGCTCAAATAAAAAGGCACTATTTTGGACATGTTCAAAATTTCCTCCATTTTGAATTTTTTTGAGGAGGTTAAAATAAAAAATTGTAACTTTTTGGAATTTTCCTGGGGGTTACAAGGTACAAGCTACATACATGCCAAATTTCAGGTTTCTAGCTCTTCTAGAAGTGGTCTAGAATTCGTATACCTCAGTCAGTCAGTCAGTCAGTCAGCCAGTCAGTGAGTTACACATGCGGCTGTATATATTATAGACTCGCTTCGCTCGCTGGGGGCTCCGGCCCCAGACCCCTGTGGGGGGCTTCGCCCCCAAGTTCCTGTCGTAGTACCTATGGCACATGGTTTAATTACCATGTTGTAGATCGTCTAAAATCCGTGGCACGTGGGGGTCTCCGTTTCTCGATAGGACCAACCATTCGGCCGCTACAGCTCAAATAAAAAGGCACTATTTTGGACATGTTCAAAATTTCCTCCATTTTGAATTTTTTTGAGGAGGTTAAAATAAAAAATTGTAACTTTTTGGAATTTTCCTGGGGGTTACAAGGTACAAGCTACATACATGCCAAATTTCAGGTTTCTAGCTCTTCTAGAAGTGGTCTAGAATTCGTATACCTCAGTCAGTCAGTCAGTCAGTCAGTCAGTCAGTGAGTTACACATGCGGCTGTATATATTATAGACTCGCTTCGCTCGCTGGGGGCTCCGCCCCCAGACCCCTGTGGGGGGCTTCGCCCCCAGGTTCCTGTCGTAGTACCTATGGCACATGGTTTAATTACGCTAATAATCCGAGGTCCTATGTATACTCAAAATGTAAAGTAGACTTATTGAGTGTTCAAATTTAGGCCTAGCAGTACAATATTAGAGTATATAACAATTTCAAAATCGCTCCGCCTCCGCCCCCAGGTCGCTGTTTGACCACAGTTTAATGTAATTGGTCCAAATTCTATTTAAGACCTAAATTCTACAACTATTCCAAGGCTTTGATTATTTTTAAGGGTTTAACCTATAAAATCTGGTCATATGCCTGTTCATGAATACTACTTGGCATGGAGACGTAGATTGTTAAATGTTAAGCCTCCACGTATTACCTAAGTGCTTGAAAAAATTAATACCCTTAACTGATGTATAATTAGGTTCTTTTAATTTGTTTGAAGGGTTTGAATAGTAAAATATGATAGTTTAACTACCGCTTCTTGAAGATAAATGCGAAGATATTGTGTGCCAAATATTAAGCCTTAACCCTTTCAGTGCTAAGCTTCTGAAAGGAGTAGTTGAATATGTGATGTTTTGTTGATTTTTTTAATATATTGAACGCCTGAACAGTTAAAATTAATAAAAACGTGCTTCCGCTGGACACACACAGTAAAGGATAGGTAAAATGTAGCAAAACACCTAATCAGATGTGCAACTCACAAAGAATCCACCCATCCCGTCAGCTTGGACCCGAGCCGTCCACCGTTTGCTTAAGGTCCGCCCTCCCCTTCAACTCTGCCACAGACAGGTGAACTCTCCATGAGTTGCACATAAAAACCACCGACTGTGACGGGATTCGAACCCTCGATCCAAGTGTTACCCCCGGCCGGGAAGGTAACGCCTTAGACCGCACAGCCACTGGTCAGGCTAGCAGCTGCAGTGGATCAGTTGGTATTATAGAGACTAGGCGCTGGACGAGGTAGTTCAATTCGTGTCAACCAGGTTTCACCACATGTCAGACTCAGACTGCAGACTGAGCGCCTAACGGTACAATCGCTTATGAAGCAGTAACAGTGTTTATTGATAACAGATTCAAAATCCGATATATCATTATATCCGATAGATCGTCTAAAATCCGTGGCACGTGGGGGTCTCCGTTTCTCGATAGGACCAACCATTCGGCCGCTACAGCTCAAATAAAAAGGCACTATTTTGGACATGTTCAAAATTTCTTCCATTTTGAATTTTTTTGAGGAGGTTAAAATAAAAAATTGTAACTTTTTGGAATTTTCCTGGGGGTTACAAGGTACAAGCTACATACATGCCAAATTTCAGGTTTCTAGCTCTTCTAGAAGTGGTCTAGAATTCGTATACCTCAGTCAGTCAGTCAGTCAGTCAGTCAGTCAGTGAGTTACACATGCGGCTGTATATATTATAGACTCGCTTCGCTCGCTGGGGGCTCCGCCCCCAGACCCCTATGGGGGGCTTCGCCCCCAAGTTCCTGTCGTAGTTCCTGAGACGTAGATTGTTAAATGTTAAGCCTCCACGTATTACCTAAGTGCTTGAAAAAATTAATACCCTTAACTGATGTATAATTAGGTTCTTTTAATTTGTTTGAAGGGTTTGAATAGTAAAATATGATAGTTTAACTACCGCTTCTTGAAGATAAATGCGAAGATATTGTGTGCCAAATATTAAGCCTTAACCCTTTCAGTGCTAAGCTTCTGAAAGGAGTAGTTGAATATGTGATGTTTTGTTGATTTTTTTAATATATTGAACGCCTGAACAGTTAAAATTAATAAAAACGTGCTTCCGCTGGACACACACAGTAAAGGATAGGTAAAATGTAGCAAAACACCTGATCAGATGTGCAACTGTCCCGTCAGCTTGGACCCGAGCCGTCCACCGTTTGCTTAAGGTCCGCCCTCCCCTTCAACTCTGCCACAGACAGGTGAACTCTCCATGAGTTGCACATAAAAACCACCGACTTTGACGGGATTCGAACCCTCGATCCAAGTGTTACCCCCGGCCGGGAAGGTAACGCCTTAGACCGCACAGCCACTGGTCAGGCTAGCAGCTGCAGTGGATCAGTTGGTATTATAGAGACTAGGCGCTGGACGAGGTAGTTCAATTCGTGTCAACCAGGTTTCACCACATGTCAGACTCAGACTGCAGACTGAGCGCCTAACGGTACAATCGCTTATGAAGCAGTAACAGTGTTTATTGATAACAGATTCAAAATCCGATATATCATTATATCCGATAGATCGTCTAAAATCCGTGGCACGTGGGGGTCTCCGTTTCTCGATAGGACCAACCATTCGGCTGCTACAGCTCAAATAAAAAGGCACTATTTTGGACATGTTCAAAATTTCCTCCATTTTGAATTTTTTTGAGGAGGTTAAAATAAAAAATTGTAACTTTTTGGAATTTTCCTGGGGGTTACAAGGTACAAGCTACATACATGCCAAATTTCAGGTTTCTAGCTCTTCTAGAAGTGGTCTAGAATTCGTATACCTCAGTCAGTCAGTCAGTCAGTCAGCCAGTCAGTGAGTTACACATGCGGCTGTATATATTATAGACTCGCTTCGCTCGCTGGGGGCTCCGCCCCCAGACCCCTGTGGGGGGCTTCGCCCCCAGGTTCCTGTCGTAGTACCTATGGCACATGGTTTAATTACGCTAATAATCCGAGGTCCTATGTATACTCAAAATGTAAAGTAGACTTATTGAGTGTTCAAATTTAGGCCTAGCAGTACAATATTAGAGTATATAACAATTTCAAAATCGCTCCGCCTCCGCCCCCAGGTCGCTGTTTGACCACAGTTTAATGTAATTGGTCCAAATTCTATTTAAGACCTAAATTCTACAACTATTCCAAGGCTTTGATTATTTTTAAGGGTTTAACCTATAAAATCTGGTCATATGCCTGTTCATGAATACTACTTGGCATGGAGACGTAGATTGTTAAATGTTAAGCCTCCACGTATTACCTAAGTGCTTGAAAAAATTAATACCCTTAACTGATGTATAATTAGGTTCTTTTAATTTGTTTGAAGGGTTTGAATAGTAAAATATGATAGTTTAACTACCGCTTCTTGAAGATAAATGCGAAGATATTGTGTGCCAAATATTAAGCCTTAACCCTTTCAGTGCTAAGCTTCTGAAAGGAGTAGTTGAATATGTGATGTTTTGTTGATTTTTTTAATATATTGAACGCCTGAACAGTTAAAATTAATAAAAACGTGCTTCCGCTGGACACACACAGTAAAGGATAGGTAAAATGTAGCAAAACACCTGATCAGATGTGCAACTCACAAAGAATCCACCCATCCCGTCAGCTTGGACCCGAGCCGTCCACCGTTTGCTTAAGGTCCGCCCTCCCCTTCAACTCTGCCACAGACAGGTGAACTCCATTTCCTCCATTTTGAATTTTTTTGAGGAGGTTAAAATAAAAAATTGTAACTTTTTGGAATTTTCCTGGGGGTTACAAGGTACAAGCTACATACATGCCAAATTTCAGGTTTCTAGCTCTTCTAGAAGTGGTCTAGAATTCGTATACCTCAGTCAGTCAGTCAGTCAGTCAGCCAGTCAGTGAGTTACACATGCGGCTGTATATATTATAGACTCGCTTCGCTCGCTGGGGGCTCCGCCCCCAGACCCCTGTGGGGGGCTTCGCCCCCAGGTTCCTGTCGTAGTACCTATGGCACATGGTTTAATTACGCTAATAATCCGAGGTCCTATGTATACTCAAAATGTAAAGTAGACTTATTGAGTGTTCAAATTTAGGCCTAGCAGTACAATATTAGAGTATATAACAATTTCAAAATCGCTCCGCCTCCGCCCCCAGGTCGCTGTTTGACCACAGTTTAATGTAATTGGTCCAAATTCTATTTAAGACCTAAATTCTACAACTATTCCAAGGCTTTGATTATTTTTAAGGGTTTAACCTATAAAATCTGGTCATATGCCTGTTCATGAATACTACTTGGCATGGAGACGTAGATTGTTAAATGTTAAGCCTCCACGTATTACCTAAGTGCTTGAAAAAATTAATACCCTTAACTGATGTATAATTAGGTTCTTTTAATTTGTTTGAAGGGTTTGAATAGTAAAATATGATAGTTTAACTACCGCTTCTTGAAGATAAATGCGAAGATATTGTGTGCCAAATATTAAGCCTTAACCCTTTCAGTGCTAAGCTTCTGAAAGGAGTAGTTGAATATGTGATGTTTTGTTGATTTTTTTAATATATTGAACACCTGAACAGTTAAAATTAATAAAAACGTGCTTCCGCTGGACACACACTGTAAAGGATAGGTAAAATGTAGCAAAACACCTGATCAGATGTGCAACTCACAAAGAATCCACCCATCCCGTCAGCTTGGACCCGAGCCGTCCACCGTTTGCTTAAGGTCCGCCCTCCCCTTCAACTCTGCCACAGACAGGTGAACTCCATTTCCTCCATTTTGAATTTTTTTGAGGAGGTTAAAATAAAAAATTGTAACTTTTTGGAATTTTCCTGGGGGTTACAAGGTACAAGCTACATACATGCCAAATTTCAGGTTTCTAGCTCTTCTAGAAGTGGTCTAGAATTCGTATACCTCAGTCAGTCAGTCAGTCAGTCAGTCAGTCAGTGAGTTACACATGCGGCTGTATATATTATAGACTCGCTTCGCTCGCTGGGGGCTCCGCCCCCAGACCCCTGTGGGGGGCTTCGCCCCCAGGTTCCTGTCGTAGTACCTATGGCACATGGTTTAATTACGCTAATAATCCGAGGTCCTATGTATACTCAAAATGTAAAGTAGACTTATTGAGTGTTCAAATTTAGGCCTAGCAGTACAATATTAGAGTATATAACAATTTCAAAATCGCTCCGCCTCCGCCCCCAGGTCGCTGTTTGACCACAGTTTAATGTAATTGGTCCAAATTCTATTTAAGACCTAAATTCTACAACTATTCCAAGGCTTTGATTATTTTTAAGGGTTTAACCTATAAAATCTGGTCATATGCCTGTTCATGAATACTACTTGGCATGGAGACGTAGATTGTTAAATGTTAAGCCTCCACGTATTACCTAAGTGCTTGAAAAAATTAATACCCTTAACTGATGTATAATTAGGTTCTTTTAATTTGTTTGAAGGCTTTGAATAGTAAAATATGATAGTTTAACTACCGCTTCTTGAAGATAAATGCGAATATATTGTGTGCCAAATATTAAGCCTTAACCCTTTCAGTGCTAAGCTTCTGAAAGGAGTAGTTGAATATGTGATGTTTTGTTGATTTTTTTAATATATTGAACGCCTGAACAGTTAAAATTAATAAAAACGTGCTTCCGCTGGACACACACAGTAAAGGATAGGTAAAATGTAGCAAAACACCTGATCAGATGTGCAACTCACAAAGAATCCACCCATCCCGTCAGCTTGGACCCGAGCCGTCCACCGTTTGCTTAAGGTCCGCCCTCCCCTTCAACTCTGCCACAGACAGGTGAACTCTCCATGAGTTGCACATAAAAACCACCGACTGTGACGGGATTCGAACCCTCGATCCAAGTGTTACCCCCGGCCGGGAAGGTAACGCCTTAGACCGCACAGCCACTGGTCAGGCTAGCAGCTGCAGTGGATCAGTTGGTATTATAGAGACTAGGCGCTGGACGAGGTAGTTCAATTCGTGTCAACCAGGTTTCACCACATGTCAGACTCAGACTGCAGACTGAGCGCCTAACGGTACAATCGCTTATGAAGCAGTAACAGTGTTTATTGATAACACTGTCCCGGTAAGATTTTGAAATCTAAATAATGCATGTCAACAACGTAGTTTACGTAACTTCCTGTCGTAGTACCTATGGCACATGGTTTAATTACGCTAATAATCCGAGGTCCTATGTATACTCAAAATGTAAAGTAGACTTATTGAGTGTTCAAATTTAGGCCTAGCAGTACAATATTAGAGTATATAACAATTTCAAAATCGCTCCGCCTCCGCCCCCAGGTCGCTGTTTGACCACAGTTTAATGTAATTGGTCCAAATTCTATTTAAGACCTAAATTCTACAACTATTCCAAGGCTTTGATTATTTTTAAGGGTTTAACCTATAAAATCTGGTCATATGCCTGTTCATGAATACTACTTGGCATGGAGACGTAGATTGTTAAATGTTAAGCCTCCACGTATTACCTAAGTGCTTGAAAAAATTAATACCCTTAACTGATGTATAATTAGGTTCTTTTAATTTGTTTGAAGGGTTTGAATAGTAAAATATGATAGTTTAACTACCGCTTCTTGAAGATAAATGCGAAGATATTGTGTTCCAAATATTAAGCCTTAACCCTTTCAGTGCTAAGCTTCTGAAAGGAGTAGTTGAATATGTGTCAGTCAGTGAGTTACACATGCGGCTGTATATATTATAGACTCGCTTCGCTCGCTGGGGGCTCCGCCCCCAGACCCCTGTGGGGGGCTTCGCCCCCAGGTTCCTGTCGTAGTACCTATGGCACATGGTTTAATTACGCTAATAATCCGAGGTCCTATGTATACTCAAAATGTAAAGTAGACTTATTGAGTGTTCAAATTTAGGCCTAGCAGTACAATATTAGAGTATATAACAATTTCAAAATCGCTCCGCCTCCGCCCCCAGGTCGCTGTTTGACCACAGTATAATGTAATTGGTCCAAATTCTATTTAAGACCTAAATTCTACAACTATTCCAAGGCTTTGATTATTTTTAAGGGTTTAACCTATAAAATCTGGTCATATGCCTGTTCATGAATACTACTTGGCATGGAGACGTAGATTGTTAAATGTTAAGCCTCCACGTATTACCTAAGTGCTTGAAAAAATTAATACCCTTAACTGATGTATAATTAGGTTCTTTTAATTTGTTTGAAGGGTTTGAATAGTAAAATATGATAGTTTAACTACCGCTTCTTGAAGATAAATGCGAAGATATTGTGTGCCAAATATTAAGCCTTAACCCTTTCAGTGCTAAGCTTCTGAAAGGAGTAGTTGAATATGTGATGTTTTGTTGATTTTTTTAATATATTGAACGCCTGAACAGTTAAAATTAATAAAAACGTGCTTCCGCTGGACACACACAGTAAAGGATAGGTAAAATGTAGCAAAACACCTGATCAGATGTGCAACTCACAAAGAATCCACCCATCCCGTCAGCTTGGACCCGAGCCGTCCACCGTTTGCTTAAGGTCCGCCCTCCCCTTCAACTCTGCCACAGACAGGTGAACTCCATTTCCTCCATTTTGAATTTTTTTGAGGAGGTTAAAATAAAAAATTGTAACTTTTTGGAATTTTCCTGGGGGTTACAAGGTACAAGCTACATACATGCCAAATTTGAGGTTTCTAGCTCTTCTAGAAGTGGTCTAGAATTCGTATACCTCAGTCAGTCAGTCAGTCAGTCAGCCAGTCAGTGAGTTACACATGCGGCTGTATATATTATAGACTCGCTTCGCTCGCTGGGGGCTCCGCCCCCAGACCCCTGTGGGGGGCTTCGCCCCCAGGTTCCTGTCGTAGTACCTATGGCACATGGTTTAATTACGCTAATAATCCGAGGTCCTATGTATACTCAAAATGTAAAGTAGACTTATTGAGTGTTCAAATTTAGGCCTAGCAGTACAATATTAGAGTATATAACAATTTCAAAATCGCTCCGCCTCCGCCCCCAGGTCGCTGTTTGACCACAGTTTAATGTAATTGGTCCAAATTCTATTTAAGACCTAAATTCTACAACTATTCCAAGGCTTTGATTATTTTTAAGGGTTTAACCTATAAAATCTGGTCATATGCCTGTTCATGAATACTACTTGGCATGGAGACGTAGATTGTTAAATGTTAAGCCTCCACGTATTACCTAAGTGCTTGAAAAAATTAATACCCTTAACTGATGTATAATTAGGTTCTTTTAATTTGTTTGAAGGGTTTGAATAGTAAAATATGATAGTTTAACTACCGCTTCTTGAAGATAAATGCGAAGATATTGTGTGCCAAATATTAAGCCTTAACCCTTTCAGTGCTAAGCTTCTGAAAGGAGTAGTTGAATATGTGATGTTTTGTTGATTTTTTTAATATATTGAACACCTGAACAGTTAAAATTAATAAAAACGTGCTTCCGCTGGACACACACTGTAAAGGATAGGTAAAATGTAGCAAAACACCTGATCAGATGTGCAACTCACAAAGAATCCACCCATCCCGTCAGCTTGGACCCGAGCCGTCCACCGTTTGCTTAAGGTCCGCCCTCCCCTTCAACTCTGCCACAGACAGGTGAACTCCATTTCCTCCATTTTGAATTTTTTTGAGGAGGTTAAAATAAAAAATTGTAACTTTTTGGAATTTTCCTGGGGGTTACAAGGTACAAGCTACATACATGCCAAATTTCAGGTTTCTAGCTCTTCTAGAAGTGGTCTAGAATTCGTATACCTCAGTCAGTCAGTCAGTCAGTCAGTCAGTCAGTGAGTTACACATGCGGCTGTATATATTATAGACTCGCTTCGCTCGCTGGGGGCTCCGCCCCCAGACCCCTGTGGGGGGCTTCGCCCCCAGGTTCCTGTCGTAGTACCTATGGCACATGGTTTAATTACGCTAATAATCCGAGGTCCTATGTATACTCAAAATGTAAAGTAGACTTATTGAGTGTTCAAATTTAGGCCTAGCAGTACAATATTAGAGTATATAACAATTTCAAAATCGCTCCGCCTCCGCCCCCAGGTCGCTGTTTGACCACAGTTTAATGTAATTGGTCCAAATTCTATTTAAGACCTAAATTCTACAACTATTCCAAGGCTTTGATTAGTTTTAAGGGTTTAACCTATAAAATCTGGTCATATGCCTGTTCATGAATACTACTTGGCATGGAGACGTAGATTGTTAAATGTTAAGCCTCCACGTATTACCTAAGTGCTTGAAAAAATTAATACCCTTAACTGATGTATAATTAGGTTCTTTTAATTTGTTTGAAGGCTTTGAATAGTAAAATATGATAGTTTAACTACCGCTTCTTGAAGATAAATGCGAAGATATTGTGTGCCAAATATTAAGCCTTAACCCTTTCAGTGCTAAGCTTCTGAAAGGAGTAGTTGAATATGTGATGTTTTGTTGATTTTTTTAATATATTGAACGCCTGAACAGTTAAAATTAATAAAAACGTGCTTCCGCTGGACACACACAGTAAAGGATAGGTAAAATGTAGCAAAACACCTGATCAGATGTGCAACTCACAAAGAATCCACCCATCCCGTCAGCTTGGACCCGAGCCGTCCACCGTTTGCTTAAGGTCCGCCCTCCCCTTCAACTCTGCCACAGACAGGTGAACTCTCCATGAGTTGCACATAAAAACCACCGACTGTGACGGGATTCGAACCCTCGATCCAAGTGTTACCCCCGGCCGGGAAGGTAACGCCTTAGACCGCACAGCCACTGGTCAGGCTAGCAGCTGCAGTGGATCAGTTGGTATTATAGAGACTAGGCGCTGGACGAGGTAGTTCAATTCGTGTCAACCAGGTTTCACCACATGTCAGACTCAGACTGCAGACTGAGCGCCTAACGGTACAATCGCTTATGAAGCAGTAACAGTGTTTATTGATAACACTGTCCCGGTAAGATTTTGAAATCTAAATAATGCATGTCAACAACGTAGTTTACGTAACTTCCTGTCGTAGTACCTATGGCACATGGTTTAATTACGCTAATAATCCGAGGTCCTATGTATACTCAAAATGTAAAGTAGACTTATTGAGTGTTCAAATTTAGGCCTAGCAGTACAATATTAGAGTATATAACAATTTCAAAATCGCTCCGCCTCCGCCCCCAGGTCGCTGTTTGACCACAGTTTAATGTAATTGGTCCAAATTCTATTTAAGACCTAAATTCTACAACTATTCCAAGGCTTTGATTATTTTTAAGGGTTTAACCTATAAAATCTGGTCATATGCCTGTTCATGAATACTACTTGGCATGGAGACGTAGATTGATAAATGTTAAGCCTCCACGTATTACCTAAGTGCTTGAAAAAATTAATACCCTTAACTGATGTATAATTAGGTTCTTTTAATTTGTTTGAAGGGTTTGAATAGTAAAATATGATAGTTTAACTACCGCTTCTTGAAGATAAATGCGAAGATATTGTGTTCCAAATATTAAGCCTTAACCCTTTCAGTGCTAAGCTTCTGAAAGGAGTAGTTGAATATGTGTCAGTCAGTGAGTTACACATGCGGCTGTATATATTATAGACTCGCTTCGCTCGCTGGGGGCTCCGCCCCCAGACCCCTGTGGGGGGCTTCGCCCCCAGGTTCCTGTCGTAGTACCTATGGCACATGGTTTAATTACGCTAATAATCCGAGGTCCTATGTATACTCAAAATGTAAAGTAGACTTATTGAGTGTTCAAATTTAGGCCTAGCAGTACAATATTAGAGTATATAACAATTTCAAAATCGCTCCGCCTCCGCCCCCAGGTCGCTGTTTGACCACAGTATAATGTAATTGGTCCAAATTCTATTTAAGACCTAAATTCTACAACTATTCCAAGGCTTTGATTATTTTTAAGGGTTTAACCTATAAAATCTGGTCATATGCCTGTTCATGAATACTACTTGGCATGGAGACGTAGATTGTTAAATGTTAAGCCTCCACGTATTACCTAAGTGCTTGAAAAAATTAATACCCTTAACTGATGTATAATTAGGTTCTTTTAATTTGTTTGAAGGGTTTGAATAGTAAAATATGATAGTTTAACTACCGCTTCTTGAAGATAAATGCGAAGATATTGTGTTCCAAATATTAAGCCTTAACCCTTTCAGTGCTAAGCTTCTGAAAGGAGTAGTTGAATATGTGTCAGTCAGTGAGTTACACATGCGGCTGTATATATTATAGACTCGCTTCGCTCGCTGGGGGCTCCGCCCCCAGACCCCTGTGGGGGCTTCGCCCCCAGGTTCCTGTCGTAGTACCTATGGCACATGGTTTAATTACGCTAATAATCCGAGGTCCTATGTATACTCAAAATGTAAAGTAGACTTATTGAGTGTTCAAATTTAGGCCTAGCAGTACAATATTAGAGTATATAACAATTTCAAAATCGCTCCGCCTCCGCCCCCAGGTCGCTGTTTGACCACAGTTTAATGTAATTGGTCCAAATTCTATTTAAGACCTAAATTCTACAACTATTCCAAGGCTTTGATTATTTTTAAGGGTTTAACCTATAAAATCTGGTCATATGCCTGTTCATGAATACTACTTGGCATGGAGACGTAGATTGTTAAATGTTAAGCCTCCACGTATTACCTAAGTGCTTGAAAAAATTAATACCCTTAACTGATGTATAATTAGGTTCTTTTAATTTGTTTGAAGGCTTTGAATAGTAAAATATGATAGTTTAACTACCGCTTCTTGAAGATAAATGCGAAGATATTGTGTGCCAAATATTAAGCCTTAACCCTTTCAGTGCTAAGCTTCTGAAAGGAGTAGTTGAATATGTGATGTTTTGTTGATTTTTTTAATATATTGAACGCCTGAACAGTTAAAATTAATAAAAACGTGCTTCCGCTGGACACACACAGTAAAGGATAGGTAAAATGTAGCAAAACACCTGATCAGATGTGCAACTCACAAAGAATCCACCCATCCCGTCAGCTTGGACCCGAGCCGTCCACCGTTTGCTTAAGGTCCGCCCTCCCCTTCAACTCTGCCACAGACAGGTGAACTCTCCATGAGTTGCACATAAAAACCACCGACTGTGACGGGATTCGAACCCTCGATCCAAGTGTTACCCCCGGCCGGGAAGGTAACGCCTTAGACCGCACAGCCACTGGTCAGGCTAGCAGCTGCAGTGGATCAGTTGGTATTATAGAGACTAGGCGCTGGACGAGGTAGTTCAATTCGTGTCAACCAGGTTTCACCACATGTCAGACTCAGACTGCAGACTGAGCGCCTAACGGTACAATCGCTTATGAAGCAGTAACAGTGTTTATTGATAACACTGTCCCGGTAAGATTTTGAAATCTAAATAATGCATGTCAACAACGTAGTTTACGTAACTTCCTGTCGTAGTACCTATGGCACATGGTTTAATTACGCTAATAATCCGAGGTCCTATGTATACTCAAAATGTAAAGTAGACTTATTGAGTGTTCAAATTTAGGCCTAGCAGTACAATATTAGAGTATATAACAATTTCAAAATCGCTCCGCCTCCGCCCCCAGGTCGCTGTTTGACCACAGTTTAATGTAATTGGTCCAAATTCTATTTAAGACCTAAATTCTACAACTATTCCAAGGCTTTGATTATTTTTAAGGGTTTAACCTATAAAATCTGGTCATATGCCTGTTCATGAATACTACTTGGCATGGAGACGTAGATTGTTAAATGTTAAGCCTCCACGTATTACCTAAGTGCTTGAAAAAATTAATACCCTTAACTGATGTATAATTAGGTTCTTTTAATTTGTTTGAAGGGTTTGAATAGTAAAATATGATAGTTTAACTACCGCTTCTTGAAGATAAATGCGAAGATATTGTGTTCCAAATATTAAGCCTTAACCCTTTCAGTGCTAAGCTTCTGAAAGGAGTAGTTGAATATGTGTCAGTCAGTGAGTTACACATGCGGCTGTATATATTATAGACTCGCTTCGCTCGCTGGGGGCTCCGCCCCCAGACCCCTGTGGGGGGCTTCGCCCCCAGGTTCCTGTCGTAGTACCTATGGCACATGGTTTAATTACGCTAATAATCCGAGGTCCTATGTATACTCAAAATGTAAAGTAGACTTATTGAGTGTTCAAATTTAGGCCTAGCAGTACAATATTAGAGTATATAACAATTTCAAAATCGCTCCGCCTCCGCCCCCAGGTCGCTGTTTGACCACAGTATAATGTAATTGGTCCAAATTCTATTTAAGACCTAAATTCTACAACTATTCCAAGGCTTTGATTATTTTTAAGGGTTTAACCTATAAAATCTGGTCATATGCCTGTTCATGAATACTACTTGGCATGGAGACGTAGATTGTTAAATGTTAAGCCTCCACGTATTACCTAAGTGCTTGAAAAAATTAATACCCTTAACTGATGTATAATTAGGTTCTTTTAATTTGTTTGAAGGGTTTGAATAGTAAAATATGATAGTTTAACTACCGCTTCTTGAAGATAAATGCGAAGATATTGTGTTCCAAATATTAAGCCTTAACCCTTTCAGTGCTAAGCTTCTGAAAGGAGTAGTTGAATATGTGTCAGTCAGTGAGTTACACATGCGGCTGTATATATTATAGACTCGCTTCGCTCGCTGGGGGCTCCGCCCCCAGACCCCTGTGGGGGCTTCGCCCCCAGGTTCCTGTCGTAGTACCTAAAAACCACCGACTGTGACGGGATTCGAACCCTCGATCCAAGTGTTACCCCCGGCCGGGAAGGTAACGCCTTAGACCGCACAGCCACTGGTCAGGCTAGCAGCTGCAGTGGATCAGTTGGTATTATAGAGACTAGGCGCTGGACGAGGTAGTTCAATTCGTGTCAACCAGGTTTCACCACATGTCAGACTCAGACTGCAGACTGAGCGCCTAACGGTACAATCGCTTATGAAGCAGTAACAGTGTTTATTGATAACACTGTCCCGGTAAGATTTTGAAATCTAAATAATGCATGTCAACAACGTAGTTTACGTAACTTCCTGTCGTAGTACCTATGGCACATGGTTTAATTACGCTAATAATCCGAGGTCCTATGTATACTCAAAATGTAAAGTAGACTTATTGAGTGTTCAAATTTAGGCCTAGCAGTACAATATTAGAGTATATAACAATTTCAAAATCGCTCCGCCTCCGCCCCCAGGTCGCTGTTTGACCACAGTTTAATGTAATTGGTCCAAATTCTATTTAAGACCTAAATTCTACAACTATTCCAAGGCTTTGATTATTTTTAAGGGTTTAACCTATAAAATCTGGTTAACAATTTCAAAATCGCTCCGCCTCCGCCCCCAGGTCGCTGTTTGACCACAGTTTAATGTAATTGGTCCAAATTCTATTTAAGACCTAAATTCTACAACTATTCCAAGGCTTTGATTAGTTTTAAGGGTTTAACCTATAAAATCTGGTCATATGCCTGTTCATGAATACTACTTGGCATGGAGACGTAGATTGTTAAATGTTAAGCCTCCACGTATTACCTAAGTGCTTGAAAAAATTAATACCCTTAACTGATGTATAATTAGGTTCTTTTAATTTGTTTGAAGGCTTTGAATAGTAAAATATGATAGTTTAACTACCGCTTCTTGAAGATAAATGCGAAGATATTGTGTGCCAAATATTAAGCCTTAACCCTTTCAGTGCTAAGCTTCTGAAAGGAGTAGTTGAATATGTGATGTTTTGTTGATTTTTTTAATATATTGAACGCCTGAACAGTTAAAATTAATAAAAACGTGCTTCCGCTGGACACACACAGTAAAGGATAGGTAAAATGTAGCAAAACACCTGATCAGATGTGCAACTCACAAAGAATCCACCCATCCCGTCAGCTTGGACCCGAGCCGTCCACCGTTTGCTTAAGGTCCGCCCTCCCCTTCAACTCTGCCACAGACAGGTGAACTCTCCATGAGTTGCACATAAAAACCACCGACTGTGACGGGATTCGAACCCTCGATCCAAGTGTTACCCCCGGCCGGGAAGGTAACGCCTTAGACCGCACAGCCACTGGTCAGGCTAGCAGCTGCAGTGGATCAGTTGGTATTATAGAGACTAGGCGCTGGACGAGGTAGTTCAATTCGTGTCAACCAGGTTTCACCACATGTCAGACTCAGACTGCAGACTGAGCGCCTAACGGTACAATCGCTTATGAAGCAGTAACAGTGTTTATTGATAACACTGTCCCGGTAAGATTTTGAAATCTAAATAATGCATGTCAACAACGTAGTTTACGTAACTTCCTGTCGTAGTACCTATGGCACATGGTTTAATTACGCTAATAATCCGAGGTCCTATGTATACTCAAAATGTAAAGTAGACTTATTGAGTGTTCAAATTTAGGCCTAGCAGTACAATATTAGAGTATATAACAATTTCAAAATCGCTCCGCCTCCGCCCCCAGGTCGCTGTTTGACCACAGTTTAATGTAATTGGTCCAAATTCTATTTAAGACCTAAATTCTACAACTATTCCAAGGCTTTGATTATTTTTAAGGGTTTAACCTATAAAATCTGGTCATATGCCTGTTCATGAATACTACTTGGCATGGAGACGTAGATTGTTAAATGTTAAGCCTCCACGTATTACCTAAGTGCTTGAAAAAATTAATACCCTTAACTGATGTATAATTAGGTTCTTTTAATTTGTTTGAAGGGTTTGAATAGTAAAATATGATAGTTTAACTACCGCTTCTTGAAGATAAATGCGAAGATATTGTGTTCCAAATATTAAGCCTTAACCCTTTCAGTGCTAAGCTTCTGAAAGGAGTAGTTGAATATGTGTCAGTCAGTGAGTTACACATGCGGCTGTATATATTATAGACTCGCTTCGCTCGCTGGGGGCTCCGCCCCCAGACCCCTGTGGGGGGCTTCGCCCCCAGGTTCCTGTCGTAGTACCTATGGCACATGGTTTAATTACGCTAATAATCCGAGGTCCTATGTATACTCAAAATGTAAAGTAGACTTATTGAGTGTTCAAATTTAGGCCTAGCAGTACAATATTAGAGTATATAACAATTTCAAAATCGCTCCGCCTCCGCCCCCAGGTCGCTGTTTGACCACAGTATAATGTAATTGGTCCAAATTCTATTTAAGACCTAAATTCTACAACTATTCCAAGGCTTTGATTATTTTTAAGGGTTTAACCTATAAAATCTGGTCATATGCCTGTTCATGAATACTACTTGGCATGGAGACGTAGATTGTTAAATGTTAAGCCTCCACGTATTACCTAAGTGCTTGAAAAAATTAATACCCTTAACTGATGTATAATTAGGTTCTTTTAATTTGTTTGAAGGGTTTGAATAGTAAAATATGATAGTTTAACTACCGCTTCTTGAAGATAAATGCGAAGATATTGTGTTCCAAATATTAAGCCTTAACCCTTTCAGTGCTAAGCTTCTGAAAGGAGTAGTTGAATATGTGTCAGTCAGTGAGTTACACATGCGGCTGTATATATTATAGACTCGCTTCGCTCGCTGGGGGCTCCGCCCCCAGACCCCTGTGGGGGCTTCGCCCCCAGGTTCCTGTCGTAGTACCTATGGCACATGGTTTAATTACGCTAATAATCCGAGGTCCTATGTATACTCAAAATGTAAAGTAGACTTATTGAGTGTTCAAATTTAGGCCTAGCAGTACAATATTAGAGTATATAACAATTTCAAAATCGCTCCGCCTCCGCCCCCAGGTCGCTGTTTGACCACAGTTTAATGTAATTGGTCCAAATTCTATTTAAGACCTAAATTCTACAACTATTCCAAGGCTTTGATTATTTTTAAGGGTTTAACCTATAAAATCTGGTCATATGCCTGTTCATGAATACTACTTGGCATGGAGACGTAGATTGTTAAATGTTAAGCCTCCACGTATTACCTAAGTGCTTGAAAAAATTAATACCCTTAACTGATGTATAATTAGGTTCTTTTAATTTGTTTGAAGGCTTTGAATAGTAAAATATGATAGTTTAACTACCGCTTCTTGAAGATAAATGCGAAGATATTGTGTGCCAAATATTAAGCCTTAACCCTTTCAGTGCTAAGCTTCTGAAAGGAGTAGTTGAATATGTGATGTTTTGTTGATTTTTTTAATATATTGAACGCCTGAACAGTTAAAATTAATAAAAACGTGCTTCCGCTGGACACACACAGTAAAGGATAGGTAAAATGTAGCAAAACACCTGATCAGATGTGCAACTCACAAAGAATCCACCCATCCCGTCAGCTTGGACCCGAGCCGTCCACCGTTTGCTTAAGGTCCGCCCTCCCCTTCAACTCTGCCACAGACAGGTGAACTCTCCATGAGTTGCACATAAAAACCACCGACTGTGACGGGATTCGAACCCTCGATCCAAGTGTTACCCCCGGCCGGGAAGGTAACGCCTTAGACCGCACAGCCACTGGTCAGGCTAGCAGCTGCAGTGGATCAGTTGGTATTATAGAGACTAGGCGCTGGACGAGGTAGTTCAATTCGTGTCAACCAGGTTTCACCACATGTCAGACTCAGACTGCAGACTGAGCGCCTAACGGTACAATCGCTTATGAAGCAGTAACAGTGTTTATTGATAACACTGTCCCGGTAAGATTTTGAAATCTAAATAATGCATGTCAACAACGTAGTTTACGTAACTTCCTGTCGTAGTACCTATGGCACATGGTTTAATTACGCTAATAATCCGAGGTCCTATGTATACTCAAAATGTAAAGTAGACTTATTGAGTGTTCAAATTTAGGCCTAGCAGTACAATATTAGAGTATATAACAATTTCAAAATCGCTCCGCCTCCGCCCCCAGGTCGCTGTTTGACCACAGTATAATGTAATTGGTCCAAATTCTATTTAAGACCTAAATTCTACAACTATTCCAAGGCTTTGATTATTTTTAAGGGTTTAACCTATAAAATCTGGTCATATGCCTGTTCATGAATACTACTTGGCATGGAGACGTAGATTGTTAAATGTTAAGCCTCCACGTATTACCTAAGTGCTTGAAAAAATTAATACCCTTAACTGATGTATAATTAGGTTCTTTTAATTTGTTTGAAGGGTTTGAATAGTAAAATATGATAGTTTAACTACCGCTTCTTCTAGCTACGCTAATAATCCGAGGTCCTATGTATACTCAAAATGTAAAGTAGACTTATTGAGTGTTCAAATTTAGGCCTAGCAGTACAATATTAGAGTATATAACAATTTCAAAATCGCTCCGCCTCCGCCCCCAGGTCGCTGTTTGACCACAGTATAATGTAATTGGTCCAAATTCTATTTAAGACCTAAATTCTACAACTATTCCAAGGCTTTGATTATTTTTAAGGGTTTAACCTATAAAATCTGGTCAATTACGCTAATAATCCGAGGTCCTATGTATACTCAAAATGTAAAGTAGACTTATTGAGTGTTCAAATTTAGGCCTAGCAGTACAATATTAGAGTATATAACAATTTCAAAATCGCTCCGCCTCCGCCCCCAGGTCGCTGTTTGACCACAGTATAATGTAATTGGTCCAAATTCTATTTAAGACCTAAATTCTACAACTATTCCAAGGCTTTGATTATTTTTAAGGGTTTAACCTATAAAATCTGGTCATATGCCTGTTCATGAATACTACTTGGCATGGAGACGTAGATTGTTAAATGTTAAGCCTCCACGTATTACCTAAGTGCTTGAAAAAATTAATACCCTTAACTGATGTATAATTAGGTTCTTTTAATTTGTTTGAAGGGTTTGAATAGTAAAATATGATAGTTTAACTACCGCTTCTTCTAGCTACGCTAATAATCCGAGGTCCTATGTATACTCAAAATGTAAAGTAGACTTATTGAGTGTTCAAATTTAGGCCTAGCAGTACAATATTAGAGTATATAACAATTTCAAAATCGCTCCGCCTCCGCCCCCAGGTCGCTGTTTGACCACAGTATAATGTAATTGGTCCAAATTCTATTTAAGACCTAAATTCTACAACTATTCCAAGGCTTTGATTATTTTTAAGGGTTTAACCTATAAAATCTGGTCATATGCCTGTTCATGAATACTACTTGGCATGGAGACGTAGATTGTTAAATGTTAAGCCTCCACGTATTACCTAAGTGCTTGAAAAAATTAATACCCTTAACTGATGTATAATTAGGTTCTTTTAATTTGTTTGAAGGGTTTGAATAGTAAAATATGATAGTTTAACTACCGCTTCTTGAAGATAAATGCGAAGATATTGTGTTCCAAATATTAAGCCTTAACCCTTTCAGTGCTAAGCTTCTGAAAGGAGTAGTTGAATATGTGTCAGTCAGTGAGTTACACATGCGGCTGTATATATTATAGACTCGCTTCGCTCGCTGGGGGCTCCGCCCCCAGACCCCTGTGGGGGCTTCGCCCCCAGGTTCCTGTCGTAGTACCTATGGCACATGGTTTAATTACGCTAATAATCCGAGGTCCTATGTATACTCAAAATGTAAAGTAGACTTATTGAGTGTTCAAATTTAGGCCTAGCAGTACAATATTAGAGTATATAACAATTTCAAAATCGCTCCGCCTCCGCCCCCAGGTCGCTGTTTGACCACAGTTTAATGTAATTGGTCCAAATTCTATTTAAGACCTAAATTCTACAACTATTCCAAGGCTTTGATTATTTTTAAGGGTTTAACCTATAAAATCTGGTCATATGCCTGTTCATGAATACTACTTGGCATGGAGACGTAGATTGTTAAATGTTAAGCCTCCACGTATTACCTAAGTGCTTGAAAAAATTAATACCCTTAACTGATGTATAATTAGGTTCTTTTAATTTGTTTGAAGGCTTTGAATAGTAAAATATGATAGTTTAACTACCGCTTCTTGAAGATAAATGCGAAGATATTGTGTGCCAAATATTAAGCCTTAACCCTTTCAGTGCTAAGCTTCTGAAAGGAGTAGTTGAATATGTGATGTTTTGTTGATTTTTTTAATATATTGAACGCCTGAACAGTTAAAATTAATAAAAACGTGCTTCCGCTGGACACACACAGTAAAGGATAGGTAAAATGTAGCAAAACACCTGATCAGATGTGCAACTCACAAAGAATCCACCCATCCCGTCAGCTTGGACCCGAGCCGTCCACCGTTTGCTTAAGGTCCGCCCTCCCCTTCAACTCTGCCACAGACAGGTGAACTCTCCATGAGTTGCACATAAAAACCACCGACTGTGACGGGATTCGAACCCTCGATCCAAGTGTTACCCCCGGCCGGGAAGGTAACGCCTTAGACCGCACAGCCACTGGTCAGGCTAGCAGCTGCAGTGGATCAGTTGGTATTATAGAGACTAGGCGCTGGACGAGGTAGTTCAATTCGTGTCAACCAGGTTTCACCACATGTCAGACTCAGACTGCAGACTGAGCGCCTAACGGTACAATCGCTTATGAAGCAGTAACAGTGTTTATTGATAACACTGTCCCGGTAAGATTTTGAAATCTAAATAATGCATGTCAACAACGTAGTTTACGTAACTTCCTGTCGTAGTACCTATGGCACATGGTTTAATTACGCTAATAATCCGAGGTCCTATGTATACTCAAAATGTAAAGTAGACTTATTGAGTGTTCAAATTTAGGCCTAGCAGTACAATATTAGAGTATATAACAATTTCAAAATCGCTCCGCCTCCGCCCCCAGGTCGCTGTTTGACCACAGTTTAATGTAATTGGTCCAAATTCTATTTAAGACCTAAATTCTACAACTATTCCAAGGCTTTGATTATTTTTAAGGGTTTAACCTATAAAATCTGGTCATATGCCTGTTCATGAATACTACTTGGCATGGAGACGTAGATTGTTAAATGTTAAGCCTCCACGTATTACCTAAGTGCTTGAAAAAATTAATACCCTTAACTGATGTATAATTAGGTTCTTTTAATTTGTTTGAAGGGTTTGAATAGTAAAATATGATAGTTTAACTACCGCTTCTTGAAGATAAATGCGAAGATATTGTGTTCCAAATATTAAGCCTTAACCCTTTCAGTGCTAAGCTTCTGAAAGGAGTAGTTGAATATGTGATGTTTTGTTGATTTTTTTAATATATTGAACGCCTGAACAGTTAAAATTAATAAAAACGTGCTTCCGCTGGACACACACAGTAAAGGATAGGTAAAATGTAGCAAAACACCTGATCAGATGTGCAACTCACAAAGAATCCACCCATCCCGTCAGCTTGGACCCGAGCCGTCCACCGTTTGCTTAAGGTCCGCCCTCCCCTTCAACTCTGCCACAGACAGGTGAACTCTCCATGAGTTGCACATAAAAACCACCGACTGTGACGGGATTCGAACCCTCGATCCAAGTGTTACCCCCGGCCGGGAAGGTAACGCCTTAGACCGCACAGCCACTGGTCAGGCTAGCAGCTGCAGTGGATCAGTTGGTATTATAGAGACTAGGCGCTGGACGAGGTAGTTCAATTCGTGTCAACCAGGTTTCACCACATGTCAGACTCAGACTGCAGACTGAGCGCCTAACGGTACAATCGCTTATGAAGCAGTAACAGTGTTTATTGATAACACTGTCCCGGTAAGATTTTGAAATCTAAATAATGCATGTCAACAACGTAGTTTACGTAACTTCCTGTCGTAGTACCTATGGCACATGGTTTAATTACGCTAATAATCCGAGGTCCTATGTATACTCAAAATGTAAAGTAGACTTATTGAGTGTTCAAATTTAGGCCTAGCAGTACAATATTAGAGTATATAACAATTTCAAAATCGCTCCGCCTCCGCCCCCAGGTCGCTGTTTGACCACAGTTTAATGTAATTGGTCCAAATTCTATTTAAGACCTAAATTCTACAACTATTCCAAGGCTTTGATTATTTTTAAGGGTTTAACCTATAAAATCTGGTCATATGCCTGTTCATGAATACTACTTGGCATGGAGACGTAGATTGTTAAATGTTAAGCGTCCACGTATTACCTAAGTGCTTGAAAAAATTAATACCCTTAACTTATGTATAATTAGGTTCTTTTAATTTGTTTGAAGGGTTTTAATAGTAAAATATGATAGTTTAACTACCGCTTCTTGAAGATAAATGCGAAGATATTGTGTTCCAAATATTAAGCCTTAACCCTTTCAGTGCTAAGCTTCTGAAAGGAGTAGTTGAATATGTGATGTTTTGTTGATTTTTTTAATATATTGAACGCCTGAACAGTTAAAATTAATAAAAACGTGCTTCCGCTGGACACACACAGTAAAGGATAGGTAAAATGTAGCAAAACACCTGATCAGATGTGCAACTCACAAAGAATCCACCCATCCCGTCAGCTTGGACCCGAGCTGTCCACCGTTTGCTTAAGGTCCGCCCTCCCCTTCAACTCTGCCACAGACAGGTGAACTCTCCATGAGTTGCACATAAAAACCACCGACTGTGACGGGATTCGAACCCTCGATCCAAGTGTTACCCCCGGCCGGGAAGGTAACGCCTTAGACCGCACAGCCACTGGTCAGGCTAGCAGCTGCAGTGGATCAGTTGGTATTATAGAGACTAGGCGCTGGACGAGGTAGTTCAATTCGTGTCAACCAGGTTTCACCACATGTCAGACTCAGACTGCAGACTGAGCGCCTAACGGTACAATCGCTTATGAAGCAGTAACAGTGTTTATTGATAACAGATTCAAAATCCGATATATCATTATATCCGATAGATCGTCTAAAATCCGTGGCACGTGGGGGTCTCCGTTTCTCGATAGGACCAACCATTCGGCCGCTACAGCTCAAATAAAAAGGCACTATTTTGGACATGTTCAAAATTTCCTCCATTTTGAATTTTTTTGAGGAGGTTAAAATAAAAAATTGTAACTTTTTGGAATTTTCCTGGGGGTTACAAGGTACAAGCTACATACATGCCAAATTTCAGGTTTCTAGCTCTTCTAGAAGTGGTCTAGAATTCGTATACCTCAGTCAGTCAGTCAGTCAGTCAGCCAGTCAGTGAGTTACACATGCGGCTGTATATATTATAGACTCGCTTCGCTCGCTGGGGGCTCCGCCCCCAGACCCCTGTGGGGGGCTTCGCCCCCAGGTTCCTGTCGTAGTACCTATGGCACATGGTTTAATTACGCTAATAATCCGAGGTCCTATGTATACTCAAAATGTAAAGTAGACTTATTGAGTGTTCAAATTTAGGCCTAGCAGTACAATATTAGAGTATATAACAATTTCAAAATCGCTCCGCCTCCGCCCCCAGGTCGCTGTTTGACCACAGTTTAATGTAATTGGTCCAAATTCTATTTAAGACCTAAATTCTACAACTATTCCAAGGCTTTGATTATTTTTAAGGGTTTAACCTATAAAATCTGGTCATATGCCTGTTCATGAATACTACTTGGCATGGAGACGTAGATTGTTAAATGTTAAGCCTCCACGTATTACCTAAGTGCTTGAAAAAATTAATACCCTTAACTGATGTATAATTAGGTTCTTTTAATTTGTTTGAAGGGTTTGAATAGTAAAATATGATAGTTTAACTACCGCTTCTTGAAGATAAATGCGAAGATATTGTGTTCCAAATATTAAGCCTTAACCCTTTCAGTGCTAAGCTTCTGAAAGGAGTAGTTGAATATGTGATGTTTTGTTGATTTTTTTAATATATTGAACGCCTGAACAGTTAAAATTAATAAAAACGTGCTTCCGCTGGACACACACACTAATTGGTAACTACCAATTCCTTAAAAATGCGTTAAAAATATATTGATTTAATAGAAAAATTGTTAAATTTGTATTACAGCAAAAGCTGCTTACTACATTCACTATAGTCCCGGTAAGATTTTGAAATCTAAATAATGCATGTCAACAACGTAGTTTACGTAACTCGTAGATTTGTTTTATAACTAATTAAAAATTGTGTTCTAATATAAATCAAAAATCGGGTACCGCATGGAAATGTCATGGCTACAAATATTACGTAATCTATTTGACAATAATTCATCATCGTAAGATTAAAGTTAGTTCGAATCATCAAAAGGGTGGTTGAAACAATGATTTTTCTTACCAGTGAGAACCTAAAATTATATTTTTCGATGTTAAGGAATAAATAACAGGTTAATTAGTCGATGCAATTATGAGATCATGAAAGAATATTTAATTAAGTTTAAAATTATAAATATTTAATAGGGAAGACATTTATTGTGACTGGATTGCCACACAACTCTTATACGCAAAAACACATGTAGATTTTTGTATTTTGTAAAATTGAAATACATAATAATGCATGTCGGTAACGTAGTACAACATACCAATTGAGCTGCATACTGAATTACCGACATCAGTTAACCTCAAAAAACGAGAACTAATATATTTATATTTATTTTTACGGAGTTTCAAATATGAAATTGTAAGTTTTAAAGATTTTCCTGGGGGTTTCAAGGTAAAAGCTACCTGCATGCCAAATTTCAGGTTTCTAGCTCCTCTAGAAGTGGTCTAGAATTCGTATACCTCAGTCAGTCAGTCAGTCAGTCAGTCAGTCAGTCAGTCAGTCAGTCAGTCAGTGAGTTACACATGCGGCTGTATATATTTTAGACTCGCTTTGCTCGCTGGGGGCTCCGCCCCCAACCCCCGTTAGGGGTCGCTCCAGTTTGTTATTATAACTCTTAACTGAAAAATTAATACCCTTAACTGATGTATAATTAGGTTCTTTTAATTTGTTTGAAGGGTTTGAATAGTAAAATATGATAGTTTAACTACCGCTTCTTGAAGATAAATGCGAAGATATTGTGTTCCAAATATTAAGCCTTAACCCTTTCAGTGCTAAGCTTCTGAAAGGAGTAGTTGAATATGTGATGTTTTGTTGATTTTTTTAATATATTGAACGCCTGAACAGTTAAAATTAATAAAAACGTGCTTCCGCTGGACACACACAGTAAAGGATAGGTAAAATGTAGCAAAACACCTGATCAGATGTGCAACTCACAAAGAATCCACCCATCCCGTCAGCTTGGACCCGAGCCGTCCACCGTTTGCTTAAGGTCCGCCCTCCCCTTCAACTCTGCCACAGACAGGTGAACTCTCCATGAGTTGCACATAAAAACCACCGACTGTGACGGGATTCGAACCCTCGATCCAAGTGTTACCCCCGGCCGGGAAGGTAACGCCTTAGACCGCACAGCCACTGGTCAGGCTAGCAGCTGCAGTGGATCAGTTGGTATTATAGAGACTAGGCGCTGGACGAGGTAGTTCAATTCGTGTCAACCAGGTTTCACCACATGTCAGACTCAGACTGCAGACTGAGCGCCTAACGGTACAATCGCTTATGAAGCAGTAACAGTGTTTATTGATAACAGATTCAAAATCCGATATATCATTATATCCGATAGATCGTCTAAAATCCGTGGCACGTGGGGGTCTCCGTTTCTCGATAGGACCAACCATTCGGCCGCTACAGCTCAAATAAAAAGGCACTATTTTGGACATGTTCAAAATTTCCTCCATTTTGAATTTTTTTGAGGAGGTTAAAATTAAAAATTGTAACTTTTTGGAATTTTCCTGGGGGTTACAAGGTACAAGCTACATACATGCCAAATTTCAGGTTTCTAGCTCTTCTAGAAGTGGTCTAGAATTCGTATACCTCAGTCAGTCAGTCAGTCAGTCAGCCAGTCAGTGAGTTACACATGCGGCTGTATATATTATAGACTCGCTTCGCTCGCTGGGGGCTCCGCCCCCAGACCCCTGTGGGGGGCTTCGCCCCCAGGTTCCTGTCGTAGTACCTATGGCACATGGTTTAATTACGCTAATAATCCGAGGTCCTATGTATACTCAAAATGTAAAGTAGACTTATTGAGTGTTCAAATTTAGGCCTAGCAGTACAATATTAGAGTATATAACAATTTCAAAATCGCTCCGCCTCCGCCCCCAGGTCGCTGTTTGACCACAGTTTAATGTAATTGGTCCAAATTCTATTTAAGACCTAAATTCTACAACTATTCCAAGGCTTTGATTATTTTTAAGGGTTTAACCTATAAAATCTGGTCATATGCCTGTTCATGAATACTACTTGGCATGGAGACGTAGATTGTTAAATGTTAAGCCTCCACGTATTACCTAAGTGCTTGAAAAAATTAATACCCTTAACTGATGTATAATTAGGTTCTTTTAATTTGTTTGAAGGGTTTGAATAGTAAAATATGATAGTTTAACTACCGCTTCTTGAAGATAAATGCGAAGATATTGTGTTCCAAATATTAAGCCTTAACCCTTTCAGTGCTAAGCTTCTGAAAGGAGTAGTTGAATATGTGATGTTTTGTTGATTTTTTTAATATATTGAACGCCTGAACAGTTAAAATTAATAAAAACGTGCTTCCGCTGGACACACACAGTAAAGGATAGGTAAAATGTAGCAAAACACCTGATCAGATGTGCAACTCACAAAGAATCCACCCATCCCGTCAGCTTGGACCCGAGCCGTCCACCGTTTGCTTAAGGTCCGCCCTCCCCTTCAACTCTGCCACAGACAGGTGAACTCTCCATGAGTTGCACATAAAAACCACCGACTGTGACGGGATTCGAACCCTCGATCCAAGTGTTACCCCCGGCCGGGAAGGTAACGCCTTAGACCGCACAGCCACTGGTCAGGCTAGCAGCTGCAGTGGATCAGTTGGTATTATAGAGACTAGGCGCTGGACGAGGTAGTTCAATTCGTGTCAACCAGGTTTCACCACATGTCAGACTCAGACTGCAGACTGAGCGCCTAACGGTACAATCGCTTATGAAGCAGTAACAGTGTTTATTGATAACAGATTCAAAATCCGATATATCATTATATCCGATAGATCGTCTAAAATCCGTGGCACGTGGGGGTCTCCGTTTCTCGATAGGACCAACCATTCGGCCGCTACAGCTCAAATAAAAAGGCACTATTTTGGACATGTTCAAAATTTCCTCCATTTTGAATTTTTTTGAGGAGGTTAAAATAAAAAATTGTAACTTTTTGGAATTTTCCTGGGGGTTACAAGGTACAAGCTACATACATGCCAAATTTCAGGTTTCTAGCTCTTCTAGAAGTGGTCTAGAATTCGTATACCTCAGTCAGTCAGTCAGTCAGTCAGCCAGTCAGTGAGTTACACATGCGGCTGTATATATTATAGACTCGCTTCGCTCGCTGGGGGCTCCACCCCCAGACCCCTGTGGGGGGCTTCGCCCCCAGGTTCCTGTCGTAGTACCTATGGCACATGGTTTAATTACGCTAATAATCCGAGGTCCTATGTATACTCAAAATGTAAAGTAGACTTATTGAGTGTTCAAATTTAGGCCTAGCAGTACAATATTAGAGTATATAACAATTTCAAAATCGCTCCGCCTCCGCCCCCAGGTCGCTGTTTGACCACAGTTTAATGTAATTGGTCCAAATTCTATTTATTACCTAAATTCTACAACTATTCCAAGGCTTTGATTATTTTTAAGGGTTTAACCTATAAAATCTGGTCATATGCCTGTTCATGAATACTACTTGGCATGGAGACGTAGATTGTTAAATGTTAAGCCTCCACGTATTACCTAAGTGCTTGAAAAAATTAATACCCTTAACTGATGTATAATTAGGTTCTTTTAATTTGTTTGAAGGGTTTGAATAGTAAAATATGATAGTTTAACTACCGCTTCTTGAAGATAAATGCGAAGATATTGTGTTCCAAATATTAAGCCTTAACCCTTTCAGTGCTAAGCTTCTGAAAGGAGTAGTTGAATATGTGATGTTTTGTTGATTTTTTTAATATATTGAACGCCTGAACAGTTAAAATTAATAAAAACGTGCTTCCGCTGGACACACACAGTAAAGGATAGGTAAAATGTAGCAAAACACCTGATCAGATGTGCAACTCACAAAGAATCCACCCATCCCGTCAGCTTGGACCCGAGCCGTCCACCGTTTGCTTAAGGTCCGCCCTCCCCTTCAACTCTGCCACAGACAGGTGAACTCTCCATGAGTTGCACATAAAAACCACCGACTGTGACGGGATTCGAACCCTCGATCCAAGTGTTACCCCCGGCCGGGAAGGTAACGCCTTAGACCGCACAGCCACTGGTCAGGCTAGCAGCTGCAGTGGATCAGTTGGTATTATAGAGACTAAGCGCTGGACGAGGTAGTTCAATTCGTGTCAACCAGGTTTCACCACATGTCAGACTCAGACTGCAGACTGAGCGCCTAACGGTACAATCGCTTATGAAGCAGTAACAGTGTTTATTGATAACAGATTCAAAATCCGATATATCATTATATCCGATAGATCGTCTAAAATCCGTGGCACGTGGGGGTCTCCGTTTCTCGATAGGACCAACCATTCGGCCGCTACAGCTCAAATAAAAAGGCACTATTTTGGACATGTTCAAAATTTCCTCCATTTTGAATTTTTTTGAGGAGGTTAAAATAAAAAATTGTAACTTTTTGGAATTTTCCTGGGGGTTACAAGGTACAAGCTACATACATGCCAAATTTCAGGTTTCTAGCTCTTCTAGAAGTGGTCTAGAATTCGTATACCTCAGTCAGTCAGTCAGTCAGTCAGCCAGTCAGTGAGTTACACATGCGGCTGTATATATTATAGACTCGCTTCGCTCGCTGGGGGCTCCGCCCCCAGACCCCTGTGGGGGGCTTCGCCCCCAGGTTCCTGTCGTAGTACCTATGGCACATGGTTTAATTACGCTAATAATCCGAGGTCCTATGTATACTCAAAATGTAAAGTAGACTTATTGAGTGTTCAAATTTAGGCCTAGCAGTACAATATTAGAGTATATAACAATTTCAAAATCGCTCCGCCTCCACCCCCAGGTCGCTGTTTGACCACAGTTTAATGTAATTGGTCCAAATTCTATTTAAGACCTAAATTCTACAACTATTCCAAGGCTTTGATTATTTTTAAGGGTTTAACCTATAAAATCTGGTCATATGCCTGTTCATGAATACTACTTGGCATGGAGACGTAGATTGTTAAATGTTAAGCCTCCACGTATTACCTAAGTGCTTGAAAAAATTAATACCCTTAACTGATGTATAATTAGGTTCTTTTAATTTGTTTGAAGGGTTTGAATAGTAAAATATGATAGTTTAACTACCGCTTCTTGAAGATAAATGCGAAGATATTGTGTTCCAAATATTAAGCCTTAACCCTTTCAGTGCTAAGCTTCTGAAAGGAGTAGTTGAATATGTGATGTTTTGTTGATTTTTTTAATATATTGAACGCCTGAACAGTTAAAATTAATAAAAACGTGCTTCCGCTGGACACACACAGTAAAGGATAGGTAAAATGTAGCAAAACACCTGATCAGATGTGCAACTCACAAAGAATCCACCCATCCCGTCAGCTTGGACCCGAGCCGTCCACCGTTTGCTTAAGGTCCGCCCTCCCCTTCAACTCTGCCACAGACAGGTGAACTCTCCATGAGTTGCACATAAAAACCACCGACTGTGACGGGATTCGAACCCTCGATCCAAGTGTTACCCCCGGCCGGGAAGGTAACGCCTTAGACCGCACAGCCACTGGTCAGGCTAGCAGCTGCAGTGGATCAGTTGGTATTATAGAGACTAGGCGCTGGACGAGGTAGTTCAATTCGTGTCAACCAGGTTTCACCACATGTCAGACTCAGACTGCAGACTGAGCGCCTAACGGTACAATCGCTTATGAAGCAGTAACAGTGTTTATTGATAACAGATTCAAAATCCGATATATCATTATATCCGATAGATCGTCTAAAATCCGTGGCACGTGGGGGTCTCCGTTTCTCGATAGGACCAACCATTCGGCCGCTACAGCTCAAATAAAAAGCCACTATTTTGGACATGTTCAAAATTTCCTCCATTTTGAATTTTTTTGAGGAGGTTAAAATAAAAAATTGTAACTTTTTGGAATTTTCCTGGGGGTTACAAGGTACAAGCTACATACATGCCAAATTTCAGGTTTCTAGCTCTTCTAGAAGTGGTCTAGAATTCGTATACCTCAGTCAGTCAGTCAGTCAGTCAGCCAGTCAGTGAGTTACACATGCGGCTGTATATATTATAGACTCGCTTCGCTCGCTGGGGGCTCCGCCCCCAGACCCCTGTGGGGGGCTTCGCCCCCAGGTTCCTGTCGTAGTACCTATGGCACATGGTTTAATTACGCTAATAATCCGAGGTCCTATGTATACTCCCAGACCCCTGTGGGGGGCTTCGCCCCCAGGTTCCTGTCGTAGTACCTATGGCACATGGTTTAATTACGCTAATAATCCGAGGTCCTATGTATACTCAAAATGTAAAGTAGACTTATTGAGTGTTCAAATTTAGGCCTAGCAGTACAATATTAGAGTATATAACAATTTCAAAATCGCTCCGCCTCCGCCCCCAGGTCGCTGTTTGACCACAGTTTAATGTAATTGGTCCAAATTCTATTTAAGACCTAAATTCTACAACTATTCCAAGGCTTTGATTATTTTTAAGGGTTTAACCTATAAAATCTGGTCATATGCCTGTTCATGAATACTACTTGGCATGGAGACGTAGATTGTTAAATGTTAAGCCTCCACGTATTACCTAAGTGCTTGAAAAAATTAATACCCTTAACTTATGTATAATTAGGTTCTTTTAATTTGTTTGAAGGGTTTTAATAGTAAAATATGATAGTTTAACTACCGCTTCTTGAAGATAAATGCGAAGATATTGTGTTCCAAATATTAAGCCTTAACCCTTTCAGTGCTAAGCTTCTGAAAGGAGTAGTTGAATATGTGAGGTTTTGTTGATTTTTTTAATATATTGAACGCCTGAACAGTTAAAATTAATAAAAACGTGCTTCCGCTGGACACACACAGTAAAGGATAGGTAAAATGTAGCAAAACACCTGATCAGATGTGCAACTCACAAAGAATCCACCCATCCCGTCAGCTTGGACCCGAGCTGTCCACCGTTTGCTTAAGGTCCGCCCTCCCCTTCAACTCTGCCACAGACAGGTGAACTCTCCATGAGTTGCACATAAAAACCACCGACTGTGACGGGATTCGAACCCTCGATCCAAGTGTTACCCCCGGCCGGGAAGGTAACGCCTTAGACCGCACAGCCACTGGTCAGGCTAGCAGCTGCAGTGGATCAGTTGGTATTATAGAGACTAGGCGCTGGACGAGGTAGTTCAATTCGTGTCAACCAGGTTTCACCACATGTCAGACTCAGACTGCAGACTGAGCGCCTAACGGTACAATCGCTTATGAAGCAGTAACAGTGTTTATTGATAACAGATTCAAAATCCGATATATCATTATATCCGATAGATCGTCTAAAATCCGTGGCACGTGGGGGTCTCCGTTTCTCGATAGGACCAACCATTCGGCCGCTACAGCTCAAATAAAAAGGCACTATTTTGGACATGTTCAAAATTTCCTCCATTTTGAATTTTTTTGAGGAGGTTAAAATAAAAAATTGTAACTTTTTGGAATTTTCCTGGGGGTTACAAGGTACAAGCTACATACATGCCAAATTTCAGGTTTCTAGCTCTTCTAGAAGTGGTCTAGAATTCGTATACCTCAGTCAGTCAGTCAGTCAGTCAGCCAGTCAGTGAGTTACACATGCGGCTGTATATATTATAGACTCGCTTCGCTCGCTGGGGGCTCCACCCCCAGACCCCTGTGGGGGGCTTCGCCCCCAGGTTCCTGTCGTAGTACCTATGGCACATGGTTTAATTACGCTAATAATCCGAGGTCCTATGTATACTCAAAATGTAAAGTAGACTTATTGAGTGTTCAAATTTAGGCCTAGCAGTACAATATTAGAGTATATAACAATTTCAAAATCGCTCCGCCTCCGCCCCCAGGTCGCTGTTTGACCACAGTTTAATGTAATTGGTCCAAATTCTATTTAAGACCTAAATTCTACAACTATTCCAAGGCTTTGATTATTTTTAAGGGTTTAACCTATAAAATCTGGTCATATGCCTGTTCATGAATACTACTTGGCATGGAGACGTAGATTGTTAAATGTTAAGCCTCCACGTATTACCTAAGTGCTTGAAAAAATTAATACCCTTAACTGATGTATAATTAGGTTCTTTTAATTTGTTTGAAGGGTTTGAATAGTAAAATATGATAGTTTAACTACCGCTTCTTGAAGATAAATGCGAAGATATTGTGTTCCAAATATTAAGCCTTAACCCTTTCAGTGCTAAGCTTCTGAAAGGAGTAGTTGAATATGTGATGTTTTGTTGATTTTTTTAATATATTGAACGCCTGAACAGTTAAAATTAATAAAAACGTGCTTCCGCTGGACACACACAGTAAAGGATAGGTAAAATGTAGCAAAACACCTGATCAGATGTGCAACTCACAAAGAATCCACCCATCCCGTCAGCTTGGACCCGAGCCGTCCACCGTTTGCTTAAGGTCCGCCCTCCCCTTCAACTCTGCCACAGACAGGTGAACTCTCCATGAGTTGCACATAAAAACCACCGACTGTGACGGGATTCGAACCCTCGATCCAAGTGTTACCCCCGGCCGGGAAGGTAACGCCTTAGACCGCACAGCCACTGGTCAGGCTAGCAGCTGCAGTGGATCAGTTGGTATTATAGAGACTAGGCGCTGGACGAGGTAGTTCAATTCGTGTCAACCAGGTTTCACCACATGTCAGACTCAGACTGCAGACTGAGCGCCTAACGGTACAATCGCTTATGAAGCAGTAACAGTGTTTATTGATAACACTGTCCCGGTAAGATTTTGAAATCTAAATAATGCATGTCAACAACGTAGTTTACGTAACTTCCTGTCGTAGTACCTATGGCACATGGTTTAATTACGCTAATAATCCGAGGTCCTATGTATACTCAAAATGTAAAGTAGACTTATTGAGTGTTCAAATTTAGGCCTAGCAGTACAATATTAGAGTATATAACAATTTCAAAATCGCTCCGCCTCCGCCCCCAGGTCGCTGTTTGACCACAGTTTAATGTAATTGGTCCAAATTCTATTTAAGACCTAAATTCTACAACTATTCCAAGGCTTTGATTATTTTTAAGGGTTTAACCTATAAAATCTGGTCATATGCCTGTTCATGAATACTACTTGGCATGGAGACGTAGATTGTTAAATGTTAAGCCTCCACGTATTACCTAAGTGCTTGAAAAAATTAATACCCTTAACTGATGTATAATTAGGTTCTTTTAATTTGTTTGAAGGGTTTGAATAGTAAAATATGATAGTTTAACTACCGCTTCTTGAAGATAAATGCGAAGATATTGTGTTCCAAATATTAAGCCTTAACCCTTTCAGTGCTAAGCTTCTGAAAGGAGTAGTTGAATATGTGATGTTTTGTTGATTTTTTTAATATATTGAACGCCTGAACAGTTAAAATTAATAAAAACGTGCTTCCGCTGGACACACACAGTAAAGGATAGGTAAAATGTAGCAAAACACCTGATCAGATGTGCAACTCACAAAGAATCCACCCATCCCGTCAGCTTGGACCCGAGCCGTCCACCGTTTGCTTAAGGTCCGCCCTCCCCTTCAACTCTGCCACAGACAGGTGAACTCTCCATGAGTTGCACATAAAAACCACCGACTGTGACGGGATTCGAACCCTCGATCCAAGTGTTACCCCCGGCCGGGAAGGTAACGCCTTAGACCGCACAGCCACTGGTCAGGCTAGCAGCTGCAGTGGATCAGTTGGTATTATAGAGACTAGGCGCTGGACGAGGTAGTTCAATTCGTGTCAACCAGGTTTCACCACATGTCAGACTCAGACTGCAGACTGAGCGCCTAACGGTACAATCGCTTATGAAGCAGTAACAGTGTTTATTGATAACACTGTCCCGGTAAGATTTTGAAATCTAAATAATGCATGTCAACAACGTAGTTTACGTAACTTCCTGTCGTAGTACCTATGGCACATGGTTTAATTACGCTAATAATCCGAGGTCCTATGTATACTCAAAATGTAAAGTAGACTTATTGAGTGTTCAAATTTAGGCCTAGCAGTACAATATTAGAGTATATAACAATTTCAAAATCGCTCCGCCTCCGCCCCCAGGTCGCTGTTTGACCACAGTTTAATGTAATTGGTCCAAATTCTATTTAAGACCTAAATTCTACAACTATTCCAAGGCTTTGATTATTTTTAAGGGTTTAACCTATAAAATCTGGTCATATGCCTGTTCATGAATACTACTTGGCATGGAGACGTAGATTGTTAAATGTTAAGCCTCCACGTATTACCTAAGTGCTTGAAAAAATTAATACCCTTAACTTATGTATAATTAGGTTCTTTTAATTTGTTTGAAGGGTTTTAATAGTAAAATATGATAGTTTAACTACCGCTTCTTGAAGATAAATGCGAAGATATTGTGTTCCAAATATTAAGCCTTAACCCTTTCAGTGCTAAGCTTCTGAAAGGAGTAGTTGAATATGTGATGTTTTGTTGATTTTTTTAATATATTGAACGCCTGAACAGTTAAAATTAATAAAAACGTGCTTCCGCTGGACACACACAGTAAAGGATAGGTAAAATGTAGCAAAACACCTGATCAGATGTGCAACTCACAAAGAATCCACCCATCCCGTCAGCTTGGACCCGAGCTGTCCACCGTTTGCTTAAGGTCCGCCCTCCCCTTCAACTCTGCCACAGACAGGTGAACTCTCCATGAGTTGCACATAAAAACCACCGACTGTGACGGGATTCGAACCCTCGATCCAAGTGTTACCCCCGGCCGGGAAGGTAACGCCTTAGACCGCACAGCCACTGGTCAGGCTAGCAGCTGCAGTGGATCAGTTGGTATTATAGAGACTAGGCGCTGGACGAGGTAGTTCAATTCGTGTCAACCAGGTTTCACCACATGTCAGACTCAGACTGCAGACTGAGCGCCTAACGGTACAATCGCTTATGAAGCAGTAACAGTGTTTATTGATAACAGATTCAAAATCCGATATATCATTATATCCGATAGATCGTCTAAAATCCGTGGCACGTGGGGGTCTCCGTTTCTCGATAGGACCAACCATTCGGCCGCTACAGCTCAAATAAAAAGGCACTATTTTGGACATGTTCAAAATTTCCTCCATTTTGAATTTTTTTGAGGAGGTTAAAATAAAAAATTGTAACTTTTTGGAATTTTCCTGGGGGTTACAAGGTACAAGCTACATACATGCCAAATTTCAGGTTTCTAGCTCTTCTAGAAGTGGTCTAGAATTCGTATACCTCAGTCAGTCAGTCAGTCAGTCAGCCAGTCAGTGAGTTACACATGCGGCTGTATATATTATAGACTCGCTTCGCTCGCTGGGGGCTCCGCCCCCAGACCCCTGTGGGGGGCTTCGCCCCCAGGTTCCTGTCGTAGTACCTATGGCACATGGTTTAATTACGCTAATAATCCGAGGTCCTATGTATACTCAAAATGTAAAGTAGACTTATTGAGTGTTCAAATTTAGGCCTAGCAGTACAATATTAGAGTATATAACAATTTCAAAATCGCTCCGCCTCCGCCCCCAGGTCGCTGTTTGACCACAGTTTAATGTAATTGGTCCAAATTCTATTTAAGACCTAAATTCTACAACTATTCCAAGGCTTTGATTATTTTTAAGGGTTTAACCTATAAAATCTGGTCATATGCCTGTTCATGAATACTACTTGGCATGGAGACGTAGATTGTTAAATGTTAAGCCTCCACGTATTACCTAAGTGCTTGAAAAAATTAATACCCTTAACTGATGTATAATTAGGTTCTTTTAATTTGTTTGAAGGGTTTGAATAGTAAAATATGATAGTTTAACTACCGCTTCTTGAAGATAAATGCGAAGATATTGTGTGCCAAATATTAAGCCTTAACCCTTTCAGTGCTAAGCTTCTGAAAGGAGTAGTTGAATATGTGATGTTTTGTTGATTTTTTTAATATATTGAACGCCTGAACAGTTAAAATTAATAAAAACGTGCTTCCGCTGGACACACACACTAATTGGTAACTACCAATTCCTTAAAAATGCGTTAAAAATATATTGATTTAATAGAAAAATTGTTAAATTTGTATTACAGCAAAAGCTGCTTACTACATTCACTATAGTCCCGGTAAGATTTTGAAATCTAAATAATGCATGTCAACAACGTAGTTTACGTAACTCATAGATTTGTTTTATAACTAATTAAAAATTGTGTTCTAATATAAATCAAAAATCGGGTACCGCATGGAAATGTCATGGCTACAAATATTACGTAATCTATTTGACAATAATTCATCATCGTAAGATTAAAGTTAGTTCGAATCATCAAAAGGGTGGTTGAAACAATGATTTTTCTTACCAGTGAGAACCTAAAATTATATTTTTCGATGTTAAGGAATAAATAACAGGTTAATTAGTCGATGCAATTATGAGATCATGAAAGAATATTTAATTAAGTTTAAAATTATAAATATTTAATAGGGAAGACATTTATTGTGACTGGATTGCCACACAACTCTTATACGCAAAAACACATGTAGATTTTTGTATTTTGTAAAATTGAAATACATAATAATGCATGTCGGTAACGTAGTACAACATACCAATTGAGCTGCATACTGAATTACCGACATCAGTTAACCTCAAAAAACGAGAACTAATATATTTATATTTATTTTTACGGAGTTTCAAATATGAAATTGTAAGTTTTAAAGATTTTCCTGGGGGTTTCAAGGTAAAAGCTACCTGCATGCCAAATTTCAGGTTTCTAGCTCCTCTAGAAGTGGTCTAGAATTCGTATACCTCAGTCAGTCAGTCAGTCAGTCAGTCAGTCAGTCAGTCAGTCAGTCAGTCAGTGAGTTACACATGCGGCTGTATATATTTTAGACTCGCTTTGCTCGCTGGGGGCTCCGCCCCCAACCCCCGTTAGGGGTCGCTCCAGTTTGTTATTATAACTCAATTTCCCTCTCAAGTATTTTTTATATAGTATACTATTTTGATTCATTTGGGAAATAGCCAATCTAGATGGTATATTTTTTCATTGGACCTATCATTTGTTTACACTTTACCATGTGAAAGTTGCTTTGACAGTTTACTGGATATTTGTTTACAGCTGTTGTGATTTTTTTTGTTTTTATTTGAAACTCCATAAGCCCAATGTTAAAATATCCAATTTTCAAGATCAAAATTAGTGGTTTTAAAATTAAAAATTGTATATTTTGCCAATTTTACCGGGGGTTTCAAGGTACAAGCTATCTGCATGCCAAATATCACGTTTCTAGTTCGTCTGGAAGTGGTCTAGAATTCCTATGTCTGGGTGTGTTACACATGCACAACAAAAATTTTTGTTGATTATCCCAGTAGCAGCAAACCTGCATACTCAGCCCTGATGTTATTCTTATGGAGAAGAAGTAAAGTTTTATATCTCCCTTGATTATGAACATAAATTAATAAAACTTAGTAAGTAGCTTCACCTGGTTGAGTTATATTAATAATTCTACAAAAACAAATATCTTCTCTTTCTTTTTGCAGGAAACCTGCATCCTCAGCCCCAATGCTATTCTTATGGAGAATAAATAAAATGCTATAGATCACTCTTATTTATTTATGTATTTTTATTAAACTTGGTAAGTGGCTTTATGTGGTAGTGAGAAACATATACATATATTGGAAATTCGCTGAGTACGCAGGTTTGCTGCGACGGGGATATTTTTAATTTATTTTTTAAGTTCTTTTCTACAATTTTGTTTTTAATACATGACAGTTACTTTTGTTACGTCTGTTTTCAGCTGGGATAGTTTATGTTCTAGCTTGAATCTCAAAAATGTTACTGAACTTAAGAAGAAAAAGTAGATTAAATGTTACCTACTTCTATGTTGTCCTTAATCTCAAACCTTATCATTATCGTTTTACTGTTTTGAGTTTTATTCTTTGAGACTTTGAGGGTTTGTCATAATATAATTTTGTTAATTATTGTTAGTTAATATAGCATGTTTGTATTTTGTATTATTTAACTAGCTGGCCCGACAGACGTCCTGTCCTAATGTCATTGAATTTGTTTTATGTCAAATAATCGGTCATTTTCAAGATGAGCTCGTTTGCTTCGCTCACTCGCCTGTGGAAAAAAAGAGTTTGAGTTGCCATTCAATTAGTTTTTGTATTTACATAATGAGAGTTGCCATTCAAGTAGTTTTAGCGAGTTTCCCCTATGGGGAAGAAACTATTAGCGAATTTACCCTATAGGAAAGAAGCTATTATCGAATTTCCCCTATAGGGAAGAAGCTATTACCGTAGGTCTCATGGTAAGACTTAAGCCCATGACAGTGGCAGATCCAATGGGGGGCGAGGGGGGCGATCGCCCCCCCTCAAGCTCAGAAATGTTTTTAAGGTGGCTCTAAAGGTCCGTGGCCACAGTGGAGTACAACGATCTGTGTCCCACAATGCTCCACGTAGTTTCAATTTTCACAAGTGGCCGCGCTAGGCGAGCCACCCTCTAAACCGGTTTTTCGCATTACTGCCAACCGAAAGGGAATCCATGTATTTGTGGGGAAGTTGAACGAACAATAACTCCCGATGCCGCCAGTGGCAGGAGGCAGGCTGATGTTTTGGCTGTCATCTCACTGTTTCTATATTCCTTTAAAATTCTCTTTGAGAATCTCACTTTGGATTTAGCCCCGAACTCAAAATGTTTGTCACGACCATTTTGCATGGATAACAAATGTATAAACAATGAATATATATATATTATTAAAATGTATGAATGCATAGAAAATTCATGTAGTTCTTACGTAGTTGTCAATAAAAATGTCCGTATGATAAAAAATGTACCTTCTATGATAAAACATGTGAGATTATTTAAAGATTAAGAATAGATCCAAGAACAAATAATAATTGTGAAATTGGATTATATAAATAATAGTTGTAAAAACTTAAGATATTATATAACTTAATTTCGGAATAGTACATAACATTTAAACGTTGTAATTGTGTAATATTATGGAATCATTACTCAGATAAATAGTTATCAATCATGTTGTATAAGGGATGAAGAAAAACAAGTTGTAAAGTAAAAACCCGACTGTATTACACATAGGTTTTGTATACAGTGTACTGTATTATGCTACAGAATTTCTAGGATTAGGCTAGACTGCAACATTTTAACTGTTAATAAAAAACATGAAAAGTAGCCCGATGTAACAATCACTAATAAACATTGAATTGGTTATAGTTTATGGTTTTAAAGATAAAAATCGGCACTAAGATACAAAATACTTCGTTTGGAATTAAAGACATTTCAGTAATAAAAAGGAAAATTATATTAATTAAAATAAAATGGTAATAATCAGTACCGGCTTTAGGGCAGTGCGAGCCGTGCTCCAACACGGCGCGGCACCTTTTTTTGGGGTGGTGAGGGGAAACGCTAGGCGCTCATGACGGGTCGCGGGGTGCGGGTGGAGTGCGTAATCCGTAGTTGTAAAATAAATAAATTGTAAATATGTAATATCATGGTAATATTAACCCAGCTGATTTTGTTAATTTTTTGTATATTAGTATTTTTAAGTTGTTGAAAGGCATTATTGGGAAGAAAGTTGTGTATTCACCATGTTGCACCTTCATTATACTTATACGTTAAATTTACATATCAGATAACAAATCTTCCGCTCCCCTCAATTCCAAATTGAGAAGTTGGTTTGACCTTAATCGATTTGTGACAACTTCAGGGTATTCTGATTGGTACCGTATTGAGAGTGTGCTAAATAAAACCTGCAATACTTTGAAAGAAAATTAAAATGTTAAAATATCAAGTTACATGATGCAACTAATTGTTTTAACCGGCTCTCTTCGATTAATCCTAGATGAGGAAATATATGGTTTGGGGATTGGAGAGTATTCAACTGGGGTTTCAACTTTAATTGAAGTTGTAATGATTCGAGTTTAATATTGCTATTATATGTAATAAGGGAGAAAATCTGATGCGCCCCCACCCGATTTTGGCGCCCCTTCGATCGTTACTTGGTTTTGCGTGAATGAAAAAACATTATTTTGACCAGACAAAATTATTTAGTATTTTTGGTCCAGGGACTCTTTTTTCGTATTACACTATGTCTATACATGCGAGGGGAGAAATTAAAACATAGATATGATAAAAGGGATAAAGTATGATAATATGATTCATATCATCGTCTGCAATCCGCTTCCGCATTATTATCACTAGTAAACGGAAATGAAACATCTTGAATATGATAACAGACTATGGTTTATTATTATCATCTGTTATAATAATCATGATCCAAACGCTTCCATCCTCATTCCTTGAGGTGTCCACATGACGAAATGGCAATATTTCTGCCTTTTGCACACTGGGGGTATTTTCAGTGTCACAAAGAGCAACTGATGAACTGAAGGTTTGCGGACAAGGAAAATGCTGTAGGGGATGAACTTCCAGGAAGTAAGGTGATGCACTCCTATCCTTGGTCGAGGGGCGCCTCGTCACCTCTCGGCTCAGTGCTCTTGGAAATCGGCACGGCCGCCGCGCCGCGTTACAAGTATTTTAAAACCACACACACTTTGAAAATGACATGAAACAGATTGTGATGAAGTTGGCTAAAGCCGCGTAGTACCTACGCCGAGTTACAGTTATGATGGTTAATGAGAAACTTCTTACTATACGGTTAAGGAAAACCAATATAAAACGGATTGCACTTGGTAACGTTAAATATAACTGTTACTATTTGTATCAACTGTAAACATTGATAACTAGAAAAAATATTGTTTAAGGAAGGATTAATTTTATTAAAATTGTTGGTGTATTACAGTATATTAGGTTTAATCATTTAATCATATTGAATGATATTGATCACATTCTTGAACGGTAAAAAGCCCAGATAATGTCATTTGAAATTTGATTTAGCTATATCATCAAGAATGACGGTATGGTACGACGGGCAAATATTATGTCTTTAGAGCAGTTTGAAGCAAGGACACGAGGACCTTTCTGGGGAATTACGTCCGTCCGATATCCCAATAGGTAGAGAAACAGAGAAACAGGTTGGCGACACTGACGAATGTCTCATTGGCGGTGGTAGTTCCATCGCCGCTCGCCAGAGCGTCCTCTGTACGGGGGTGTTTTGCGAAGCGCTTTTCAGAAACAACCCTCACAAATTACTCGATTTATGAGATAAATATTGGTTTTTATGAAATCCTGCCTAGCGGGAAATTATCTTGAATAACTAATAAGGGTTTTAAAACAGAAAAACTTATTAATTTGATCTTAACTGTTTGACATTTACGTAGTAGAAAATGATCAATTTTCACTGAGTTTAACCCCGAATAAAATATGTATAACAATAACTTAAAACCTTAAAAGAACTTTGTTAACCTAGTTAATTTCATGAGAAACATTTTATCGTTCACTGGAGGTCGCTAAGTGCTTTAATAACCTTAGAATTTGAGTAATACGGAGGTGTGTTTTTCAGCCGTTTGGCGAAGGTTTAGAGCCCTCTTAATATACTGTATAAAAATAGTGCAGTTATTTAATTTGCATCTGGTTAAATGTGTTGCGAATAATTCTTTATCGCCAATCCAATTTATGCATTGCCTACCATAGGTTATTTTTCTAAACGGTATGTATGCATACTAAAGTTGTGGAATCAAGCTTAAACAGTTAGTGGGAGTGATCATTTCATTCTGATGACGCCTGACACTGATGGCTGCACTGATGCGACGACGCGACTGCCCTCCTGCCTCCTTTTTTACCCACGATACCACCGCGGTACTCCATCGCGTTACTTGGGTGTGGGAGACGGCAAACGGCAAGGTTAATGTTGTGTAGCGTTCATTCTGTTGTGAGTGTGAATGTGTCAATGATACATAAGCGGTAACAGCAGCGGTAGCTCCGAGCTACTAGCTCGAGTGAGCGGGGCGGCGCCGGCGCGGCGAGGTGCAGGCAGAGTAGTGCGTACGTGAACGTGACGTTACCATGGCAACGGGAGTTTGACCGCTCATCCACTGGGACCACGTGATATTATTAGTCATCTCACCCTTACACTGCGAATGAACGCTGTTCTGCCTTTTCTTAGTTCAGTTTACTTTAGTACATGTTGGGTTTAACTGTCATTTTTAGTATTTGGTTCATTTTAGCGAATTTCCCCTATAGGGAAGAAGCTGTTACCGTAGTCGGCATGGTAAGACCTAGGCCCGGGACCATGATAACTTTTCGTTTTGAGGTCCCCAGACCCCAAAAACACCATTCGTTCGAAACTGTATATATATATATATATATATATATATATATATATATATATATATATATATGTGTGTGTGTGTGTGTGTGTGTGTGTGTGTGTGTGTCCGTGGGTGCGATAACTCTCGTAAAAAAAGTCCGATTTTAAAGAAATTTGGTACAAACGTGTAAAGCAGCATATATGACTTAAAGCTCGAAAACCAGACGGATCGAGCTATCCGAAAGGGTAATTTGGGGGGGTTTTGTACCCCAAAAATGGGTTTTTTGAGTTTTTTACATCCAATTTTTGAAAAAGTAAAATTTTATTTTTTCCCATTGGAATCAGCTTAAAAATACGCACAATTTTATGTTTTAATCATTGCTCTACGTCAATTGGTTACTGAGATATTCAAAGTGCTAAACACAGTACGTTGTCTAATGTTATTCTTACGGAGGATAAGAAAAATTGTATATCTCGCTTATTTATCAACTTATCCTGACGAAACTAGGTATATTGCTTCATTTCATTGTGGTCTATTGATATTTGCACAAAAACCCATTTTTTGGCCGATAGTTCCCGTAGCAGCAAGCCTGCATACTCAGCCCCATCTTATTCTTATGGAGAATAATTAACGTGTTATCTCCTTTAATTATGAACATAAATTAATAGAACTTGGTATGTGGCTTTACCTAGTTGAGTTATATTGATATTTGTATAAAAGCCCATTTTTAGTGTTCCTTTTTTCAGCAAACCTGCATACTCAGCCACCATGTTATTCTTATGGAGAATAATTAAAATGTCATAAATCGTTTATTTATGAATGTATATTGATGGAACTTGGTATTTGGCTTTATGTGGTATTAAGATAAATTAATATGCATTGGAAATTCGCTGAGTATGCAGGATTGCTGCTACGGGGGTATTTGATATTACAATTATTATCCGTAACAATAAAAATCGGGGAGGGGGGGTATTCAACCACTAAGTTCGCCCCCCCTGACTCTAATGCTGGATCCGCCACTGGACCATGATAACTTTTTGTTTTGAGGTCCCCAGATGACAAAAACACTATTCGTTCAAATTTATATACATGTATATATATCTGTATATGTGTTCGTGAATGCGATAACTTGAGTAAAAAATGTCCGTTTTCGATTAAATTTGGCTCAAATTTTTAAAGTGACATTTTTTTACTTCATGTTCGAAAATCAGAAAAATCGGAATATGGGAAGGAGGGTTTATAGAGGATTTTAATTTTCCAAAAATCGGTTTTTTGTATTTTTCACCCTAAAATTGTTCAACCACTTAATTTTTGTTTGAACCATGTTATAGAGCCTAAAAAAACAAATAATATAGTATTTTTAATTATTAACCTAGGTTAAGTGGTTGCGGAGAAAATCCAAAAAACCTGCTCATAAAATCTCCCATGTTAATCTAATGGGAAAAAGGTTTTTGGCTTTTTCTCAGTTAAATTTAATGTAAACTTCACATTTGCTTTTACCAATCAACTCAGCTCCACAAAAAAATAATTTTGGTGTTTAAATTGTGATTCTACGTCCAACCGTTTCAGAGATATTCAAAGTGCTAATTAAACACAATACGTTGTCCAATGTTATCCTTGTGGAGAATAAATTAAATTTGATATCTCCATTATTTATGAATGTATATTGATGAAACTTGGTATATGTCTTCACGTAGTATTAATATATCGATATTTGCACAAAAAAATGATTTTTTTATCATCCCCGTAGCAGAAAATCTGCATACTCAGCCCTAATGTTATTCTTATGGAGAAGAAGTAAAGTCTCCCTTGATTATGAACATAAATTAATAAAACTTAGTATGTAGTTTCACCTGGTTGAGTTATATTGATAATTGCACAAAAACATATATCTTCTCTTTCTTTTTGCAGCAAACCTGCGTACTCAGCCCCAATGCTATTCTTATGGAGAATAAATCAAACGCTATAGATCACTTATTTATTGATGTATTGTTATTAAACTTGGTAAGGTGTTTTATTTAGTAGTAAGAAACATATTCTTGCATTGGAAATTCGCTAATTACGCAGGTTTGCCGCGACGGGGGTTCATGCCTTTCAAGTATGTTTAGTTATAATCCTTTTGTCAACCGCTGTTTGGTGGACCTAACTGAACTTTGATCAAATCAATGGGAACGTTGAAAGCCAGCGGGACCTTGTCCTGACATAAACGATCACAAAAAATAATTATTCAATTCGTTGCACTCATTCTCAAGTTATGGAATCACAAACTAAAACAGGCATTCATTTTTTATACAAGATTAATTTGTTATGAATGGTATAACAGCCATGTTTTAAAAATTAAAAACAGTTTATCAGTAAAGTCTTGCAAATATAATGATTTATACACAATTTTAGTTTTTTAACATTTACTAAGACTATGTTACATGACGTATGAGGGGTTGGGGGGGCATGCTCAGATGCTACGGTGTGTTATGTGGGGGAGGAGAGGGCGTCTGAAATGACATAAAAATGACCCCCCTCTAGGGGTTACATAATTATGTATATGCCCCCAAATCTCATAAGATGTGTTTAACTTGAAAACCCAATACAGTAGTACCGTATCTTTAATAAGTTCCACCATTCAACTTAAGCGCTGTTATGGTATATTGTTTAGAACTTCAAAGAAATTGTAGAACCCCCACGGGTTAATTTGACCACACTTACATGTTCAATGCTTTTGACTGACAAGCGATGCCTTTTTTCTAATAACAAAAACCATTCTTCTCCAAGCCGTCTGTTTTTAAATCTGCACTCAATATTGTTGTGTTACATATAGCTGAACCATGTTCAACACTTCATGCCTAGATTAATCAAACTCATTTTCCCATTACTTTTAAACAATAATAATTTAATAATTATTGGAGATTTCTTGATCATCAGTGGTTGACAAAAGGACTCGACATCCCCACCGCCCTTACCATCTTTTGACGTGTTTCTTTTTCCACGTGTGCCCATAACATCATGTTCCACCGTAGATCTTGGAATATTACAAAATTCTGCTGCCCCCGTGTAGTTTTGATACCATTCCTGACATCCTCGATGGCACGTCCCCAGTCTCTCCTCTCGTGAGTAGTTCACGCCAGCCCCCCTTTGAGTTGTTCTTATATAGTTTCTCCCCATTATACCTAGAACAAAACGACCGTAACTAGTAATTTAGTAAATATTTACTTAAGTTAAAGATTAAAAAATGCCAAAATATGTCCCAGAGACATATAAAAAACTTATGTCATGGTCCCGGGCTTATTATCATGCTATGCAAACAGATCACTTTCAATAAATTCAATAACGAATAATAACTTTTTTTAAAACTTGATTAATAATTATAACAATTGAAACTGTATGGGTTATGGGGTAAATGGGTCCTTCTTGGCCCATTTAACTCAATTTCACAAAATCATTGGAGTCAATGGAACACCCCCTTTAGCCTTAATACTAGTAGAGAAAAATAATTTAATATTGTTAATTCATGCTAATAATACACTTTAAATTTATGCTAAACTTATTAATTACAATAATAGTACTTACTGTGATTTTGTAGATTTTTCTTTTGACGTAGACTACAACACGCTGTTTTAAAATAATTTCTTGGCAATAATCAACAACTAGTATCACAGCACAGCGACCATTACACAGTGAGAAGGTAAGCATGTTGTTTTAGGAAGAAGCTGCAATCCAGCAGAGGTGCCATCTGGTCAAAATCAAATTTCTCTCTAAGGTTTCTGGATGAAAACCCATGGCCCATTTACCCTGTGGGTCCAGTTACCCCATTTCGCATTGACCTCTCAATATTACAAAACATTTGTTCATTCAATTATTGACTCATCAGAATGTCCAAGTCAAGGTAAGCACTCATCTCACCGCTCTGTCGCTTCATTATTTACCTACATTATTCGTCTACTGCTACAGAAATCCCAAACTTTCCCGACTGTGAGAAAAAAATCCCGACACCTGGCAATCCTGTAAGCTCGCTGTTCCTTTCCCGCCCGTCGTGAGATCGCTGTGCGTACATCCAGCGTTGCCAATTCGAGGGTAATTACCATTTTCTATGGTAATTTGGACCTTCGAGGATAAAAAAGGGTAATTTTACTAAAGCCATTAAAAATGTATATATAAACTAGCTAACCTGTTGCGTAATAAACTATGATTTGAACAAAATTAAATATAGTTTTAATTGTTTGTGCTGCTAGTGTCCTGTTGCGGTGTCCCAGACACCTACACTACAAATATTCTAGATGTGGTCTTAAAATTGTACAATAAATCATTTTCAAAGAACGAATATCGGTGAGCGTCCTAGAAAGTCTGTAGAATATGCCAAAGTTGCAGAGAACCTTTGTTTCAGGCAGCATGCACATAGTATCTCAGTAGAGACCTGAGGAAAACAATAGGCTAGGGGTCATACACATATTACACATTTTTTCGTCATTTCACACCCCCTCTCCCCCATGTAAGTCACCATAACGCTCGACCATACCCCCCCCACCCCCCAATTTGTGTTACGTAACTCAATAGTAGGCTTTAAAATAGCTTAAACCTTTTAAACATCGTTTTATTAGTAATTTGGAATATGGATTTCAATGAATCATTAAACTTTAAATGACTTTCTTTTAACAACATTTTTAATAACTTATTTCAAAGCAAAATGTATAACAGTATCAATAGATACAGGAGTGCGCCAGCTCTTAGGGTTGATATGTGTGAGTTACGTAACGTTGATCCAAACCCCCCTCCCCCTCATACGCAGCATAATGCTACGCCAGACCCCCTCTCCCCATTAAATGCGTTACGTAATACTGTATGTGTATCGCCCCTACTCCGAGGTCCCTTTCTACATCTTGTTAAAGAAACATCTCTTGTCATCCCTTGTTAAAGAAACATCTCTATTGCATAGCTAAATTATGAGCGAGAATTTTTAGTGAAAGTAGATGCATGTACATTTTTTCAGATTCAGGGCTTGGACACCTTGGACACAAAATCTTTAACTGAGCTAGGGGAGGTCCTCTTGAAGGAGGAGTGCATCCTGATAGGAGATACCTCCATATTTGCCTTCATATCATCTGTGAAGAGTAATAATTTGCACTTACGATTATACACCCGTTAGTGAACAATATGTTGAGTAGTAAGAGGTTAGAAGTAAGAGGCAGGTGCTTCTTGTGACACTCCTGACGAAGCTATGATTGATTTGGAGATAGCTGACCGAAATCTTAGCTCGAGTTTCCTGCCCGTTTAGAGTAGCTGGCTGACCACTCCAGGATTTGTGCCCCATCATATGTTTCAAAAAGTGTAACAATATACTCGAATGTCTTTATTATATACCAAATTTCATAACCATCGGACCATGAATATATATTCTATTTATTTACAAATCATATTGTATCCACCTTTTTAATTCCTCTGAAAGTAATTGATGTAGAGCAAAATACCAAAAGGCTGAATTGTTTGTTTTTACAACTGATTTTAATACAATAAGGGTAAGTAAGCTATTTTAAAATTGTATTGAAAAATTCTACACCGGAAAACCCTTTTTTGGTAAAAACTTCGGAAAGTAAAAAAAGTCTCCCAACGTTGTGTTTTTTTATCATAAAAATGTATGTATGTACTAAATTGTATTCACATCAGACCAGAAATAAGCGTAGTATTCAATTGTATTTATCTCCTAATGGTAATCTTGGAAAAATGTACTTATTTACTACTTTACCTCTTCCTTAGCCCTTTGACGTAGAACCAAAATTAAAAATGCTTCATTGTTTATGTTTTAAGCTGATTTTAATAATGATCAAAAATAGGTCTATTTTTCAATCAATTGTGAACAATTAAAACCCTTTTTGTGGTAAAAACTCCCATACACCCCTCCGCCCCTTGGATCATCAAGTGTCACATAACTTATTCCTTTTAACAAAATAAAGGCATCTGTGCTAAACTGGATACACAATTATTTTGCATATCATCTTTACACCACAAGGGTATAACAATTGAAATTAAACAACACGTTACCGGTAAATAAAAACACCTTTAAAAGTATTGCAAGTTAAATAGCTGTTTAGTTGGTTCTTTACTGAAACCAGATCAAAAATAATAAAAATCAAAAAATGTATATAAATGGACATGCGCTCCCCTCACGTCAGCGTCCTAAGTAGGGAACTAGACTGGTTGTTTATACTTTCTGTATAAATAATTTAACATTTAAAACTTTGTTTGTGTGTGTATACACCCCCGTAATTTTATAAACTTTTTGGTCGCCATCGATCTGGTGTATGGTCCTCCTGGGCCGGATTTTGCAAAATCGTCCAAGGTAAACGATAGTAAATAGTTCAAGGTCTCTGTCATTTGATGGGCTACGATCATTGAAACTTAGTGCTACGATACTTCACCGAAACAGATTATATTCACCTACACCAAGATTACAGTTCAATCTGGTTACTCCATGTCTCGCTAAACGACACTGTAGCAACGACAACGTAGCCTACTACCTCAGAGAAAACTGGTTATTACAGTGACTCACACAAGCATATATGCAAATCATCACGTGTCACCCTCGTTTAATATCCGTTGTATTGTTTAACGGGAAAATAAATAATCCAGTAACAATTACTATCCAACGGTGATGGTCTGAGGACTGCCGCCACGACCTGACCAATGACCAAGCCTCAGTCCCGAAAGAGCTACACGCTCGTGTTGACGACGCTAACATCGGTGTCGAGACGGCGATACTTCCCTTGTGACAATGGAGGAAGAGGAGGCAGTGCAGTGTGTAGTGTACGTACTATTACGAAGGATTACCCGTAGGAGAATAAAGGCTCGTTGACAGATTTGGGTACATCCCATTTTAGTCGGCCGCATTCTATGTGGCCAGTTTTACCAATTACGTTATGAGCCCCAAAAAATGATCCAGAGGTTTTTCCTACTACACAGAATGTCAAAATGTTCATTCAATGAACTGCTGCTTAGCCGAATAAAATATGGCATTACCAAGAAAACAGGTAAAGTGATAACACGACGGTGCAACAAAACTGTCAAGGGCTCTCGGTTTACCTGGTTTTTAGGACTACAGCCCATCTAGAATGGTCATCCCGCCATCCCGCCAGAAGAGGGACTCAGCATCAACTCAGGTGAGGTTGCTTGGCAATATAATTGTATTTAAGATGTAAACGATCATACATTTAGTGCAGTAAAAATAAAGTAACACACTTTTGATTGTCGTTATCTGAATAGAAACAATAACTTTTAAGGATAACAATATTTAACATTTATTGTACTATATTGTTTTATGATAATATAATTCTTTTACTGAGATGGTTTAGGTCTGTTTGTCTGTATGTTCGAAGTATGTCCATAGATAGTTACTGGTAATATTCAGAACAATTTGAGAGAGATGACTCACAGGAGGTTTCACAGAAGTTCGGAGACTGAACAGTTGAGATCTGTAGCAACGGTGGTGACTGCACAGTAGACCGTTGAGAACCTGGTGACATTCGTCCGGTGGAGGATGACATGCCTGAAGAAGTTGGATTTGGGTACTGCTGGTTTGATGTTTGCCCCGAAAATTCATAGCTATCATTGTTTCCTTGAGAGTTAGTTGTCCCTTTATTGAATTGAGAATTGTTAGAAAAAGTGGTGAGTTGATGTTTCGGTTGACGTGCGTTTTGCCACTTTTTGATGAGCAAAATCATCTCGCTTTTTAGTTCAAGTTTGTCGTCCTCATTAACTTTCTTAACGTCCTTCAGGAGTGACAGAAGGAACAGACGGTCCTCGTCATCTTCCGCCTTCTTAGTATGACCTTGTTGACTTGGACAAAAGCGTTTTGAAATGCCTTGAGGAACTTTCAGATCTCTAGACGCTACCTGTTCTTGGCTTCTTTTTCGGGATGTTACTGTAGCTGGAAGAATACTGAAGTTCGCGACTGGTTGGGATAGAGTTTTAGGCCGAGGAGTCGGCTGAGGGGATATCTGAATGACATTTGCGATTGCATCATCTTGTATGGCAGTCTGCTCACTATCGACTACTTCATTTTGATCTTCATCCATACTTGACTTCGTCTTCCGTTTCCCCACCGATTGGCGTAAGAACGACAGCTGATTGAAGTACATGTATTGTTTTCTATCAACCCTTGCAGAACCAGATTTCTGTTGGATTTGGGCGTTTAACTCACGTGCGTAGCAATCTCGCAAACTCCGCCATTTCCGTTGCAATATCTTACCTGTAAAGTACAAAGCTCAGTTAGAATTTGTTGTTATACATCAACATTTAAAATCATAAAAGTAATAAAAATAATATGGTGCAAGGCACCCTTAGTAGGTCTAACCAGTACCTAAGCTGATTTGTCTGATAGAATAACGAGTAACTGGTGGCCGAGCTTTTCTCGGGGAAGGCCAGTCAGTTTGTTTAGATGACGGAGTAATAGTTCACCACTTCCCCCTACTGATAATCGGATTTTTATGGCTCATTTGCTTCTTTCCTACATTTTTAAGGTCACTCCAGTTGTTATTTATAGCTCGATGTCCCTTTGATTTATTTCACTACTCTATACATGTAATCTTCACTCAAATCTTTGAATCTCAGCTCTCAGGAACCCACTTTCTATACTCTAATATGAGTAAGGTTTGCTTGCCTGCTTGCTTGCGACACTGATCTCAAAAACGGCTCCAACGATTTCCTTCTAATGCTCGAAATAACTAATTGCTGGGATAAAAATAAGTTATAGACAGGCCTCATCCCCAGGAAAAATCAAATAATGTAAAAATACTAAAATGAAAAGTTAAACAAATTAACATTGGGCTTATGGAGTTTCAAATCAAAACAAAAGGATTGTAACAGCTGTTCACAATCAACCAGGGAACTGTAAAAGCTATACTCATGTTGTATATGAGTACCTGGGGGACCGAGCTTTGCTCGGGGGAAGGCCAGTCAGTTTGTTTAGATGACTTTGAGTATGTTTCACCAATTCCCTCTACTGATAATCAGATTTGTATAACTCATTTGCCTCTTTTCTACATTTTTAAGGTCCCTCCAGTTGTTATTTATAGCTCAATGTCCCTTTGATTTATTTTACTACTCTATATAATGTAATCGTCACTCAAATCTTTTAATCTCTGCTCTCACGAAACCACATGTTAATAATCCTATACTCTACCTGGTTTATTTTTCTATGGTCTGACTCATCTTGTATATTTATAACTTTAAATCATTGATAATCGAAAACCGTTAGGTTTAGAGCAAAGTTGATATAGTCAAGATTGTGCGCATCTTCTAATTTAAAACAACTTTTAAATGTGACATTTCTCGCTATTATCAATAAAAAAGAGAGTTATAATTAATACAGTGAAAATTGGCCGCCATTTTCCAAGATGGTGGCCTTAGCACAAGTTTTTTTCGAGGAATTTTAGTACGTTATACCATAGAAAAATAAACCAGGTATCTGGTTTATTTTTCTATGGTTATACCGTAAGTAAAATTCGACATACAAACCAAGTCTCAAGCTTATAAAAGTGTTTTAAGGTACCTAATGCAGAAATTTTGATTCCAGATGACACTCAAGCGGGTTTAAATGGTGAGAAAGAGCGTTACGTAACATGTGTATGGCCCATAAATTAAACTGTTGAATGACAAAATATAATTATTACATAGTAAATGTTATCATAATTCTTGACAAACTTTATTTCACTAAACCTATGTGCATATTATGTTACAATAATCCATAAATAACCAATAATTTGTATTTAAGTGTTGTCATGCTACAAAGTTAACTTTCCTACTTACATCTACTTTTTCTATACTTACATTTGTAAGCCTTCACAGCAACTTCCATCTCTTCGTAGCCAGGTATCATTACAGCACACAAATCTTCCCAAGCCTCGTATTTCTGGTGTTTGTTCGAATATGCAGGCGATGTAAAGTTCCATATTGCTGGCCTAGCCTCAATTTCAACAATAAAACGTTCAGTGTCGAATTCCATCATTTTATCAACACGAAAACGACAATTTGCACCTCACTCCACTCCACGCGGAAAGTCGTATGCGTCTGTGGTTGGCAGCTAGGTTGCAGTGGTATGGAGGATGAGGCAGTGCTACCACTAGCGCAACGCGATAAACTGATGCGACTGATCGCGTCGACGCGTCGGCAGTGTGCACCAGCAGGGGCGACTGCCATTGTTCCAAACGGGACTTGCCTGGTGCTGCGATATCGACTTTTCCGAGAACTGTAACTCGCGCGCGACCGACTGCGATAGTCGGCAGTGCGCCCGCTCTTGATCCATTTGTTCTTTGTTGCAAACAAAGTCAACAGCATCGATTTAAAACGCTAACTTTGAAATACATTTAGTATAAATCAGACGAAAATCTGCCGTGCCAAGTTTGCGGTTGTTTTTTTAGTCAAATTCCTATAAAAGCAAATGAAAATGTTCCTTGGAATTCCTGCATTTTATAACAATTTAAAAATATACTCATAGTAAAATACCCCTGTCGCAGCAAACCTGCGTACTCAGCGAATTTCCAATGCATAATATTTGTCTGAATTCCACATAACGCCGCGTATCAAGTTTCATAAAAATATATTCACATATAAGTGATTTTAATTATTCTCCATAAGAATAACATTGGTAATGAGTACGTAGGTTTGCTGAAACAAGGAACACAAACAATTGATTTTTATGCTAATATAAATATAATTTAACCAGGCGAAGCCACATACCAAGTTTCATCAATATTCAATCATAAATAAGCGCTATATAAAATTGTAGTTATTCTCCATAAGAATAACATGGGGGCTGAGTACGCAGGTTTGCTGAAACAAGGAACAGAAAATATGGGGTTTTATGCAATTATCAATATAACTCGACCAAGTGAAGCTACATACCAAGTTTTATTAATTTATGTTCAAAATTAAGGGAGTCATTACATTTTACTTACTCTCCATAAGAATAACATGGGGGCTGAGTACGCAGGTTTGCTGCTACGGGAATAATCAACAAAAAATCAATTTGTTTTGCAAATATACCAGTACTACGTGAAGCCACATACCAAGTTACATCAGTATACATTCATAAATAATCGAGATATCAAATTTTATTTATATTCTCCAAAGTGCTAAACTGTGTTTAGCACTTTGAATATCTCAGCAACGGTTGGGCGTAGAATCACAATTTAAACTCCAAAATGATTGTCTTGTGGAACTGAACAGATTTGTAAAAACGAATGTGAAGTTTACAATAAAATAAACTGAGGAAATGCCAAAAACCTTTTTCCCATAAGGTAACATGGGAAATTTTATGAGTAGGTTTTTTTGTATTTCCTCCGCAACCACTTAACCTAGGTTAATAATTCAAGATACTATATTATTTGTTTTTTTAAGCTCTATAACATGGTCAAAACCAAAATTCAGTTTTGTTTTAATTGTAGGGTGAAAAATGCAAAAAACTGATTTTTGGAAAATTTAAAACCCCCATAAACCCCCCTTCACATAGTCCGATTTTTCTGGTTTTCGAACTTAAAGTCATGAATGTCATTTTACACATTTGAACCAAATTTAATGGGGGCCCACCGGTTTGATCGACATGTTAGTTGGTCTCAGGGGCAGTTGGTAGGGTTGTAAAAAATAGATATTAATAATTAAATAAAGTACTGAAACGCACTGAACGACATCTTAGTTGCTCGCATGGACAGTTGGTACGGTTTCAAATAAATAAATGTAATAACAGATTGGCTACTTGCTCGATGTACCAGTTGCTCGCACCCCCTACTCCTTGTCTCGAAGGGAGGGGAGAGGCGAATATACGCGCGGATTTACAGGAACAGTCCACTTCCGTTCATTGCTGTAGGCGCGCCCAAGTAGCGGAGTAACGTAGCGTGGAGCTGATCGTCACTGAGCAGAGATACCAACACTTACAACGAAAATTTCCCGTATGATATGAATTTACCCGTTAATGTGACTGTATTTATATGAAAAAAAATAGAAATAGGAACGAAATGGTGTTAATTATGTTATACCCATCATATGTTATGATTGTATCAAATATGATCTATATGTATGTATATATCTTATACATATGTTAAGGAGTAATTTGATGGACAATGCCTCCGTTATTTATGAATATATAATAACGATTGATGTTTTCCCTGATTCGTAGCCACGGCCGGAGTTAGTCATAGGCTACATAGGTAGTTGCTTAGGGGCCCGATCCACAAAGTGGCCCGTACTACACATAAATCATAAAAACCTAAAAACCATATTCCAAAAAATTTAGTTAACCTTGGCGGTAGACAGCAAGGGGCCGCACCACATGGTGTCTACATACCCTAAATCTGGTTCGGAACGTAGCTGGGCATAAAGGCATAAAAGGGTTTCGTCAGTTACGTTCTGAAGGGTACTGCCTCCCCCCCACCCGGTTCAATATCCATCTATCTATGCTATACTCTAATATGAATAAGGTTATAGCTTGCTTGTAAATTTGAGTTTTTTAAACTGCTCCAGTGATGTCCTAGTGTAGGAAATATCAAACTTCTAGGATAAAAATAAATTCCAGGCAGGTGTCATTCTCTTGATAAACTCGAGTAATGTAATAAAAGTAATAATAAAACTAAATTATTTAAATGTACCTTATGGATTTTAAAATCAAAACTAAAGAATCATAACAGTCAGTCGTAACTCTGAGGTTTAATCAATCAGTGTATTGTAAAAACTATTGAATGAAGAATAAGTATAAAGCGGAACGAAATGAATAAAAGGGATATTGAGCTATAATAACAACTGGAGTTACTTCAAACATGCATAAAAAAGACAAATATAAGCTAAGCAAATGTGCTCGCCATTAGGAGGACGTGGTGTAACATTAGGGGCCTACTCCATTCATAAAAACAAACTGCTGTCTGACAAGGAACGAGCAAAGCTCGGTCTCCCAGTGACCTAGATAAATATGGTAGTATTTTTATTATAATTGTATCTGTTAATACTATATTATTTTTAAAGGTTACATGCAAGGAATATACCTAAAATATGTTAATCTGTCAGAAAGCCGCTTTTTATAGTTTCATGCAATTTGGAGTTATTTGTTTGTCTTATTCATGTGAAAACTGAAAATGATTTTAAACATTATGTGCCTGTATGACTTTTATTGTGATGGGCTAGCTTTTGTCCTCACCAAAAAATTAACATAAAACAGCTGTAAGTTCCTGGAATTGTAAAATACAACTTTCCTTTGCCATTTGGAGGTACGAGAATCTTCTGGGTGATTTCACTTCATCGCGAGGGCTTCCACAAGACAATTAGGGGACTGGTTAAAATGTTCTGTGGGGTCCCAGAGAGTGCTATTTAAATATATTGGTCAATTTTCGGAATTTATTTAAAATTGGGGGCCCCTGTTGTTCCCCCTCAAGGCGGCCCTGTTCATCGCTTGACTAATTGTGCTGAAAATCTATAGTACGTTTTGTAATGTACCTCTTTCAAATATGACCTAATATGCTTTTTGGAAATCCTCTTAGATTTCACCCCGACCCCACTAGTCTTAAAAACTATCATGTTTGCTATCACGCTGAAAAAAAGACCAACCCGTTAGGGAATTGACTCAACAGCCTTAAAATTCTTTTTTAAGTAATTCTAAAATAAACCTAAAATATCGTGAGATCATAGATACAGAAACACTATATTTTAATATCATAATAATTTAATATAGTATATGCCCTCTCATTTTGCCAGAATCTGTTTATGCTATGACCCTATTGGGTATAATAATTCCCACGCCAAAATCGTTTTATTGATAGACTATCAATTTTATTAATAAATTGTATCTGTTAATAAGACATGATCCTCATCATCATCTTAATAAGTGCACACAATGAGTTAAAATTTTGTATAATGATAGATTATACCATTAAAAATGTGTAATTCGAAGTATCCTATAGACAATATATTATTACGCTAGGGCGTTTTCTTCACAGTCACAACTCGATCACGGCTAGACGGATTTTAACAGTTGATTTGTCAAAATAAAGTTATATTTGCATAGATTTGCCAATACCTCTCAGAATCTAAAGAAAGGGCATCACTTAAATACAGTAATTAAAGGGTGAATTTTTAGAACAGTGGCGCTATCCGACGGCGGAAGTGTAAACTACGTGTTGATTTTCCAATCAACTTTAGTACATAATCAGCATTATTCTCATTATTCTCAGATTTATAATCCTGTTTAGAGTCAGATATTTTGTTAGTTTGTTTACAACTGAAGTAACCTTTCGTTGGGTACAAACTTGCTCGGAATCGAGCAATGGAAAACTAGTTTATTTTAATGTAGAGTTAAAATGGATAAGAGTAAGGTGTTACCAATCCAGTAGGCATAATGTTTTTGATTTACATTAGTCCTGAATTATCTGTTCTTTTTGTCGTGGAATAAAACGAATAAGAAAAGGGTGTTACCATTCCAGTAATCAGTAGTCTTTTTATTTATGCCTGAAACCTCTCCACCTCATCCTCTCCCTATCTCTCATCCTCCCCCCTCACAAACAGGTTTAATATATTTTAATGTGAAGAAAACGGATGAGAGAAGGGTGTTGTTACCATTCCAGAAGTCAGTAATATTTTATTTAAGAAAAGTCGAGCTTTCTTTTTCCAAGAAGAGGAGATACTGGTTACAAAAGTTACCAACACAGTATTATACCAAACACACACACGCACACATACCCATACATACAGTTATGAACGAATTGTGTTTTTGGGGTCTGGGGACCTCAAAACGACAAGTTATCATGGTCCCGGGCCTAGGTATTAACAGGCTGTCTACGGTAAAGCTTCTTCCCTACAGGGGAAATTCGCTAAACGGGTTGTACAGGAGTTAATTTCTTTTAATTGCAATTTATTTCACTTTTATAAATGAATAGTTGAATGTACCCGATCTTCGCACGGGTTAGAAAGGTAAGTTAGCTTGAAACAGCTGTTCTTGCTTCTGTTCTTCAAGCTGTCAAATGGAAGTGTCAACAGCTGTTCGCGTTACAGTTTCTAGATGTTTACTTTCTTCTGAAATGTAAACATTAAAACTTAGGACGTTCACGAGGCGTAGCCCGAGGTGATTTTAAGGAAGTGAATAGGCCTATATGTTGCATGGGCTCAAGATGAAAAGTGTAAAGCTTGGGCTTTGTATAAATTTTCAGCTCAGTCGGTTCAGTAGTAGTAGAGGAGAACTAGCAAAGAGGGGCCGTAATCGGCGCTTTTTTCCCATGTTATTCTTATGGGGAGCCGTTTTTGGACCGACGCCAGCTCCCCGCCTTACACAAGTTTCCTTGTTAGCCTATACTAGTACCTGACCCTTGCCTATATTAAATACATTTTCCCCATCCCCATCCCTCCTCTACATTTAAAAAAATTAATTTTCAAATTCAGGCTAAAAAACTATCTTTAGTGTTTATGGTTCGATTTGTCTTCAATTTGGATGTGTTACTTTCCTAGGCAAGTGTTTTAATAAATTCCACTTACATTTCCCAAATTCACTATTACGGTCAAATTAAAAAATATTTTTGAAAAATACTATAGTGCCAATTGCCAACTTCTTTATTTACTGCCCGATTTATTTAAAATTTATATATGTTATTATTCTAGGCTAGTGTTTTAATAAATTCCACTTACATTTCCCAAATTCACTATTACGGTCAAATTAAAAAATATTTTGAAAAATACTGCCAACTGCCAACTTCTTTATTTACTGTCCGATTTGTCTGCAGTTTGGATATGTTATTGTACTAGGCAAGTGTTTTAATAAATTCCACTTCCATTTCCCAAATTCACTATTATGGTCAAATTAAAAAATATTTTTGAAAAATACTGCCAATTGTCTACTTCTTTATTTACTGTCCGATTTGTCTTCAATTTGGATATGTTATTGTCCTAAGCTAATGCATTAATAAATTCCACCTACATTTCCCAAATTCACTATTACGGTCAAATTAAAAAATATTTTTGAAAAATACTGCCAATTGTCAACTTCTTTATTTACGGTCTGATTTGTTTAAAATTTGGATATGTTATTGTCCTAGGCAAGTGTTTTAATAAATTCCACTTACATTTCCCAAATTAACTATTACGGTCGAATTAAAAAAAAATACTGACTAATATAATATTTACTGACTGATTTTTTGCACCCGCCCTAATTTCCTTTTTGACCAGTACTCTTGCCTTGAATATATTTTTCCCCTATATTTTTAAAATTTGCTCTAAATTCATTTTAATACATCCTTTGCAGAAATCCACGAGTTCTGGCTACTTGGGAACCCGAGCCATTTGACATATAATAAATCACCCTTCCTCCTAATTACCTTCTCTACCAAATACATGTCTTTATATATTTAGTCTTTAACAATTCTTCTGCATAAAATCCTCCTTTGATTATATTGCCATTCTCATCTTTCAAAATATAAGTCACAGGCTTTGTTTTCTTAACTTCTGCTATTGTAAAAAGCTCTCCCGTCCAGTTAGGGGTATATCCTTTACTAAATACATGTTTATATTTCGATATCCTTACACTATCCCCCACCTTATATCTTGGCTTTTTAACTTGTACTTTAGATGCTAACCTTTCATGTACATCTTTAGAGTTCTTAGCACTTACTTGGTTAGGCTTCATCCCTATGGATCTATGTACTTTATTATTATATATCCTTATTAACTTTGGAAGTAAATCCAACCACTTGTAACTCCCTTGTGCACTAAACCATTGATTATACATCCTACGGAATAGATAAACCTAGCTTACGGGCCGGGCGTGCCTCGGCATTGCTGCGCTGGCCCCGAGTTTGACTGAGATCCCGCCAGAGCGCAACCAGTCGGCTCTTCCCCTCTTTCACCCCTCGCTCTCCCTGCTCTCCGATCGCTCCCTCCAGGCCAGTCAGTGTCTCAGCGACTGCCGAGCTGGTAAGATGCGTGCGCTGTTTCTCGTAAAAACACGGCACCCGCCGACTTTCCCCCCTCCCTCCCCACAGCACTCCAGGCCGAATTGAGTCGCCGCGGCCTTTAAGAAACACTAGCAGAGATGTCCGTTGACATTCTGTCTTTGCATCTGTTGGTTTCGCTCATCACTTGATACGTTGTGTATGTCAACAATATACATGAGTAACACTCTAATAGTGTAATTAAATCAATTACGTGTCTAAAATTATTGGTAAACTATGCTTAAAAATGTTGCGTTCAGGATGTTGAAGTAATTATGACTCAATACAACCTGACACCATATTTTGACTAGCTTAACACCGCACAGTGTGTTAATAAAACTGTTACCAGAATAACTTAGTTTAAGATATTTTACGACAAATCTAATGGTTTTGAATTTTTTTTACCGAGTAATAAACAACTGAGCTGTTGCAATTCTTGTTATTTATTAGGCCTAGATGTTCAATTGTGGAGAAACCAAAGATGAGCTTTGTCCGGTTAATGTCCGGTCCATGTAAATTGCATCAGCTCGGTTATTTATTACTCGATTGCAATAAGTTAAGTATCGTTAGACTTTTCTCAAATTGCCCTAAAAGAAGATATACTGGTTAATATTTTGTAAAATGACTTATTTTCGAGTCATTTGCGATATAACATTTAAAATGGCCGCCATTTTGAAATTATCACAGATAATTCCTTCATAACGTTCGTGTTGATAGATCCTATCTCCGTAAACAGTTGACTTAAGTTTGGTTGAATTCGGTTATATGGTTTTAAAAATATGAACTTTAAAGTGAAAAACAATTACGGACTGACAAACGGAAAACTAAGTACGGGAGACCCATGTTCATATGGTTAAATGTGTTTATATTAACCCAAGGAACAACGCTATATACCTTTGTCCAGGAGAGTTACGGGACAGTCTGTATAAGTTAAAAAAACAACTTATACTTACTACCTGGTTTCTTATTAATAATTTTTTTAGTCTAAAGTTCATCGCCCGTGAAAATCTTCATCTGAAGTTTACTGATGGTGATTTTACTTGGACTCTGAAAACGAGGTTGAACAGGAAGAAGCTATGGTTACTTTCGTAAACGGAGTAGGTTTTTTTTTTTACCAACGGAGTAGTGGTGAAATGGCGGTTTAACATCACTTCCGGCGCTTTTTTCCCATGTTATTCTTATGGGGATCAGTTTTTGAGCCGACGCCCGATCCTACCCTACACAAATTTTCTTTTTGGCCCCTGCCTTATTTTCCCCCATTTAAAATTTGCATTAATTTTAATACATCCTTTGCAGAAATCCACGAGTTCAAAAATAACTCCACACTAAATAAACAACACATGTAAACAACTTAGAAGTTATTGTATAGTAGTGGAGAAACAGGAAAGAGGCCCCACAATCGGCGCTTTTTCCCCATGTTATTCTTATGGGGAGCCGTTTTTGCACCGACACCAGCTCCCGCCTATAGAGCTCCCGCCCGCTGGCCTATATTAAATATACCCCTTAAATATATTGTCCCCATCCCCATCCCTCCTCTATATTTTTAAAAATTAATTTTCAAATTCAGGCTAAAAAACTATCTTTGGTGTTTACTGTCCGATTTGTCTGCAATTTGGATATGTTATTGTCCTAGGCAAGTGTTTTAATAAATTTCACTTACATTTCCCAAATTCACTATTACGGTTGAATTAAAAAAAAATACTGCCAACTATTTACTGACTTTTGCACCCTAATTTCCGTTTTGACTCTTGCCATATTTTGACCCTAAAATTCATTTTAATACATCCTTTGCAGAAATCCACGAGTTCTGGCTACTTGGGAACCCGAGCCATTTGACATATAATAAATCACCCTTCCTCCTAATTACCTTCTCTACCAAATACATGTCTTTATATTTAGTCTTTAACAATTATTCTTCTGTATAAAATCCTCCTTTGATTATATTGCCATTCTCATCTTTCAAAATATAAGTCACAGGCTTTGTTTTCTTAACTTCTGCTATTGTAAAAAGCTCTCCCGTCCAGTTAGGGGTATATCCTTTACTAAATACATGTTTATATTTAGATATCCTTACACTATCCCCCACCTTATATTTTGGCTTTTTAACTTGTACTTTAGATGCTAACCTTTCGTGTACGTCTTTAGAGTTCTTAGCACTTACTTGGTTAGGTTTCATCCCTATGGATCTATGTACTTTATTATTATATATCCTTATTAACTTTGGAAGTAAATCCAACCACTTGTAACTCCCTTGTGCACTAAACTCTCTATACAACCAATTCTTTAAAGTTCTCTGGAACCTTTCCACAATAGCCGCCTTAGTTGTAGAGTAAGTGTGGTAGTGATTAATATTTAGAATTTTCATTAGTTTGGTAAAATGTTCATTAAAAAATTCTTTTCCGTTATCAGATTGAATATTTTTAACTCCCTTTGGGAGAATAGTTTTTATAGCTTCTGTGACTACTAATCCAGTTTTATTCTTTAGTGGAGCAGCATAAGCTTTTTTAGAAAATGTGTCTATTAAAGTTAAAATATATTTATTCCCAGAATTCTCTCTAGCATAATTCCGCATATCTATTAAATCTATTTGAACAGTTTCGTTTATACCCAACACCTTAAAAGACCTTCTAACAAAGTTCTTTCTCGCGGGCTTATGCAATTCGTAAGCAATTTTTTCCATTTTTTATTCTTTATTTTTAATGTTAACGTATCTGCCAGTCTCTGTCGTTTCAAAAACACCTCCATTGCTACCAACTAACATACCATCACTCATTCTTTGATATACATAGTTTTTTGGCAAATATGCCCCTCCATCTAAAGTCTTAAATCCGCTTAAAGATGTAGGGTCTGCAACCAACAATTTAGGATTGTACATCATCAAATCGATTTCATTATTGTCTTGCATAAATTTATTAGTTTTATTGTTAAACCTTAATGCGTGTGATTTTAAACAAATATCAAATTTAATATTGTCTTGTCTAAAAGTTTTATTATTATCGTCATACCTCAAAACCTGCGACATTAAACAAACATCACTCCTATCTTTGCCTTCAGGTACATTTTTTATTAATTTGTCCTCTGCATCCCACACATCGCCATCTAATGTTAATACATTATAATATTTATCCCCCTGTTTTATTATGCTTTTCTCACCCTTTGTTAATATTTGCTTAACAACAGCCACATCATTTGGCAATGTCCCAGGTAAAATGTTTGTTAATTGCTTATTTTTACCATCAAATTTAAGACCGTCTAAAGTCACAGTCTGATGTTTTGTAACACAATCGTTCTCATCAACAGCGGGTTTAACACGAACTAGCCTTTTATTATTAAAATCCCAAAAGTTTAGATCCATTTTTGGTACTTGAGAGACGTTTACAACATCATCGCTTTCTTTACCAGCCAACAAATTACTAATCTTTCGCTTTTTGGCATTCCAAACATTTCCCTCCGATTCCAAAAATTCATAATTATTATTGTCTTGTACAAAGACACCATCTTTTCTTATTAAAGTTTGCTCTAATGTGGGTACATCGGTTGAGCTTTCACCTCGTTTAACATTAGTAATTTTGCGTTTATTAGCGTTCCAATTATTATTCTTGGATTCTAAAAACTTATATTTAGTATTACCTTGTACAAAAGCATCACCTTTCCTGGTTAACGTCTGCCCCAAAGTCGATACATCGTCAGTAAACTCCCCACCTTTAACATTACTAATTTTATAATTTAAAGCATTCCAACAATCATCTTTTAGATTTAAAGTAGTTTCTTTAAAACTTCTAGCTTCTGGTTTACTATACGGGTTATATACGCGATAAAATTTATCTATCATATTTTTATTTAATAAACAATTCCACTTTCCCTCAATTCTTCTATGATAGAATCTATCTCATTATCCACTCCAGAATTTCCCGCCAATCGGCTTAACCAAAGCAGTCTTAACCTATCTACAAGCTCATTAGGATCATCCCAATAAACATAGTCTATTTTATTACCAGTTACCCGCCTTAAACCTTCACCAACAGTCTTAAACAGGGGTTTAATTATATTAAGATATTTAGTGTGTTTATTACTTGACATCGCCGCACCCGGTTTATAACCCTTTAAATGTGCATTTGTAGCTTCCAAAATCTCTTTATAATTTTGCAAATCAGCCTGACTATAGTTTACGGGTTCTTTTAAAGTTAACAATTCCCACAATCCCTTTGTCCCTTTATAAATGTTTTCTCCAACTGTAACATCATCATTGGCAATTTGAACTTCCTGATTCCCAATAAAAAATTTATTTCCTTCTCGCCTAATACCATATGTGGTGTCTGTCATACTACTTCTACTAAGGTAATTTCCTAAATAGTCTGATGCTAAAAGACCAAAATCTAATTTGTGTGGTGTTATCTGTGTTATTCTTGGTATTCTAGACGGGGTCTTTTCTAAAATCATTGGGAGAACTGGCCTCTCTGTTTTTGCGGCTAAATTTTTTAATTCTTGCAAAGGCTCTATTAACGGTTGGAATGTTTGGAACCTCTCTTCAGCCTCTAGAAATTTACCACGTTTTAACGCCCTATATTTTTCTCTTATTTGTTTTGCAGACTCTACCAATTCTTGTTGAATATTTGTTTTCATTTTATTTACATTTTATTTATCTCATTTGTCAAAGGATTATACTCAAACACCTTATCGTGTATTATTAGGCAATATGCAGATGTGTTTGAAGGGACGTTTTCTGCAGTTTCAATTTCTAATTTAATATCTACAACCCCCTCTTTGATTGATTCATTCTGCCTAGAACAATCTATTACAATTAGAGGATATTTATTTATAAAGTCAGCTCTGTTAAACATAGGATCGGGGACGGTGTTGTAGTAACTCTCCCTAAACCTCACAAACATCTCATAAGCTTTAGAGGCATCTCCATTTTCAAAGTCGAGATTTAAATCGCTATAAGGATAATATTCAGAGTTTAAAAACACTTTGAGATTTTTCAATTTACAGTGATCAAATTCATCAGTTCTTTTTCGTGCACTGTTGTCCCTACCTGTTTGGAAACCAAATATAACATACCTGGGCTTCTCCAAACTCGAAGACGTCTTAACTGACCATGTGTGTCTCTTGGTTTCGGGGTATGATGGGAGTTCGTGTAGCTCCAAACTTCTAAATGCAATTTGCAAATTTTTATTTTGCAATAACATCTTTTGTAATTGAAGCTTCTCCCCATCAGATGGTACCACGTGCGGCATCACCCACTGAATCGATTTAAGTGTAATTTTAGGAATAGGATCGACACCAGTTGGAGCATTAGATGTTGTTAATATACAATTTAAGTCGTTTTTGGATCTTTTCAACACCAATTCTTGTTTAACATTTACTAAAACCTTATTAAAATCCTCAAACACACCCATTAACAGCTCTAACGGGACACAAGTACTAAACTTGCCGCTTTTATGGAACTCCTTTAAATTTTCATCAGAATCAAATGCTACATTTGACAATTTAGTTGTTTTATTGTAAGAGCACAATATTTTCATAAGACTGGAAATTCCCGGATTTCTTACAATATCTATTTCTTTACCAGCAACTTCGTATCTAATTTCGTCAAATAAGAATGCAAATGCATTATTTATAAAATGTCCTTTATCATGATTCTCTATTTCTCCTTTAATATACAGATAACTCCTACATGGGAGTGTTAGTAAATCTTGATTATTTATGCATATTCGAATTTCATCGGAATTATTTATTGCTAAAGTGTTGTGTGGAACATAGGAGTGATTTGTAATTTTAACCAGGCTATCATCGTATTGGAATTTTCCTGCAACGTCTAGAAAATCTTCCATTTTTATTAATAGAAAATTTTAACTTCAACCCAATTGATCGCAGAAACCTGGCATTTTGCACACTCAGTCCGTTCTTGTAAATTCTCATATCTTTTTTATATGACAAGTAATTGTAGTTTCTTCTTTATTAAAGTCAATTGGCTTGTCGTGTTGATCTGCAAATGTAATGCTAACAACATCTAAACTTCTCTTATTTACAGGGAAGTATATAATATTTCTGGGAACCTCAATAATCTTGTAGCCTGGAGGAGCTTCTGGGTAAAAACTGTGTATGGTGTGTGATTTGTCACCATTTAAATAAGACCCATTCGCAATATTACATTTTACTCTAATCACATTTACATTATTTATGTTGATTTTATTTACGGATTTAAACGCAATATCTGGAGTAGAAAATCCTTTAAATCCCAATAATTCAGACCCTAAACACGGTTTTGTAAAATCAAACACATGGCCAGAATGTAATGTGGCTTTCATAGTTTTATTATCGGCTATAAGTACAAAATCTGGGAGTTGCTTTTGAATTTCCTTCGCAAGCTCAAACACTTCGTATGTACCTTCAGCAATTTCAATTACATTTGGAGCTTTGTGATCGTAATAATACACATCCTCACCCTCGTCTATAGTTAATTTTGTGTCTTTAAGTTTATTTAATTTTGGAACTAGGCCTTTGTAAAATATAAGTTTGACTTTTGTATTAATTAATGCTACTTTATTTTGTATAATAACTTCAACTTTACCATCTAATGCCCGGTTTAATTCGTCAATTGTAACCTCCCCTTTTGGGGTTGTAATTTTGTGCATTTTGTAATATGTCAAAGTATTTAGAGGTTTTTTAACATTAAATATAGAATTATAACTTTGAAAATCTACCAGCCCAATTACATAATCACCATTTAATTCTATAGGAGGAAAGAACACCGACTTCAACTCTGGCTCTGTACCTGTGAATGTTATAGTAAATGAATCCATTTTTATAAACTAAAATTTTTCAGAAATGATAAACATAAAATTCCACAAATGGAACTGTTTAAATCTTGTATTTGATCAGTTGTATAGTAAATTTTAGATGGTACAAAATATTCAATTACCTCTTTTGGAGGCTGTATTCCGAAAGGGTCAAAATATATTACAACATCTTTATTTTTACGATATGCTGTCCAATGTGTGCCCCTGTCACTGTCTAAATTAATAATTCCACATTCTCTTACTTTTGGTCTCAGTTTTCTTAGCTCGTTTTTTAGGTACACCCCTCGAAAGTGAGGCACGTCTCTTGCTGCCTCTAACAGCTGAAAGTTGTCCATCTTTTTTATTAAATTTTAATCCCATTCCCATTTTTGCCTTGGCCTTCATCAAATTTGTCACTGCATAAGCTGCTGCTTTTTCGGCCAGATTGGCGTCCTTTGCCGAAACCCTAGTCCAAGCCTGGTCCGCTAATCTCATATCTGCCTTGTTCCGGGCGGCTGTATCAGGATTATTCATGTAGAATATGTCGTGCTCTTTACAATAAGAGTCTAGCTTATTTTTTGGAGGTACATTTCTGGCTAAATTTTCACGTATATTAGTTCCTGGACCACAATATGAATACGACGGGATGTGGAGGGGGAAAGGAAGGTTGTTTATAAGGGTATTTAACAAGCCACGGCCTCTATATGGCTTTAAGAATAATCCCTTACCCTTCTTACACTTTCTCTTTGCCATTTTTATTATATAAAAAAATTAACAAACATAGCACATAAAGAAAATACACCATTATATAAAAAATGTCATTTATTCAACAAAAGAACAAATTTAAAATTGCACATAAAGAAAATACACCAAAGAAGTTGGGCCTATTTCCTAATAATATTCGCTGTCTTATAATAGGGCCCAGTGGTTCGGGGAAGACTGTTGTAATTTATAACTTAATTGTAAAAAAACAAGGATTAAAGTTTACAAATTTATATATAATATCCAAATCTTTAGAACAAGAAAAATATAAAAAAATAATTGAAATATTCCGTCTGTGTGATGAAGTTAAATTACACACATATTCAAACTGTGAAATCACACCAAATGATGTAGAATCACACTCAATAGTTGTATTTGACGACATAAATAGTCCAAATATCACACAATTTTTCTCAATGGGCAGACACAAAAATATTAGCAGTTTTTACTTGTGTCAATCTTACAGTAAAGTAAACAAACATTTACGTGACAATGTTAATTTCCTAATATTATTTAAACAAGACGATTTAAATTTAAAACATGTGTATAACAATCATGTGGGAAATGATTTTTCATTTAACCAATTTAGAAATCTCTGCCATCAGTGCTGGGATAGGTCTAAATATGGCTTTTTTGTAATAGACAAGGAAAGGCCAAAGAATAATGGCAAATACAGATTTATGTTTGACCAATTTTATAGTGACCAAGGGCAAGGGTGTTGATGCCATCTAGAATAAACCTCTTGTCATCATCAAAAGAGAGTACCTTTTTGTTCATCGTTAATGTTTGCAGATGGTGGTTTGTGGATTTAATTCTTGTAACATTCTCGTAGTAATCTTCTCCGGTTGCAAGACAGTGTAAGTAGTGTTGGTGTCTTAAGAGATGTTTAACTGTAGCGCCGTCGGCTCCTTTTGCCTTCTTAACCTCTAACTGCTTTTCTTTTTCGTATAACCACTGTAGAGGAATGAAAGAGTATAATTTTGGCCTTAAACCACAATATTCATACATAATTTGACCATTTAATTCATCTTTAAACTTTCCCGTAACTTTTTTGTTTTTATCAGAGTATAAGAAATGATCTTTACTGTATGCAGAGGTGTCAAAACGGTCCAAGTCACTTTGTATTTCCTTGTAAAAGTCCTCTGTTACTATAGAATACATCAGAGAATCCGTGTCTGTCATTAAGAACTTTTTATTCTTAAATTTTGACATATAATTATAGTGGAAATCATACATTATTACTTTGCTGATATCCAAAATGGTCATTCCTAAATATATTGGTTTATCAAACTTTACAATTAATTTATTTAAATGCACAGCATGCAACTTGTTATCGAACATTTTGCTGCAGTCAAATCTTGGCTTTGTAACATACTTTGTTAACATAGACTCGTCTACAAGATGTATATCACGAAACTTGCGTTGGTTCATAATTGTTCGACCAAAGAGACTGTTATTTAACAGTTTGTAAAAGTCTTTTTCAAAATCATGTTCAGCTTTTTGTCGCTTTTCAATATTAAAATTAATATAGGGCGCGAGCCATTTTGATTGTCTGAATTTTAAGATTCTGTGGTATTTTGTAACTACCAAACCCAATTCTTCGTATTTTTTTAGTGCTTTATAATGCAAAATATATTTGGTTTTGTCATTTAAGTTTGGTATTAATTTTCCATTCATTTTTTCTGGTGCGAGCGGGTAGTCATTATGCAAGTCGTGTAAACTTTTATCGTATTTTAAATCAACTTCCAAAATAAATCCAAAGTTTTCATTTTGATTGTATTTATAATCTTTCTCATTTGTCCATCTAAAGCCATCAACGGGCAACGACTCGCACATTGCTGTAGAGTATAGCGAGTTGCAGTCTAAGTATACAAGATAGGTGCTTTCTTGATTTGGGTCATAATGTTCGCCCATGTACTTATTGTTGGCTTTAGCGTGGCGCGTGGAAATCATGCTTACACCGCCTCTAATGGCATGTTCTATAAACAAATGCATGTCAACGTCACTAAATAACTGTAATTTTATGCCGGTCATTCTAAGACACGCCTCCCATGTTAGTCCAGGCAGTGAGTACATGTGGACAGGGTCGAGTTTATAATCCTTTAAACACAAGTCCCTAAATGTCTCAAACACATCAGCCAATAACAACACATCTGTTTTAAGGTATAAATCGTGATATTCTTTTAAATTCTTTATATTAAAATGATTCCATACGTTTTTAGCATGTTCATATTGTGCAGGAGATATACATTCTTTAGTTAGACTGCTGTAAAATGCCTCTATGGGTGGGAGGGGCTCTAAAAACTTTTCTGGTCCTGTCATGTATTCGTATGGAAATTCGCCCTTGCGTTGTAGTAGTGGATTGTCTATAAATCTAAATGTATTTAAATTGGAAGCTAATTTGCTTAAGGGAAGAGACAGAAAGTTGTAGGAATCCAAAAATACCAAATCATCAACAGAGAACGATATATATTTTTCCATGTCTTTGGCTATGCAATTCAATTTGCGATTGAGTTTTCCCAAGTGTTGCATTATTAAATGACCATCATAGTTTTTAAGGTTGTGGAAGAATATTGGAATTTTCTTGGTTACTTTATAGTTTAAATTGCAAGCGTTGTGGGAGGGTCCTCGGAATTTGCCTGTTAAGTGACAGTGGTCGCGCACTTTATCACACAGTAACAGTTGTTGGCATATGTGGCAGTATTTAGAGTTTTTGAAGGATGCCTCTTGCTCTGGAGTCATTACAAGGGGAACATATACTTCCATCTGACTTTTAATAAAGTCATAAGTTTTAAATAACTTTTCGAAAAATACATCCATTACATTTTCACCACTGTACAACTCTTCGTAAATAATTTTAGAGTCTCTCACCACAACATAAGCAAATCCAGAAGGAGTGTGTTTGCTGCAGTTTATAAAACATTCGAAATCTGCATAAATCACAAAGGGAGCTTTAAGTTGATATTTGTAATTCGTAAATTGTAATGTATCTTTTTTAGACATTTGTACTCTTTGAGCATCAAAGGGTTTACAATATGTTATGTGACGTTCCAATATATCTTTGCTGCAAAAATGTTGCAAACAGAACTTGCAAAAATATTTCTTATGGTCGTGTTTTGTAGAATTAAACATTAACTTGTCAAAATCACGAATTAAACAGTAATGTGATTTCTGACCGTGTTTTAGAAGCAGCAGATTGACGTGAGTATTGCCGTTTAGTTTAGTTGTTCTCAGTGGATATATTGTTTTTCCTTCAATTCCATATACATTAACACTTATGTTATTTTGTTTTTCAAATTTATCAATGTCAGATATTTTTACTGGATATTTTATATTTGTCATATTTAACTGGCCCTCATAGGGTTCGTAGTGAACTACTCGATTTGCATTTTCTTTACTATTCCTTGGTCTTAAGCTTGCTAAAACACTCCAGGTGAAACATTTATTATCGGTGTTTTTAATATTTAAAACAGCATGTTTTGATTTTATATTTTCTTGCGTGGGAATGTATGATTTGGGAGTTAGGGGCTTATATTTGTAAACATGCAACTGCCAGTGTTTGGTGCGGTCATATATCCATCCACTGCCCTGAGCTTGATACTTGTGCATGGAGGTATCGATTTTTAAAAGTGAATTTTCAATTTGAGTCTTTAGCTGTGCTTTCTCAATTGATAAATTAGTTAAACTTCGAAAATCAGCAATACATTCTTTGTCAATGATTAAATCACCATTATTGTCCACTGAGTGTTTGATGAATTTTACTCTCCTAATAAGAATCCATTTGATGGGTAGAGGACAAGATTGGAGAGTGTCTAATATATCCGTGGACTCGCCGTAAAACTTAAACACATTATAGGGTCGCTTGTCACATCGTAGGTGGTGGCGGGGTTTGTTCCGGGTGATGACTCTCTTACACACATTACAAGTATTGTGGTTCTCTAGCATATGCATTTTAAAATTGCTATTGTCAAATATTTGATGACATATTTTACAAATTTTAGGAATAACTTTGTGAACAAGTCGATAATGGCGTAATAAATTGCTTCTGTTGGAGTAAGACGTGGAGCACTGTGCACAGGTCAACATTTTTTGTTGGAATGAGGGTGGTGATTTTGGGGCTTCTATATATATCCTTGGTTGAAAATTTTAAAATTTTATCTTTTTTAAATAATAAAAACATATTTTTTAACTCTAAAATAAGACATTTTTGCAGTTTAATTACTGCAAAAATTAAAAAAATTTCCAATTTGGTGGTGCAATATTATTTTTTACATACACATTTTAGGTATTAATACACATTTGGAAATGGTGAATTGGAGATTTACAAATATTAGGCTATTTCAATTATGGATTAACAGTTGTCCCTAAAGACATCACACCACTGCTAACACTCACACAGAGTCCTGGGTGGAGAGGCCGTGACTTAGTGTGTTAGTATGTCAGCGTGTGCAGGCAGCGGATCGTTGCGCGTGCAAGCGGCGGATGTTTTAATCAGTTGGCAGTTCGACCGTAGTTGGAATTAAAACACTACAACAATCAAGAAGTTGGCGGCAGTATTTTTGGGGGAATTTATTAAAACACTAGGACAATAACATATCCAAATTGCAGACAAATCGGACAGTAAACACCAAAGATAGTTTTTTAGCCTGAATTTGAAAATTAATTTTTAAAAATATAGAGGAGGGATGGGGATGGGGACAATATATTTAATATAGGCAGGGGTATATTTAATATAGGCCAGCGGGCGGGAGCTCTATAGGCGGGAGCTGGCGTCGGCGCAAAAACGGCTCCCCATAAGAATAACATGGGGAAAAAGCGCCGGAAGTGATGCCTCTTTCCTGTTTACCCACTACTACACAATAACTTCTAAGTTGTTTACATGTGTTGTTTATTTAGTGTGGAGTTATTTTTGAACTCGTGGATTTCTGCAAAGGATGTATTAAAATTAATGCAAATTTTAAATGGGGGAAAATAAGGCAGGGGCCAAAAAGAAAATTTGTGTAGGGTAGGATCGGGCGTCGGTGCAAAAACTGATCCCCATAAGAATAACATGGGAAAAAAGCGCCGGAAGTGATGTTAAACCGCCATTTCACCACTACTGCAGAGGACTGTTTCCGGTTATGACAAGATCCGAAATTATAAGAAACCTGTTAAGCACATCTCTGTCGCAGTTAAGTCTAGAGAACTTTCGAGCATAGATTTCCTGATATTGTCTTATATGCTTATTGTGAGCTTCAGTACGTAATTATTTTTATTCTTGCATTAAATCGAATAGTTACTGTCTAGTAAAAATGGCATTTGCCGTTCCTGTAATTAAAAAAGTTTCTGAGTCATTAAGTGTATGGTTTCTTGGTTTTAGCATGTTATTGCTTTAAGGAATTTAAAATACAGAGTAACAAATAGTAGCAGAAATTATTATCAGGATTTTCAAAAGAACACTTTGAACAGTCTGTCAAAAATTAAATTAGTGCCGGGAAACCTTGGGAAACCCAATTTTCGGAATTGTCGGAAACAACTTTCGGAAACCCCACTGTGCACCGATTGAAAAATTAGTAAAACCACGAAAATAAAACACGAATATTTAAATTTTGTCCAAAATTTTGGAAATTTGACGCTGATTATGGAAATGATCGTTTTTTTCCGCGGAAAGGTCGTTAAAACCCCGGAAAATCGGAAATTAATTGTTTTATGGAAATGCTGTCAAGTGGGTATTCAAAATGTGCAGAATTTCGCCCTGAACACGTACATGCGATTATTTTCCAAATCACACTTTTTATCCACGTAAAAGTCTTCAAAACTTTAGAAAATCGGAAAATAACTTTGTAATTGTAATACTGTCATGTGGGTATTCAAAATGTGCGGAATTTCACCTTGAACATGATCGCGCAGTTATTTCCCCGATCACATTTATTTCTCCGCGGAAAAAACGTCGGAAAATCGAAAAAAAACATTGTTCTTATAATACTCTCATGTGGGTATTCAAAATTGTGCGTAAATTCACCTTGAATACGTACGTGACGTACGTGAATACTTTCCCGATTACAAGTTTTTCCGCGGAATAGTCGTTAAAACCCCGGAAAATCGAAAAATATTATTTTTCTTATAATTCTGTCATGTGGGTATTCATACTGTGCGGAATTTGACCCTGATTACGTATGCGCAATTATTTTGCCGATCGGAAAGGTAATTGCCAACAAAGGTTTACAATTTATTCAACACAGAGCGGGCCCGGTACCGTGCTTTTTACAGCGGCCACAGCACTAGTTTCGGTGGTTTTCATCTCAGGTGCGGATCCAGGGGGGAATGGGTGAAATTTCCCCCCCCAAGGCAAAAGGTTGGAGTTACGCGCGCACCCCCGCACCAGCGCTACGTCTGCCCGGCAGCGTCATCTCGTCTGATTGATGCCGTCGTCAGTCAGATCATATGCCTGTAATACTACTACAGAGTGTCCATAGACCGAAAATTCCAGGAAAATTGGATAATTATACGGGAATTTCGACGAAAATTCCTTAATTTAGTTTAAATCCCTTTTTCGGCTGTTCTCGTTCATGCGGCTTGGTTGTCGTTTTCAGCCAATAAAACAAGTTTTGGTTGTTATTTTCAGCCAATAAGAAACGTTGCCGATCGTCATTTCGGGCCATTAAATGCAACTAAATTCCTGTTTCTGACCCATCCGACGCGAAAGAATAGGCGTTCTTTGGCTATATAACTGGGTCGAATCGCCGATTGTATTCGTAAATACGTTCCGGTTGTCATTCGGGCCTATACAACGGGATCCGGCAATATTTTTCGCTAGGAAAATATGGTACGATTGCCAATTTTTATGATAGATTGTGATTTTTGGCATATATTGTGCCTCAGTTGTCATTTTCGGACAATAATAACGTTGCGGCCGTCGATTTCGGACTTTAAAATGTGAGGAACGGTTGGTTATTTCCGGAAAATATAACGAGGTGAAATTGCCTATTTTGTTTAAACAATTAATTTTTAGTCAGTCATTTGTTTCTGTAAAACGCAGTCTGGCAGTCTTTTTTGGCCGGTAAAATTTGGCACTTAATTTTATTGTGGTCGATGTTTTTGCCCTACAAATCGCAAAATGGGTTTGTCGGCCAATTGCCTTTTTTGGGCGCTAAAACGAGGTTATATTGCTATTTCCGTGGATAATATGCGGCTCGCTTGCCGCTTGAGGCCAATAAAACGCGGTCCAGTCCATTATTCCTAAAAAAATTCAGTCATTTTGTTTGTCTTTTTACCACCAAGTTGCGGCAAAATTTATGCTTTTACCGATAAAACACGGCCAAATATCTGATTTTGCCCGGTAAATTTGTTTCAGACTTCGCTTTTGGTATATAAAACTACGTTCACTTGTCGTTTTCGGTCTAAATGTTACGGCGACCATGAAATGCGGTCAAATTGCCATTAGTTACATTTACTCTATACATAACACTGTTCGTTTGAAAAAAATTATTACTTTGCAAAAATGGCCCTATTAAAATATGAATTGCCTTAAAATATGAATGCTACATTTGACAATTTCGTTGTTTTCTTGTAAGAGCACAATATTTTCATAAGACTGAAAATTCCCGGATTTCTTACAATATCTATTTCTTTACCAGCAACTTCATATATAATTTCGTCAAATAAGAATGCAAATGCATTATTTATAAAATGTCCTTTATCATGATTCTCTATTTCTCCTTTAATATACAGATAACTCCTACATGGGAGTGTTAGTAAATCTTGATTATTTATGCATATTCGAATTTCATCGGAATTATTTATTGCTAAAGTGTTGTGTGGAACATAGGAGTGATTTGTAATTTTAACCACGCTATCGTCGTATTGGAATTTTCCTGTAACGTCTAGAAAATCTTCTATTTTTATTAATAGAAAATTTTAACTTCAACCCAATTGATCGCAGAAACCTGGCATTTTGCACACTCAGTCCGTTCTTGTAAATTCTCATATCTTTTTTATATGACAAGTAATTGTAGTTTCTTCTTTATTAAAGTCAATTGGCTTGTCGTGTTGATCTGCAAATGTAATGCTAACAACATCTAAACTTCTCTTATTTACAGGGAAGTATATAATATTTCTGGGGACGTCAATAATTTTGTAGCCGGGAGGAGCTTCTGGGTAAAAACTGTGTATGGTGTGTGATTTGTCACCATTTAAATAAGACCCATTCGCAATATTACATTTTACTCTAATCACATTTACATTATTTATGTTGATTTTATTTACGGATTTAAACGCAATATCTGGAGTAGAAAATCCTTTAAATCCCAATAATTCAGACCCTAAACACGGTTTTGTAAAATCAAACACATGGCCAGAATGTAATGTGGCTTTCATAGTTTTATTATCGGCTATAAGTACAAAATCTGGGAGTTGCTTTTGAATTTCCTTCGCAAGCTCAAACACTTCGTATGTACCTTCAGCAATTTCAATTACATTTGGAGCTTTGTGATCGTAATAATACACATCCTCACCCTCGTCTATAGTTAATTTTGTGTCTTTAAGTTTATTTAATTTTGGAACTAGCCCTTTGTAAAATATAAGTTTGACTTTTGTATTAATTAATGCTACTTTATTTTGTATAATAACTTCAACTTTACCATCTAATGCCCAGTTTAATTCGTCAATTGTGACCTCCCCTTTTGGGGTTGTAATTTTGTGCATTTTGTAATATGTCAAAGTATTTAGAGGTTTTTTAACATTAAATATAGAATTATAACTTTGAATATCTACCAGTCCAATTACATAATCACCATTTAATTCTATAGGAGGAAAGAACACCGACTTCAACTCTGGCTCTGTACCCGTAAATGTTATAGTAAATGAATCCATTTTTATAAACTAAAATTTTTCAGAAATGATAAACATAAAATTCCACAAATGGAACTGTTTAAATCTTGTATTTGATAAGTTGCATAGTAAATTTTAGATGGTACAAAATATTCAATTACCTCTTTTGGAGGCTGAATGGGTCAAAATATATTACAATATCTTTATTTTTACGATATGCTGTCCAATGTGTGCCCCTGTCACTGTCTAAATTAATAATTCCACATTCTCTTACTTTTGGTCTCTGTTTTCTTAGCTCCTTTTTTAGGTACACTCCTCGAAAGTGAGGCACGTCTCTTGCGGCCTCTAACAGCTGAAATTTGTCCATCTTTTTTATTAAATTTTAATCCCATTCCCATTTTTGCCTTGGCCTTCATCAAATTTGTCACTGCATAAGCTGCTGCTTTTTCGGACAGATTGGCGTCCTTTGCCGAAACCCTAGTCCAAGCCTGGTCCGCTAATCTCATATCTGCCTTGTTCCGGGCGGCTGTATCAGGATTATTCATGTAGAATATGTCGTGCTCTTAACAATAAGAGTCTAGCTTATTTTTTGGAGGTACATTTCTGGCTAAATTTTCACGTATCTTAGTTCCAGGACCACAATATGAATATGACGGTATGTGGAGGGGGAAAGGAAGGTTGTTTATAAGGGTATTTAACAAGCCATGGCCTCTATATGGCTTTAAGAATAATCCCTTACCTTGGACCTTTTTACACTTTCTCTTTGCCATTTTTATTATATAAAAAATGTCATTTATTCAACAAAAGAACAAATTTAAAATAGCACATAAAGAAAATACACCAAAGAAGTTGGGTCTATTTCCTAATAATATTCGCTGTCTTATAATAGGGCCTAGCGGTTCGGGGAAGACCGTTGTAATTTATAACTTAATTGTAAAAAAGCAAGGATTAAAGTTTACAAATTTATATATAATATCCAAATCTTTAGAACAAGAAAAATATAAAAAAATAATTGAAATATTCCGTCTGTGTGATGAAGTTAAATTACACACATATTCAAACTGTGAAATCACACCAAATGATGTAGAATCACACTCAATAGTTGTATTTGACGACATAAATATTCCAAATATCACACAATTTTTCTCAATGGGCAGACACAAAAATATTAACAGTTTTTACTTGTGTCAATCTTACAGTAAAGTAAACAAACATTTACGTGACAATGTTAATTTTCTAATATTATTTAAACAAGACGATTTAAATTTAAAACATGTGTATAACAATCATGTGGGAAATGATTTTTCATTTAACCAATTTAGAAATCTCTGCCATCAATGCTGGGACAGGTCTAAATATGGCTTTATTGTAATAGACAAGGAAAGGCCAAAGAATAATGGGAAATATAGATTTATGTTTGACCAATTTTATAATGACCAAGGGCAAGAGTGTTAATGCCATCCAGAATAAACCTCTTGTCGTCATCAAAAGAGAGTACCTTTTTGTTCATCGTTAATGTTTGAAGATGGTGGTTTGTGGATTTAATTCTTGTAACATTCTCATAGTAATCTTCCCCGGTTGCAAGACAGTTTAAGTAATGTTGGTGTCTTAAGAGATGTTTAACTGTAGCATTGTCAGCCCCCTTTGCCATTTAACCTCTAGCTCATTTTGCTTTTCTTTTTCGTATAACCATTGTAAAGGAATGAAAGAGTATAATTTTGGCCTTAAACCACAATATTCATACATAATTTGACCATTTAATTCGTCTTTAAACTTGCCCGTAACTTTTTTATTTTTATCAGAGTATAATAAATGGTCTTTACTATATGCAGAGGTGTCAAAACAGTCCAAGTCACATTGTATTTCCTTGTAAAAGTCCTCTGTTACTATAGAATAAACAAGACTGTCTGTGTCTGTCATTAAGAACTTTTTATTCTTAAATTTTGACATATTATTATAGTGGAAATCATACATTATTACTTTCCTGATATCCAAAATGGTCATTCCTAAATATATTGGTTTATCAAACATTGGCAGATACGTTAACATTAAAAATAAAGAATACAAAATGGAAAAAATTGCTTACGAATTGCATAAGCCCGCGAGAAAGAACTTTGTTAGAAGGTCTTTTAAGGTGTTGGGTATAAAGGAAACTGTTCAAATAGATTTAATAGATATGCGGAATTATGCTAGAGAGAATTGTGGGAATAAATATATTTTAACTTTAATAGACACATTTTCTAAAAAAGCTTATGCTGCTCCACTAAAGAATAAAACTGGATTAGTAGTCACAGAATCTATAAAAACTATTCTCCCAAAGGGAGTTAAAAATATTCAATCTGATAACGGAAAAGAATTTTTTACTGAACATTTTACCAAACTAATGAAAATTCTAAATATTAATCACTACCACACTTACTCTACAACTAAGGCGGCTATTGTGGAAAGGTTCCAGAGAACTTTAAAGAATTGGTTGTATAGAGAGTTTAGTGCACAAGGGAGTTACAAGTGGTTGGATTTACTTCCAAAGTTAATAAGGATATATAATAATAAAGTACATAGATCCATAGGGATGAAGCCTAACCAAGTAAGTGCTAAGAACTCTAAAGATGTACATGAAAGGTTAGCATCTAAAGTACAAGTTAAAAAGCCAAGATATAAGGTGGGGGGATAGTGTAAGGATATCGAAATATAAACATGTATTTAGTAAAGGATATACCCCTAACTGGACGGGAGAGCTTTTTACAATAGCAGAAGTTAAGAAAACAAAGCCTGTGACTTATATTTTGAAAGATGAGAATGGCAATATAATCAAAGGAGGATTTTATACAGAAGAATTGTTAAAGACTAAATATAAAGACATGTATTTGGTAGAGAAGGTAATTAGGAGGAAGGGTGATTTATTATATGTCAAATGGCTCGGGTTCCCAAGTAGCCAGAACTCGTGGATTTCTGCAAAGGATGTATTAAAATGAATTTAGAGCAAATTTTAAAAATATAGGGGAAAAATATATTTAAGGCAAGAGTACTGGTCAAAAAGGAAATTAGGGCGGGTGCAAAAAATCAGTCAGTAAATAGTTGGCAGTATTTTTTTTAATTCGACCGTAATAGTTAATTTGGGAAATGTAAGTGGAATTTATTAAAACACTTGCCTAGGACAATAACATATCCAAATTTTAAACAAATCAGACAGTAAATAAAGAAGTTGACAATTGGCAGTATTTTTCAAAAATATTTTTTAATTTGACCGTAATAGTGAATTTGGGAAATGTAGGTGGAATTTATTAATGCATTAGCTTAGGACAATAACATATCCAAATTGAAGGCAAATCGGACAGTAAATAAAGAAGTAGACAATTGGCAGTATTTTTCAAAAATATTTTTTAATTTGACCATAATAGTGAATTTGGGAAATGGAAGTGGAATTTATTAAAACACTTGCCTAGTACAGTAACATATCCAAACTGCAGACAAATCGGACAGTAAATAAAGAAGTTGGCAGTTGGCAGTATTTTTCAAAATATTTTTTAATTTGACCGTAATAGTGAATTTGGGAAATGTAAGTGGAATTTATTAAAACACTAGCTTAGAGTAATAACATATATAAATTTTAAATAAATCGGGCAGTAAATAAAGAAGTTGGCAATTGGCACTATAGTATTTTTCAAAAATATTTTTTAATTTGACCGTAATAGTGAATTTGGGAAATGTAAGTGGAATTTATTAAAACACTTGCCTAGGACAGTAACATATCCAAATTGAAGACAAATCGAACCATAAACACTAAAGATAGTTTTTTAGCCTGAATTTGAAAATTAATTTTTTTAAATGTAGAGGAGGGATGGGGATGGGGAAAATGTATTTAATATAGGCAAGGGTCAGGTACTAGTATAGGCTAACAAGGAAACTTGTGTAAGGCGGGAGCTGGCGTCGGTCCAAAAACGGCTCCCCATAAGAATAACATGGGAAAAAGCGCCGATTACGGCCCCTCTTTGCTAGTTCTCCTCTACTATTAGTTTTAGCGAATTTCCCCTATAGGGAAGAAGCTCTTAACGTAGTCGGCATGGTAAGACCTAGGCCCGGGACCATGATAACTTTTCGTTTTGAGGTCCCCAGACCTCAAACCCCATTCGTTCGAAACTGTATACATATATATATATATATATATGTGTGTGTGTGTGTGTGTGTGTGTGTGTGTGTGTGTGTGTGTGTGTGTGTGTGTGTGTGTCCGTGAGCACGATAACTCTCGTAAAAATGATCCCATTTTTATGAAACATGGTATAAACGTGTAAAGCAACATTTATGACTAAGTTCGAAAACCAGCCTGATCGCTCTATCCAAAGGGGTATGTTGGGGGGGGGTTTGTACCCCAAAAAAGGTTTTTTTGAATTCTTTACATATAATTTTTGAAAAAGTGAAATTTTAGTTTTGACCATTCGATTCAGCTTAAAAAACACACAATTTGGTATTTCGATCATTCCTCTACGTCAATTGGATACCGAGATATTGATAGTGCTAAACACAGTACGTTATCTAATGTTATTCTTATGGAGAAAAAGAAAATTTGTATATCTCGCTTATTTATGAACGTATACAGACGAAACTTGGTACACAGCTTCATCTCGTTGTGGTCTATTGATATTTGCTAAAAAAATTTTTTTCATGATTCTCCCGTAGCATCAAACCTGCATACTCAGCCCCCGTGTTATTCTTATGGAGAATAATTAAATGCTCTGTCTCCCTTAATTATGAACATAAATTATTAAAAACTGGTATACGACTTCACCTAGTTGAGTTATATTGATATTAGCATAAAACCCCATTTTTTGTGCTCCTTGTTGCAGCAAACCTGCGTACTCATCCCCAATGTTATTCTTATGGAGAATAATTAAAATTGTATATAGCTTATTTGTGAATAAATTTTTATGAAGCTTGGTAAGTGGCTTTATAGTATTAAGACATTTATATCTCCATTGGAAATTCGCTGAGTATGCAGGTTTGCTGTGACGGGGGTCTTTGTGTTTACCCGGAACATCAGACAGACAGACAGACAGACAGATAGACGGACAGACGGACAGACAGACAGATAGAAACCACCTACTCTTTATAACATTATAGATAGATAGATAGATAGGTAGGTAGGTATTCTCGCATAAGATCTGCATTGGAACATGCAGGATCCGTGGGGTGAAACCCTAAGGTTGGATGTGGACATTATCAGGTTGGATTTGTGTTGTTATTATTATTTGTTAATGCAGTATGTAAGCTGTTCATTCGATAGTTCATGCAACGTTTCAGCATGAAACGGTCCAGTAGTTTATGCGTGATGGAACTACAAATATCCATATATCAAAACTTTCACATTAATAATATTGAAATAAGTAGGATAAAAGTTTGCATTCTTTGTTAGCGGTCATCAATAAAGAAGCAGATTCAAATGCAACATTTAATATAGTTTATTAAAATGGAATCCCCGCCCTTGCAAATTGTAGTGTATTACATCGAGATGACCCTGCAGTATTGGACAATACCTTGTACGTCTTTATTCCATAATTAATTACAATTACCAATTTACAAATTTAACAACTTCAAGCAAGGATGCGTTCCATTGAACATACACGTTTTACGGCCGCTTTCCCCATCTACAGTCGTAGATGTACCTATGTAAAAGATAATAAGACTTCCCCAAATTGTAGCATATTACTGCTATGTACATCCAGCATTCCATTTCCCACTAGGCCAAGTAAATATGCAGTTACCGAGAACGCCAAATTATAAGAGGCGCAAATACAATAACAACACACTGACTAAACTGCCCCTGTGTGCAGCAACTAGAGGCACCACATATACAAAGTCTCCACTTCAGGAGGTGCGCGCCTTTTTGTAGCTGCTAGTGTGTGCAGCGAACTGTTTGGCCGCTAGGCTAGTCTGGCGGTGAGGAGCAGTAGTTCTACAAGTCGCCACCGCGCGCCGCTAGGAAGACAACTCGGGCAGTGCTGTGAGTGTGTGTGATCTGGCTGGGGGGAGAGAGGAGCGCGTTCTCCTCATTTCTCCCCCTCCCCCCACGCAGCACTGTCTTTCCGTCTACTCGCTTCTTCGTCGGTCCGAGGCACACGGTACACAGCCCCGGCCCCGGCCCGCGGCTCGACTGGTACAGTAGTAAACAGTAGTAGTAGGGTTGGGTTGCTTACTATTTTCCACTGATGTGCCTTTCAATGTCGCCAACAACTAATCTTAAATATATTTTTATTTTGAGCGTTCGCTTTATAGTTTTGATGAGTACATTTCTTGTAGCCTGTACAGATTTTATCATAAAAAATGTTTGACAAGGTTGTGAGCACATTTAAATACAGTGGAACTCGGATCGTTCGAATCTCAAATGACCGCAGTAATAAAATTCGAACTATCCAACAAATTGAATTTTAATTATAGAGTTTCGAATTATCCTATCTTTACTGTATTAAAAACAAATAACATTATTTATTATAATAACCATTAATTATGAATATAATACCCCCGTCGCAGCAAACCTGCGTACTCAGCGAATTTCCAATGCATACATATGTGTTTCACTACCACATAAAGCCACTTACCATGTTTCATAAAAATACATAAATAAATAATTGATCTATAACATTTTTTTTATTCTCCATAAGAATAACATTAGGGCTGAGTACGCAGATTTGCTGCAACAAGGAACACAAAATATGTGTTTTTATGCAATTATCAACATAACTCAACCAGGTGAAGCTACATACTAAGTTTTATTAATTTATGCTCATAGTTAAGGGAGATAAAAAACTTTACTTATTCTCCATAAGAATAACATTAGGGCTGAGTATGCAGGTTTGCTGCTCCTGGGATAATCAACAAAAAATCAATTGTTTGTGCAAATATCAATATACCAGTACAGTACTACGAGAAGTCACATACCAAGTTTCATCAATATACATTCATAAATAATCGAGATATCAAATTTTATTTATTCTCCATAAGGATAACATTGGACAACGTACTGTGTTTAGCACTTTGAATATCTATGCAACGGTTGGACGCAGAATCACAATTTAAACACCGAAATGATTGTTTTGTATAGCTGAATCGATTTGTAAAAGCAAATGTGAAGTTTACGTTAAAATTAACTGAGGAAAAGCCAAAAACCTTTTTCCCATAAGATTAACATGGGAGATTTCATGAGCACGTTTTTTGGATTTTCTCCGCAACCACTTAACTTAGGTTAATAATTCAAAATACTATATTATTTTTATTAAGCTCTATAAAATGCTCAAAACCAAAATTGAGTGTTTTAAAAATTTTAGGGTGAAAAGTGCAAAAAACTGATTTTTGGAAAATTTAAAACCCCCATAAACCCTCCTTCCCATGGTCCGATTTTTCTGGTTTTCGAACTTAAAGTAATGAATGTCACTTTTGCAAATTTCATCGAAATCGGACGTTTTTTACTCAAGTTATCGTGTTAACGGACACATATATAGATATATATATCAGGGTTGGTGAAAAGTCCCGGGACGGCTTAATACTTTTTTAACCTTTACAGATGGAGCTATACAAGTTGGTACACTGTTACTGGGCATAAAACACTATTTTATTACAATTTCAATGAGCCACTACCACCTCAGGGGGACGGCCCACAAGGAGTCGGAAGAAAATCTTAAATAGAAGCATAGGTTGAAATGCACATCAAATTAAAGGTCTTTATTATTAGAATACAATGCCGCAAATCCGACTTTAAACGGACAACCGAGCCCAAAATGACAGCTATTAAAAGATGGCTGAAATTTGAAATGTTGATAAGTAGCTGTGTGTAATCTAATGTAACACATTTAAATTTTGCATTAAAATGTAAAATTACATTAATGTAATACATTTCAATTTAATTTGCAAAAATTTACTCTCCTAGCTAATAAATTACTAAACCGATTCAAAACTTCAGCACATAAAAATTTCAAATTCAAGCCATCTTTGAATAGCTGCCATTTTGGGCTCGGTTGTCCGTTTAAAGTCGGATTTGTGGCATTGTATTCTACTAATAAAGACCTTTAATATGATGTGAATATCAACCTATGCTTCTATTTAAGATTTTCTTCCGACTCCTTGTGAGCCGTCCCCCTGAGGTGGTAGCGGCTCATTGAAATTTTAGTAAAATAGTGTTTTATGCCCAGTAACAGTGTACCAACTTGTATAGCTCCATCTGTAACGGTTAAAAAATATCAAGCCGTCCCGGGACTTTTCACCAACCCTGTGTATATATATATAAATTTGAACGAATAGTGTTTTTGACATCTGGGTATATCAAAACAAAAAGTTATTATGGTCTCGGGCTTAAGTCTTACCATGAGACCTACGGTAATAGCTTCTTCCCTATAAGGGAAATTCGCTAAAATGGTTTTTAATTTTATGAATTACAATTTTAAAAATATATTTAATCATAATACATTGATCTTGTTAATTTCTACAAATACTGTATTAAATAAATGTATAGGGTGTCCCGGAACTATTCCATAAAATCTTTTTCCATAAATATACAATTGTGGAATATTTTACTCCAATCACCAACATACTAACCTTTGTTAGATGTATTTTTTACCGCTATTGTTGGAGTTTAGTATCCGTTTGTTGTTAAAGCTAAAGAAGAATTTGTTATTTATTGTTACAAAGTAAAATTCAGGCACGATCAGGGGCGGATCCAGGGAGTCACATTGGGTGGGGGAAATACCCGGTTTTTTTTTGGGAGGGGGTATAGAATACCCCTCAGGGGTGGGGGGTCCGGGAGTCCTCCCCGGAAATTTGATAAACATTCCATATCAATAATAATTTGATCGGCTGTAAAGAATAGCCGAACGCGCTTTATTGACCAACACTTGTGTTATCGGCCTAAAAAGACGACTGTCTTGAATTCATGGACCAAAATCGTGGTCGCCGCAATTTATGGTCGCCGTAACTTTTAAACCAAAAACGACAAGTACGCATAAACTTAGTTAATCGGCCAAAGAAAACCGCAATAGTTTTCACTATCGGACTTTTGCCCGAACAACACATCGGATCGAGCAAGGAGCAGGGCACGAAGGTAGCTAAATTCATTTTACAGCATATTACCATTGACTATATACATGAGTCATAAATACGACCGCAAACTTTGTTATCGGCCGAAAATTGAGGACACACCGTATTTTATGCCGGAAATGTACTTATTCGCTCAAAAACGGCAATCGGACCACATTTTCCCAGCGAAAAATGAAGCCGGATTCCGTTTTAGTAGGGGGCATTGGAGCGTTCAGAACCAGCATAGGCGCGGTGAGGACGCGAGGACGCGAGGACGTCCCCCCCCCCATGACCTTGACCTTGACCCCAAGGTCACCCCCGAGGGCACCCCCCCCATGACGTCATCCCCCCCCATGACGTCATCCCCCCCATGACGTCATCCCCCCCATGACGTCATCCCCCCCCCATGACGTCATCCCCCCCCCGTCTGCAGCACTTTTCACGATGAGGAAAAACTTTCAAAAATTAATAACTAGCCTATTTACTCACCGATTCCCACGGGACTTTTTCCAGAGTGTAGGCCTATCCCGGAGGAAGCGAATGACGAAAGAACCCCATAGATCCGCCATCAAACAAGGCCGCTATTAATTTATAACCGCGTTTTCCTTATGAGATCTCAGCTGTTTACCGACCGATTTTGATGAAACTTCGCCACATGCCGGGCGGTGGCCTAAGTAAACCATCCCTTAAAGAAAATTGAGAATCCACCGTTAACCGGGCCCACTATTAATATTTAAACGCGTTTTCCTCATGGGATCTTGGCTGTTTACTCATCAGTGGTCTTCTAGACCCCTCACGATGGTTCAAAACCAGCAAAGGCGCGGTGAGGATGCAACCCCCCCCCCCGAGCGGCGTGTCGAGGCGCGCTAGGGCCTACGTGACCGCTCGGGGCTGTTTACTCATCAGCGACCTTCTAGACCCCTCACTCCTCCGACGAGTGCGCGTCGCACGAGGCCTCCTCCCGACCTTATTTTCAACTTTTTAGTTTATCAATTTATATATTTTTCTTTTTAGTTTATTAAGTTAATATTATAAAAAATAATATGTATTAAAATCATGAATATAACAGCTTATTCAAGCTGAATCCCCCGGTAGCTTACCACAGCTGAAACACCATTTGCCAAAAAGCCATTCACCCTCTGCTTTACAAGGTCCAGCTCCACTGGCACATTGGCGGTAAACCACCGGGGGAAATAGTGAAGTCTTCCATCCTCCTCGATATAGCCAAGGCGGAGGATTATCAATCCACTTTGCATTTCATCTTCTATTTTTTGAAATGCAACAGCCACAGTGTAGGGGCAGCACATGACATATGTGATGTCCGACATGGTTCTCTGTTAGTTGTCGACAAGAGAATGAGGGTTTGGCTAATACACAAGCTATTTCTGCGTTGTAAACAAGTGGAATGTTCCAGAAGCTTTCACCTCTCAGTGGAAAGCCCTCTTCAAATCAGTTAACGACGTAAACAAGCTATTATTGTATTGACCAACTGGTAGAAACCTAACATAGGCTTCTTCCACGCGAGAGGATATACCTGCTCCCGACATCAACTGGCGAGAGGATATACCTGCCTCGCGACATCACCTGGCGTGAGGATCCCCCCCCCGGACCGAAATCAGCATGTAAGTGAGGAGCCCCCGATGACGTCATTACCTGGAATCAGCATGTAGGTGAGGAGCAAGTGAGGAGCCCCCAGCTGGCAGCACGCAAGTGAGGAGCCCCTGGTGACGTAATCACCCGGAATCAGCATGTAGGTGAGGAGCAAGTGAGGAGCCCCCAGCTGGCAGCACGCAAGTGAGGAGCCCCCAGCTGGCAGCACGCAAGTGAGGAGCCCCGACTGACAGCATGCAAGTGAGGAGCCCCTGGTGACGTCATTACCCGGAACCAGCATGTAGGTGAGGAGCAAGTGAGTAGCCCCAGCTGGCAGCACGCAAGTGAGGAGCCCCGACCCCGGTGACGTCATCACCAGGAATCAGCATGTAGGTGAGGAGCAAGTGAGGAGCCCCCAGCTGGCAGCACGCAAGTGAGGAGCCCCGACTGACAGCATGCAAGTGAGGAGCCCCTGGTGACGTCATTACCCGGAATCAGCATGTAGGTGAGGAGCAAGTGAGGAGCCCCCAGCTGGCAGCACGCAAGTGAGGAGCCCCTGGTGACGTCATCACCCGGAATCAGCATGTAGGTGAGGAGCAAGTGAGGAGCCCCCAGCTGGCAGCACGCAAGTGAGGAGCCCCGACCCCGATGACGTCATCACCCGGAATCAGCATGTAGGTGAGGAGCAAGTGAGGAGCCCCCAGCTGGCAGCACGCAAGTGAGGAGCCCCGACTGACAGCGCGCAAGTGAGGAGCCCCCCCCCCGACCGACATCAGCATGCAAGTGAGGCTCCGCGGCGTCACGTGTCGAGGCGCGTGCTAGGACCTACGTGACTGTCCCAGCCTGTTTACTCATCAGCGGTTCCGGGAACTGTTTACCGCTTACATTACACTACCAAGCTCCTCTGGAGGGCGATGCGGTGGAAAGTTCCACGGCCGAGGCCTCCTCCCGACCGGAGTGCTATTTATGAGCGCGTCCTCAAGGGTTTAGTCAGTTTGTCTTTGGAGCTCTTACTGTGCGGGCGAAGTATTGCCGTCTCTGTGATACACCTTGAGTTCCGAAGCGACAACAGCTACGAAGAGATCATGGACAACATCGAGTGGGATTGTGCCATCACAGACGTCGAGTTGGAAGATGTATGTGTTGCAGCGGAAACGTCAATGAATAGCAATGATAAGAAGAGGCCATTTGACGATGAAGATGATTACTTTGAAGGTGATGAATTCTACAACCAAAAGGACGACGATGATTGCACCTTGAAGCATTTCCATAAAAAGAGGCTATGGCGCAATGACAAAAAGTTCAAGCACGTTCATGAACCAAAGGTGTATTCAACCATCCAAGATCTTGACGACGCTCTGTACTCCAAACAACGGGGAATCAACAGCATGTGGAACCATTGTCCGCTGGACGACTTGGAATGGGAATATTGGCAGCGGGACATGGACTACAAGATGAATTTCTACCCTATTGAAGAGGAGCACATCTACGCCATTGAACATGAGCAGAAGTACATGATGCTTGTTGAAATGTGGTGGAATCAACGAACGGATGAACTCCACCCAGATGAAATAACAAAGTTTTTCAACATTAAAAAATAAATATTTCCCAACACCTTAGCCTCCACCTGATTCCACCATCATAATCGGCCTTTTTCAAGGCCACAAAAGCTTTTCATGTTAGGGATTAGAAGAAAATCTTTCTAATAAGAGGAGATTTCCCTTCTCTCCCTTCCCTCGATCCCTGTACCTTAAAGAAATAAAAATAGAAAATTAAATCAACCGAACACCAGTTGTCAAACACCCACGGGCTCATTCTTGTTCGGGAGTTTGAAGTGTGTGTTTGTGTAATAGTGTTGCTGTGTGACGTTCTGTCAGAGTGTTCACCCGACGTTTTGATCTAACCTATAAAATGAACCAGTTAACCGCCTATGTGTTTAATGATCAGCCTTTGTCTGTACTGTTTGACAGCAGCGATAATCCATGGTTCAAAGCTAAGGATGTAGCTACAATATTGGGCTACGCTAACCCTAAAGAAGCAATCAGAGTACATGTTAGAGAAAAATATCGCAAAACAATTCCTGAAGTATGGGGGAGCGAGAATCTCCCCCTAACCTATAATGAGAAACATTCAATCTTTCTTAAAGAGCCGGGATTATATTCGTTACTTATGAAATCTAAAATGCACATTGCTGAGAAGTTTCAAGATTGGATCTTTGAAGAAGTTTTACCATCCATTAGAAAAAAAAAATGGTCAGTACAGACTTATAAACGAGAACCAAAGGCTGCTACAATCACTTACGAAGTCGCTAACAAATAACCGAAAGCTAGATCAAACAAACTCCGAGTTTAAAACTACAAATGATATATTGTGTATGGAAAACCAATCCATGAATCAAACGCTGATCGAACAGACACCTAAAGTGGCAGTGTTGCCTGAAGATGTAAATCTGAAGCATATATTTTGTGTAATGATTAGGGAAACCCTTCTAGAGCAGTACGGAGTTTGTGAATACAAGTGCATTCGAACACAGAGGAGGAATTTCAAACAAGCCTTGAAAAAAGCAAAGGAAGAAGGATTTACAATGTGCTACTGTAGAGAAAATGTCCCCAACGGCATAAACATAGTGAATAAGGCTAAAGAAGTGATGAATAGTTACGGCATGCACATTGCCTGCAGATACAACAACATCCTAACCTCGCACAATTTCATGAATATAGTTGAACATATCATTGACAATGTATAGGTCTGCGCTTGTGGACACGTTCCAGAACCTTCAACGCTTGTCAGGTAGTAACAGTCGATACGTGCTCCAAAGATGACCAGTGCGGATGATGCAAGAAAAGTAATCACCATATCAATGAACAAAATACGTTATAAACGTAACAACATCCGAGAAAGGCTCGCAATCAAGTTAGTTTTGGATAGAGCGAGAGATGTGTTTGAGAGAAAATATCATACGAAACAGCATACTTATGAAGAAAACAAAAATATTGAATATCATGTAAAAGAATATAACTATGAAGAAAACAAAACAGACTGTTAAATTTAACGAGGAGCTAAATACACAGTACACTTACGAGCCCTGTGAGGATGTACAACAATTATCGTGGACTCAAATCGCAATAGATGAAATAAGATTCCGCAGACCGTTGGAACTGATGTTGGGTGAAAAAATCAAACATCTAACCTATTGCAACAAGATGTGTCACAGCGAGTGCATACAGTTTACTTCAAGGGTGAGCAGACGCACCACCAGTCCGTAGTACGGTTGAAATCACACGGTAAGGACGTGAACATGGACGCTTACGCTTCTGCGGACGACTATATCAAATCGTTTATTCAGGAGATTGAGGTTATGAACAATAATGCTAGTGATCAGACATTGGCATCACCTCAGACGTCATCTGTAAAACCGATCACTGCCTGCAAGAGAGAAAGGAGGCTGAGGACGAAGACAACGGATCCAAGGCGATCAAGCGAGCCAAGGGAGTCGCCAAGGGGGTTGTTAAAAACGTCCTAACCCCTGACGACTACAGGGAATGTCTGTTTGACGGGGTGTTGAAAACCACCGTCAACACCCGTTTCCAGTCGTACCTGCACCGTGTCTTCACCGTACAAGTAGAAAAGCTATCCTTGAGCCCGGCCGATGATAAACGCTACATCTTGGCTGATGGTATCCACACCTTACCTTGGGGGCATAAGGACATCCCACCACTGCCCGCAGCAAGAAGTCGAGACAATCTCGAGGAGCAGCAAGGCGGACCTATGGAGGTGGATGAGGAGGAGGACATGGACGAAGAGTTCCCGGTGTAAACAGAACTAGGCTAATTTTTTTAAATATAATTAAGTATATTTTGTAAATAGTATTCGTAAGCAAATATAGTCAAACAGTTTAGTTTACAGCATACATCTGTGTTGTTACTACCCCTTGCATTTCCCTGACATTTACTTTCAAAAGACTCTTCTAATGCAAACTGAATTTTGTAAAACTATCATGTTTTCAAAACAAAACTTTCAAAATTGTTAAAAATTCGATATTCTTTCTTAAATACTAAAGAGAAAGACAATTGAAAACAACAGTTAACGAGAAACAACAACATTTATTGAAACACAATAAGAATATACACACAAACATATTACGCGCGACGTTCATGCATCCCCAAACCTAACTTAAACCTGCGTCGCGACGTTCATGCATCCTCAAACCTAACTTAAACCTGCGTCTGTAAACCTAACCTAAACCTGCGTCTGTAAACCTAACGCACGCATTGGCCTAACTTAAGTAGTGAAGTCGTGGACCGCGGTTACGTCATCACCCCGTGCCTACGTGACTGCCCCAGGCTGTTTACTCATTAGCGATAATTGCCGCGATTTCGAGAATTGTCCACCGCCTTCTACTGTACGGTACGTAGCTATGTTACTTAAGTGATTGTCATCGCTTCCTTCATTCAGTTTGTGTTTGAAGCTCAGTGTGCGTAGACGTTCTACTTCAGTGCTGTGCTAGTCCTTACCGCACCATACTCCGAGATCTGTTAAACGTAAGTATATGTAGTCTTATAAGTTGTAGTGTGAACCACCTCAGGCTGTTTACTCATTAGCGATAATTGCCGCGATTTCGAGAATTGTTCACCGCCTTCTACTGTACGGTACGTAGCTATGTTACTTAAGTGATTGTCATCGCTTCCTTCATTCAGTTTGTCTAGTGATGTTGCAAAGTAAACACAAACATGGCTAGTGCAATTGAAGTGGATGAATCAGTCCAGACGTTGTTGAAGGAGTTGGAAGCGATGGAAGGCTACAGCACCATGTACTTTTCTCCACGAAGTCCTGAACAACCACCGCCAGCACCATCACTGAAACGGTCAGTCGCCACACCATCGAAGCTGGCGACCTGGAAATGTCCATACTGTGAGGAGTCGTTCACGTCGCGAGATGGACTTCGTCTTCATCATCGTCAGCACCACCTCTGTGTTAGAAGGAAGCGAAGAAACAATCGTTCCTCACAACCGAGATCGTTCATACAAACCTCAGCAGGAAGAGGTCCGCAGAAAGTCAACACATGTATTGATAGCAGTTGTATAAACGACATTGAAAGTGGCAATGCTCCGGAGATATCTGAAGACTTTGCATCACCATCATCCAACCAAATAACCGAAGGGGGAGGTTCCCAGAACGTCAGCATATGTGCCGATAGCAGTTGCATAAACGACAACAGTAGAAGTGTCAATCACCCGGAACTACCTGGAGACTTGGAGCTTGTGGAAAAAGATTCGAACGATTCACCACCGACTGTCAGTTGGGTAGATTCCGGTTATCAACATACAGTACAAAATCCCGCCAATCAGGGTAATGTGTTCTTGAACATCCAGTTACATCATAGAGGTCAGTATACACATGGTTGCAACTTATATTTGGATGAAAATAAAGACTATGAAATCTATATTATGATTATGAACATTATAACGCGATTGGAAAACCTTTGGGTGGACCGTTATTCAGGAGTCCCCAGAGTCACTGGTTTGACATATACAGTGAAGCCGGTGGTGATAAAGCGTGCAACTGGTAGTAATGAGGGTATCACACAATCGGCGGGGACTGCTTCCGCCCGCGATGAACACCACCCAGATTGAGAAGCGCCTGGTGGTAGTCTCTACAACAGGTATCGACTCCAGGGCTACGGTACTTCTGTTTATGACCACTACTGCCTCACCTACCTGTACTGTCGGACGGTCCTCGATATACCACTCAGCGACTACGTGCAGCTCTTCGACCCGGTCGCTCCCACCATAACGAAGCACTGGTCCGTAGGCTCTTCTACTCCATCTTCGCTTAAGTCTATTTTTGTGTAAATACCTTTTGAGTTCTTGATTGTAATATGTTTGTGTGTATATTCTTATTGTGTTTCAATAAATGTTGTTGTTTCTCGTTAACTGTTGTTTTCACTTGTCTTTCTCTTTAGTATTTAAGAAAGAATATCGAATTTTTAACAATTTTGAAAGTTTTGTTTTGAAAACATGATAGTTTTACAAAATTCAGTTTGCATTAGAAGAGTCTTTTGAAAGTAAATGTCAGGGAAATGCAAGGGGTAGTAACAACACAGATGTATGCTGTAAACTAAACTGTTTGACTATATTTGCTTACGAATACTATTTACAAAATATACTTAATTATATTTAAAAAAATTAGCCTAGTTCTGTTTACACCGGGAACTCTTCGTCCATGTCCTCCTCCTCATCCACCTCCATAGGTCCGCCTTGCTGCTCCTCGAGATTGTCTCGACTTCTTGCTGCGGGCAGTGGTGGGATGTCCTTATGCCCCCAAGGTAAGGTGTGGATACCATCAGCCAAGATGTAGCGTTTATCATCGGCCGGGCTCAAGGATAGCTTTTCTACTTGTACGGTGAAGACACGGTGCAGGTACGACTGGAAACGGGTGTTGACGGTGGTTTTCAACACCCCGTCAAACAGACATTCCCTGTAGTCGTCAGGGGTTAGGACGTTTTTAACAACCCCCTTGGCGACTCCCTTGGCTCGCTTGATCGCCTTGGATCCGTTGTCTTCGTCCTCAGCCTCCTTTCTCTCTTGCAGGCAGTGATCGGTTTTACAGATGACGTCTGAGGTGATGCCAATGTCTGATCACTAGCATTATTGTTCATAACCTCAATCTCCTGAATAAACGATTTGATATAGTCGTCCGCAGAAGCGTAAGCGTCCATGTTCACGTCCTTACCGTGTGACTTCAACCGTACTACGGACTGGTGGTGCGTCTGCTCACCCTTGAAGTAAACTGTATGCACTCGCTGTGACACATCTTGTTGCAATAGGTTAGATGTTTGATTTTTTCACCCAACATCAGTTCCAACGGTCTGCGGAATCTTATTTCATCTATTGCGATTTGAGTCCACGATAATTGTTGTACATCCTCACAGGGCTCGTAAGTGTACTGTGTATTTAGCTCCTCGTTAAATTTAACAGTCTGTTTTGTTTTCTTCATAGTTATATTCTTTTACATGATATTCAATATTTTTGTTTTCTTCATAAGTATGCTGTTTCGTATGATATTTTCTCTCAAACACATCTCTCGCTCTATCCAAAACTAACTTGATTGCGAGCCTTTCTCGGATGTTGTTACGTTTATAACGTATTTTGTTCATTGATATGGTGATTACTTTTCTTGCATCATCCGCACTGGTCATCTTTGGAGCACGTATCGACTGTTACTACCTGACAAGCGTTGAAGGTTCTGGAACGTGTCCACAAGCGCAGACCTATACATTGTCAATGATATGTTCAACTATATTCATGAAATTGTGCGAGGTTAGGATGTTGTTGTATCTGCAGGCAATGTGCATGCCGTAACTATTCATCACTTCTTTAGCCTTATTCACTATGTTTATGCCGTTGGGGACATTTTCTCTACAGTAGCACATTGTAAATCCTTCTTCCTTTGCTTTTTTCAAGGCTTGTTTGAAATTCCTCCTCTGTGTTCGAATGCACTTGTATTCACAAACTCCGTACTGCTCTAGAAGGGTTTCCCTAATCATTACACAAAATATATGCTTCAGATTTACATCTTCAGGCAACACTGCCACTTTAGGTGTCTGTTCGATCAGCGTTTGATTCATGGATTGGTTTTCCATACACAATATATCATTTGTAGTTTTAAACTCGGAGTTTGTTTGATCTAGCTTTCGGTTATTTGTTAGCGACTTCGTAAGTGATTGTAGCAGCCTTTGGTTCTCGTTTATAAGTCTGTACTGACCATTTTTTTTTTTCTAATGGATGGTAAAACTTCTTCAAAGATCCAATCTTGAAACTTCTCAGCAATGTGCATTTTAGATTTCATAAGTAACGAATATAATCCCGGCTCTTTAAGAAAGATTGAATGTTTCTCATTATAGGTTAGGGGGAGATTTTCGCTCCCCCATACTTCAGGAATTGTTTTGCGATATTTTTCTCTAACATGTACTCTGATTGCTTCTTTAGGGTTAGCGTAGCCCAATATTGTAGCTACATCCTTAGCTTTGAACCATGGATTATCGCTGCTGTCAAACAGTACAGACAAAGGCTGATCATTAAACACATAGGCGGTTAACTGGTTCATTTTATAGGTTAGATCAAAACGTCGGGTGAACACTCTGACAGAACGTCACACAGCAACACTATTACACAAACACACACTTCAAACTCCCGAACAAGAATGCGCCCGTGGGTGTTTGACAACTGGTGTTCGGTTGATTTAATTTTCTATTTTTATTTCTTTAAGGTACAGGGATCGAGGGAAGGGAGAGAAGGGAAATCTCCTCTTATTAGAATGATTTTCTTCTAATCCCTAACATGAAAAGCTTTTGTGGCCTTGAAAAAGGCCGATTATGATGGTGGAATCAGGTGGAGGCTAAGGTGTTGGGAAATATTTATTTTTTAATGTTGAAAAACTTTGTTATTTCATCTGGGTGGAGTTCATCCGTTCGTTGATTCCACCACATTTCAACAAGCATCATGTACTTCTGCTCATGTTCAATGGCGTAGATGTGCTCCTCTTCAATAGGGTAGAAATTCATCTTGTAGTCCATGTCCCGCTGCCAATATTCCCATTCCAAGTCGTCCAGCGGACAATGGTTCCACATGCTGTTGATTCCCCGTTGTTTGGAGTACAGAGCGTCGTCAAGATCTTGGATGGTTGAATACACCTTTGGTTCATGAACGTGCTTGAACTTTTTGTCATTGCGCCATAGCCTCTTTTTATGGAAATGCTTCAAGGTGCAATCATCGTCGTCCTTTTGGTTGTAGAATTCATCACCTTCAAAGTAATCATCTTCATCGTCAAATGGCCTCTTCTTATCATTGCTATTCATTGACGTTTCCGCTGCAACACATACATCTTCCAACTCGACGTCTGTGATGGCACAATCCCACTCGATGTTGTCCATGATCTCTTCGTAGCTGTTGTCGCTTCGGAACTCAAGGTGTATCACAGAGACGGCAATACTTCGCCCGCACAGTAAGAGCTCCAAAGACAAACTGACTAAACCCTTGAGGACGCGCTCATAAATAGCACTCCGGTCGGGAGGAGGCCTCGGCCGTGGAACTTTCCACCGCATCGCCCTCCAGAGGAGCTTGGTAGTGTAATGTAAGCGGTAAACAGTTCCCGGAACCGCTGATGAGTAAACAGGCTGGGACAGTCACGTAGGTCCTAGCACGCGCCTCGACACGTGACGCCGCGGAGCCTCACTTGCATGCTGATGTCGGTCGGGGGGGGGCTCCTCACTTGCGCGCTGTCAGTCGGGGCTCCTCACTTGCGTGCTGCCAGCTGGGGGCTCCTCACTTGCTCCTCACCTACATGCTGATTCCGGGTGATGACGTCATCGGGGTCGGGGCTCCTCACTTGCGTGCTGCCAGCTGGGTGCTCCTCACTTGCTCCTCACCTACATGCTGATTCCGGGTGATGACGTCACCAGGGGCTCCTCACTTGCGTGCTGCCAGCTGGGGGCTCCTCACTTGCTCCTCACCTACATGCTGATTCCGGGTAATGACGTCACCAGGGGCTCCTCACTTGCATGCTGTCAGTCGGGGCTCCTCACTTGCGTGCTGCCAGCTGGGGGCTCCTCACTTGCTCCTCACCTACATGCTGATTCCTGGTGATGACGTCACCGGGGTCGGGGCTCCTCACTTGCGTGCTGCCAGCTGGGGCTACTCACTTGCTCCTCACCTACATGCTGGTTCCGGGTAATGACGTCACCAGGGGCTCCTCACTTGCATGCTGTCAGTCGGGGCTCCTCACTTGCGTGCTGCCAGCTGGGGGCTCCTCACTTGCTTGCTGCCAGCTGGGGGCTCCTCACTTGCTCCTCACCTACATGCTGATTCCGGGTGATTACGTCACCAGGGGCTCCTCACTTGCGTGCTGCCAGCTGAGGGCTCCTCACTTGCTCCTCACCTACATGCTGATTCCAGGTAATGACGTCATCGGGGGCTCCTCACTTACATGCTGATTTCGGTCCGGGGGGGGGGGATCCTCACGCCAGGTGATGTCGCGAGGCAGGTATATCCTCTCGCCAGTTGATGTCGGGAGCAGGTATATCCTCTCGCGTGGAAGAAGCCTATGTTAGGTTTCTACCAGTTGGTCAATACAATAATAGCTTGTTTACGTCGTTAACTGATTTGAAGAGGGCTTTCCACTGAGAGGTGAAAGCTTCTGGAACATTCCACTTGTTTACAACGCAGAAATAGCTTGTGTATTAGCCAAACCCTCATTCTCTTGTCGACAACTAACAGAGAACCATGTCGGACATCACATATGTCATGTGCTGCCCCTACACTGTGGCTGTTGCATTTCAAAAAATAGAAGATGAAATGCAAAGTGGATTGATAATCCTCCGCCTTGGCTATATCGAGGAGGATGGAAGACTTCACTATTTCCCCCGGTGGTTTACCGCCAATGTGCCAGTGGAGCTGGACCTTGTAAAGCAGAGGGTGAATGGCTTTTTGGCAAATGGTGTTTCAGCTGTGGTAAGCTACCGGGGGATTCAGCTTGAATAAGCTGTTATATTCATGATTTTAATACATATTATTTTTTATAATATTAACTTAATAAACTAAAAAGAAAAATATATAAATTGATAAACTAAAAAGTTGAAAATAAGGTCGGGAGGAGGCCTCGTGCGACGCGCACTCGTCGGAGGAGTGAGGGGTCTAGAAGGTCGCTGATGAGTAAACAGCCCCGAGCGGTCACGTAGGCCCTAGCGCGCCTCGACACGCCGCTCGGGGGGGGGTTGCATCCTCACCGCGCCTTTGCTGGTTTTGAACCATCGTGAGGGGTCTAGAAGACCACTGATGAGTAAACAGCCAAGATCCCATGAGGAAAACGCGTTTAAATATTAATAGTGGGCCCGGTTAACGGTGGATTCTCAATTTTCTTTAAGGGATGGTTTACTTAGGCCACCGCCCGGCATGTGGCGAAGTTTCATCAAAATCGGTCGGTAAACAGCTGAGATCTCATAAGGAAAACGCGGTTATAAATTAATAGCGGCCTTGTTTGATGGCGGATCTATGGGGTTCTTTCGTCATTCGCTTCCTCCGGGATAGGCCTACACTCTGGAAAAAGTCCCGTGGGAATCGGTGAGTAAATAGGCTAGTTATTAATTTTTGAAAGTTTTTCCTCATCGTGAAAAGTGCTGCAGACGGGGGGGGGATGACGTCATGGGGGGGATGACGTCATGGGGGGGGATGACGTCATGGGGGGGGATGACGTCATGGGGGGGGTGCCCTCGGGGGTGACCTTGGGGTCAAGGTCAAGGTCATGGGGGGGGGACGTCCTCGCGTCCTCGCGTCCTCACCGCGCCTATGCTGGTTCTGAACGCTCCAATGCCCCCTACTCGTTTTATAGGCCCGAACGACTACCGGAACGTATATTTTACAAATACAATCGGCGATTCGACCCCGTACCACCAATGAACGCCTATTTTTACTATTTACTGATTTATAAAACATATGCACTCAAATAAAAAATATACACTGCTTGGAAAATAATTGGATTTTATGGTTCTCTTTATTTATTTACAAAAAATTTAAAAAATTTAAAATTAGAATATTTAAAATTTAGAAAATTTTAAATTAAAATATTAAATTATTAGAATTATGTATTAAATTAAATATCAGAATTTACACTTCAGCTGAATACCTTATCTGGCTATAAATATTTTTGCCAAAGTTATGGGAGAGTGTTTAGGCCTACATTTTCTGGCTTTTTATGTCATATAATGTAATATGCATTAATTTTGCATCCCGATCTCTTATTACCGGTTTTGGGAGCCAAAAACACAACATTCGTAATTTTTATATCCTCCAAAAAAAGGAAGTTAGGGTCTTTCTGATTGCTTTGCAAAATGAACTTGTCCAACTGATTATAGAAAGGAATGTCTTCTCGAAATATGAAGTAAATCGTAAATTTACACTTTCCTATCACTTAGTTATATCAGTTATATACATCTTCAGAAGAAGCTGGATCTTTAGTTACATGACAGGTATTCTATAACTTGTTTCACACAACAATGTTTTACTGGCAACTGATTTTCTATATCTTGTATGCCTATATTTCTTACAAGGCATTTATTGCTACGGTTGCAGTAATACCATAATACTCTGAAAACTGAAAAACGCGGACACGCGGTGCTCGTAGTGTGCGAGTGGCGAGATTCGTGGAAGGTGTAAATAAATACATTGCTGTCACAGTTCTTGTTTAGTTTGAATGACGAACATACAGAGCTACGCGGTGCGACTGTGTACAAGCGTAGCACCTACTGTTGCGTTTGTTTGAAAGACATTTTTGAACAAACCGAACGTCTGACTGAAAAATGTTTGAAGTAAAACATGTAGATCAACTAATTTGCTGCAACTTTGCAGCTGGAAGTTTCTTTCTACCCTAAAAATTAAAAAAGTTTACGCTTTATTACTTTTTATAGTCCCGATTTTATACGTAACAGCCCCCTTTTATAATAAATAAGGAGGTTATAAAGCGGCTAACATAAATGTAAAAATAACGTTCAATAATAAAATTGAAACTAAACCAATATTTAAAATTTTAAAAACGTAATATTTTCTTGAACCTATAATTTTTCTTGAATTATAAATGGACCGCGCTCTAAATGAGCGAAAACTGCGCCACCGAGACCGTCTGAAGGCATAAGAAACTCAAACCCAGAGGTATATTACTGAGGTTACATTTAATTAATATCAAATGCCCCCGTCACAGCAAAACTGCGTACTCAGCAAATTTCCAATGCATAATATATGTCTTAATGCCACATAAAGCCGCATACCAAATTTCATAAAAATATATTCACAAATATACATTTGTAATTATTTTCCATAAGAATAACATTGGGGATAAGTACGTAGGTTTGCTGAAACTAGGAACATAAACAATTGGTTTTTAAGCAAACATCAATATATCTCAACTAGGTGAGGGGGTATAAAACCCCCCCAAAATACCCCTTCGGATAGAGCGATCTGGCTGGTTTTCGAACTTAAAGTCATAAATGTTACTTTACACGTTTATACCAAATTTCAACAAAATCGGATTATTTTTACGAGAGTTATCGTGCTCACGGACACACACACACACACACACACACATACACATATATATATATATATATATATATATATATATATATATATATATACAGTTTCGAACGAATGGTGTTTTTGGGGTCTGGGGACCTCAAAACGAAAAGTTATCATGGTCCCGGGCCTAGGTCTTACCATGCCGACTACGGTAATAGCTTCTTCCCTAGAGGGGAAATTCGCTAAAACAGGTGAATCTGTCAATTTGCGGCAGGGTCGCAGAATCCGTTTTACCGGAATTATACGCGCGAAACCGAAGAAGTGGTGGGAGTGCAGAGGAGAGAGACAGAAAGAGAGAGAGAGAGAGTAACACAGAAAGCGCGCGGAGGACGGTATGACCTTGAGCGGCGACGCACCTCGCCCCTCGACGCGTGCGGGCACTGTAGGTGATCACCACTACACTTGCAGTGCAGCGTGCCGACCCTACATGGTGCTACTTTTACTAATAAGGAAGCAGAACTGTTATACATAGAAAAGATTTAAAAACGCCTATACAATATCAGATAAAACCCACATCTATTAAAACAAAACTCGTTTTTTATTTTTTAAATCTTAATTTTAAAATAAGGTGTAAAACAAAAAAAATTAAAAATTGTTTTTCAGATTTTTATTATTTTTATTTTAACTCATAAAGGAAGCAATCAGAAAGCAAAAAATGTATTTTTATTTTAAAAAATATCAACGGGTTGCTTTGCTTTTGGTAACAAAACACCCAAAAATCGCCCCTTTAGTCCCTTGTAATATACCCCTGAATTTTTTTAAAATTTTTTAAACTTCATTTTCGTGTTTAGTACATTGTAACAAACACATTCATACATAAAAATCTGAAATTTATTTTTTGACCAAACACCCTTAATGGGCGCAGTCATATTTTGAAATCACAACTAACCAATACAAATCATGCCGTATGTTGTTGTACTGCGTAACAAGTTAGTTGGACGTAGTTCTCCAAAGCGCCAAAAGGTAGGAGCACAATTCAGAGAGTAAGGTGAGGTAGCAATCGTTGCCGTTGGAACTGCCTTGTACGCCGCAACATCGGGGAAATTGTGTTACAAGGTTCAGCAAATTTCTTACCGCACCTGCGTCCTGCATGGTCCCGTGGTCCCGCCGGTCAAACATTGAGTTGGTGGTGGGGCTACACCATAGAACTCTATTAATACACCTGGAACGCTCGGGCTGTGTCAAGAAATCGGTCTTTACCCCCACCCCTTCTTAGGCACTCACGGCCGCTCAGTGGATTTCAGCATTGTGCGCCCCATCGTTTACACGCTTTTGCGCCTCGCCATATTCATGTAATTACAATAAAGTGTATATATTATTGATCTCCATGAACTACAGAATCTAACGTATAAACTTCTTGTAGTTTGGTAATTTAATTTATTTGTAGTAATGAAAACTATTTAGTGTTTTAAAAGTGTGACACGAAAAAGTCTGTAAGCGTAAACTTTTTTTGTTTTGGGGTTGAAAAGAAAATTCCAGCGGAAAAGTTGTAGATAATTAGTTGATCCACAATTTTTATCCCAAACCTTTTTTCATAAGTTAAGGGTGTTTGGCCGCTAGGCTAGTCTGGCGGTGAGGAGCAGTAGTTCTACAAGTCGCCACCGCGCGCCGCTAGGAAGACAACTTGGGCAGTGCTGTGAGTGTGTGTGATCTGGCAGGGGGAGAGAGGAGCGCGTTCTCCTCATTTATCCCCCTCCCCCCACGCAGCACTGTCTTTCCGTCTACTGTACTCGCTTCTTCGTCGGTCCGAGGCACACGGTACACAACCCCGGCCCCGGCCCGCGGCTCGACTGGTACAGTAGTAGGGTTGGGTTGCTTACTATTTTCCACTGATGTGCCTTTCAATGTCGCCGACAACTAATCTTAAATATATTTTTATTTTGAGCGTTCGCTTTATAGTTTTGATGAGTACATTTCTTGTAGCCTGTACAGATTTTATCATAAAAAATGTTTGACAAGGTTGTGAGCACATTTAAATACAGTGGAACTCGGATCGTTCGAATCTCAAAGGACCGCAGTAATAAAATTCGAACTATCCAACAAATTTAATTTTAATTATAGAGTTTCGAATTATCCTAGCTTTACTGTATTAAAAACAAATAACATTATTTATTATAATAAACATTAATTATAAATATAATACCCCCGTCGCAATAGTTTTCACTATCGGACTTTTGCCCGAACAAGACATCGGATCGAGCAGGGAGCAGGGCACGAAGGTAGCTAAATTCATTTTACAGCATATTACCATTGACTATATACATGAGTCATAAATACGACCGCAAACTTTGTTATCAGCCGAAAATTGAGTACACACCGTATTTTATGCCGGAAATGTACTTATTCGCTCAAAAACGGCAATCGGACCACATTTTCCCAGCGAAAAATGAAGCCGGATTCCGTTTTATAGGCCCGAACGACTACCGGAACGTATATTTTACGAATACAATCGGCGATTCGACCCCGTACTATCACCAATGAACGCCTATTTTTACTATTTACTGATTTATAAAACATATACACTCAAATAAAAAATATACACTGCTTGGAAAATAATTGGATTTTATGGTTCTCTTTATTTATAAAAAAAAAATTTAAATTAGAATATTTAAAATTTAGAAAATTTTAAATTAAAATATTAAATTATTAGAATTATGTATTAAATTAAATATCATAATTTACACTTCAGCTGAATACCTTATCTGGCTATAAATATTTGTGCCAAAGTTATGGGAGAGTGTTTAGGCCTACATTTTCTGGCTTTTTGTGTCATATAATGTAATATGCATTAATTTTACATCCCGATCTCTTTTTACCGGTTTTGGGAGCCAAAAACACAACATTCGTAATTTTTATATCCTCCAAAAAAAGGAAGTTAGGGTCTTTCTGATTGCTTTGCAAAATGAACTTGTCCAACTGATTATAGAAAGGAATGTCTTCTCGAAATATGAAGTAAATCGTAAATTTACACTTTCCTATCACTTAGTTATATCAGTTATATACATCTTCAGAAGAAGCTGGATCTTTAGTTACATGACAGGTATTCTATAACTTGTTTCACACAACAATGTTTTACTGGCAACTGATTTTCTATTTCTTGTATGCCTATATTTCTTACAAGGCATTTATTGCTACGGTTGCAGTAATACCATAATACTCTGAAAACTGAAAAACGCGGACACGCGGTGCTCGTAGTGTGCGAATGGCGAGATTCGTGGAAGGTGTAAATAAATACATTGCTGTCACAGTTCTTGTTTAGTTTGAATGACGAACATACAGAGCTACGCGGTGCGACTGTGTACAAGCGTAGCAGCTACTGTTGCGTTTGTTTGAAAGACAATTTGAACAAACCGAACGTCTGACTGAAAAATGTTTGAAGTAAAACATGTAGATCAACTAATTTGCTACAACTTTGCCACTGGAATTTTCTTTCTACCCTAAAAATTAAAAAAGTTTACGCTTTATTACTTTTTCTAGTCCCGATTTTATACGTAACAGCCCCCTTTTATGATAAATAAGGAGGTTATAAAGCGGCTAACTTAAATGTAAAATAACGTTCAATAATAAAATTGAAACTAAACCAATAGTTAAAATTTTAAAAACGTAATATTTTCTTGAACCTATAATTTTTCTTTAATTATAAATGGACCGCGCTCTAAATGAGCGAAAACCGCGCCACCGAGACCGTCTGAAGGCATAAGAAACTCAATCCCAGAGGTATATTACTGAGGTTACATTTAATTAATATAAAATGCCCCGTCACAGCAAACCTGCGTACTCAGCAAATTTCCAATGCATAATATATGTCTTAATACCACATAAAGCCGCATACCAAATTTCATAAAAATATATTCACAAATATACATTTGTAATTATTTTCCATAAGAATAACATTGGGGATAAGTACGTAGGTTTGCTGAAACTAGGAACATAAACAATTGGTTTTTAAGCAAACATCAATATATCTCAACTAGGTGAAGCCACATACCTAGTTTCATCAATATACATTCATAAATAAGCAATATATTCCATTTCGATTAATCTCCATAAGAATAACATGGGGGATGAGTACGCAGGTTTACTGCAACAAGGAACGAAAAAATGGGTGTTTAGGCAAATATCAATATAACTCAACTAGGTGAAGTCATGTCTAAGGTTTAATTAATTTATGTTCATATTTAAGGGAGACATAGCATTTAAATCTTTCTCAATAAGAATAACATGGGGGCTGAGTCCGCAGGTTTGCTGCTATGGGAACCTTTAGCAAGAAGTTTTTTTGAGCTAATATCAATAGACCACAACCAGATAAAGCCGTATACTAAGTTTCGTCAGTATACGTTCATAAAGAAGCGAGATATAATTTTTTTATAATTTTCCATAAGAATAACATTAGACAACGTACTGTGTTCAGCACTTTCAATATATCGGTAACTGATTGACGTAGAGGAATGATCAAAATACCAAATTGTGTGTTTTTTAAGCTGAATCTAATGGTAAACATTAAAATTTGACTTTAAAAAAATTGTATGTAAAAAGTTCAAAAAACCCATTTTTGGGGTACAAAACCCCCCCAAAATACCCCTTTGGATAAAACGATATGGCTGGTTTTCGAACTTAAAGTCATAAATGTTGCTTTACACGTTTATACCAAATTTCATGAAAATCGGACCTTTTTTACGAGAGTTATCGCACCCAAGGTCACATATATAATACAATATATATGTACAGTTTCGAACGAATGGTTTTTTTGGGGTCTGGGGACCTCAAAACAAAAAGTTATCATGGTCCCGGGCCTAGGTCTTACCATGCCGACTACGGTAATAGCTTCTTCCCTATAGGGGAAATTCGCTAAAACAAAACTTTAAACTTTAAAAATGTATCTAGCAATTTACCTTTGTTCTTCAAGCAGCCTGTTGAATGTAACTTCACTTGAATCTTCTGTGTAGTCTGTGGCACTGTTTGTCTGAACTTGTGATTCGTTCTGTTTTTCTTCAAGCTTTTTTTTATTACTAGTCTCCTAGCTCTGGAGCGTTTACAACGCTTTCGCGGACGAGGCCTTCTGGCCATTACAAATGTTATACTATTACCACCGACAATATAAAACGCCTTAATTAGGAAAACACACAACAGTCAATCGACAACAAAACTGAATACCCCCGTAGCAGCAAAACTGCATACTCAGCGAATTTCCAATGCATATATATGTATCTTAATACCACTTAAAGCCACATACCAAGTTTATACCAAATTTCATCAAAATCGGATTATTTTTACGAGAGTTATCATGCTCACGGGCACACACACACACACACACACACACACACACACATATATATATATATATATATATATATATATACAGTTTCGAACGAATGGTGTTTTTGGGGTCTGGGGACCTCAAAACGAAAAGTTATCATGGTCCCGGGCCTAGGTCTTACCATTCCGACTACGGTAATAGCTTCTTCCCTAGAGGGGAAATTCGCTAAAACAGGTGAATCTGTCAATTTGCCGCAGGGCCGCAGAATCCGTTTTACCGGAATTTTACGCGCGAAACTGAAGAAGTGGTGGGAGTGCAGAGGAGAGAGACAGAAAGAGAGAGAGAGAGTAACACAGAAAGCGCACGGAGTACGGTATGACCTTGAGCGGCGACGCACCTCGCCCCTCGACGCGTGCGGGCACTGTAGGTGATCACCACTACACTTGCAGTGCAGCGTGCCGACCCTACATGGTGCTACTTTTACCAATAAGGAAGCAGAACTGTTCTACATAGAAAAGATTTAAAAACGCCTATACAATATCAGATAAAACCCACATCTATTAAAATAAAACTCGTTTTTTATTTTTTAAATCTTAATTTTAAAATAAGGTGTAAAACAAAAAAAATTTAAATTGTTTTTCAGATTTTTATTATTTTTATTTTAACGCATAAAGGAAGCAATCAGAAAGCAAAAAATGTATTTTTATTTTTAAAAATATCAACGGGTTGCTTTGCTTATTGGTAACAAAACACCCAAAAATCGCCCCTTTAGTCCCTTGTAATATACCCCTGAATTTTTTAAAAATTTTTTAAACCTCATTTTCGTGTTTAGTACATTGTAACAAACACATTCATACATAAAAATCTGAAATTTATTTTTTGACCAAACACCCTTAATTTATTTGATCTGAAAAGAAGGTATTAACGTTTCCCGCGCTCAAACCGATTCGCGCCGCACTCATTCCAGCTAACTGACACGACACTTTGCTATACAACACGAATTTGATTGTATTAACAAGCTGAACTATGACTTATTATTTTACAGGCAGTAAGTGGTCTATGGTAGCCACTCTTGTTTTTATTTTGGAAATAGATATTTGTTTCATTACCGCTGTTTTGTATTAAATAAACTGAATCACAAGTGGAACCAACATATACGGTAGCATGTAAAATGACACAGGGAACAGGTTAACATTCAAAATTAATTTGAAACCCAATTTTAAACGATATTTTATTACAATATAAGACTATGCAGTTGCTCTTAGAGATCTTAGTGTGATTAAATAAAATGAACTTGTTCAGTTTCTGCCTTAGGCCCATTGCTTTATTTTCTTCCATGGATCGAGTCCGAGCTAAATCATGGCATCGTACTTTGAAAAACAAATAGCAAATCTTTTTTACAAGCTGTAACTCATACCGATCATCGTCAGTGTAGGTGATCGGATAGGAACAAAAAATGTTGCCACCAAAGTAATTTATTGCACTGTTTACAAATGCATGAATTCCGAACAATTTAATTACATTGGAAATTACACTTTAAAATTAAGTGATGATATTTTTAATATGTAAGTCTACGAACTGGAAATAATATAAGTTAGTTGTAAAATAGTTGACTTAACCCCGCTCCCTTTCTTCGCACGATTGCTGCAGTTGAATGCTACACAGCTTGTTGGCATGATGAAATAACAGCATCACTTATAAATACATAGTCGTCAACCACCTTCTAGAGTTTGAGACATACTGAGATTGAGATATAAGCAAAAAATATTCCTCAACTTAAAAACCTGGGAACGGATATCATAGAATAAAGGATGTTTCCGGCGCGGGACAGCGACACGACGCGACGGCGGCGGTGGCGATGTTGAAAGCGCGCGTTTAGCCTTTAAATGTAAGAAAACTACAGACTGTATAAACAAATGTTTCAAATAAAAGTTGTTATTCAACTCATTTTCAACATTTTTCTCGCTTGAAATTTGTTTCTACCCCAAAAATAAAAAAAGTTTACGCTTACTAACTTTTTTATGTTTCAATTTGTTTAGCTAATTATATTTTGTATTTTTATAATTCTGTTAACTGACTTATCTGTAAGTTGTTTACTCCGTTATAATCCTCAGTTCTTCCAGATAATAAATATATAAGTTTCATTAGAATCGGATGATCCCTGTGCGATGGAGGAGCGTGTTAATGAGTGCGCGCATTAAAATATTTGCCGGCAGAAATCGCTCAGTTGACGAAGTTGCCTGAAGTGGAGGGGGGAAGGACCGTTTTTCGCATCAAAAACTCCACTGCGCTAGCATTCCAGATGTATTTATTAATAGAGTTCTATGGGCTACACACATCCGCTACAAGCCTCCGCCTCGCCCCTCTTCTTTGGAAGGCAGAGTGGGGGGCGCGAGCAACAGGTACATCTAGCAAGTAGCCAAACTGTTTTTACATTCATTTATTTGAAATCCTACCAACTGTCCATGCGAGCACCTAAGATGTCGATCAGTGGGTTTCAGGACTTGATTTAATTATTTATACTTATTATCTAAAACCCTACCAATTGCCCCTGTGAGCAACTAACATGTCGTTCAGTGCGTTTCAGTACTTTATTTAATTATTAATATTTATTTTTTAAAACCCTACCAACTGTCCCTGCGACCAAATAACTTGTCGATCAACAGGTAGGCACCCAAATTTAATTGAAATCGGACATTTTTTACTCAAGTTATCGCATTCACGGACACACATATATTATATATATATATATAAATTTGAACGAATAGTGTTTTTGTCATCTGGGGACCTCAAAACAAAAAATTATCATGGTCTCGGGCTTAAGTCTTACCATGAGACCTACGGTAATAGCTTCTTCCCTATAGAAGAAATTTGCTAAAAACAAGGACTTCACCTTTAATGGCCTTAAATTGTGCATTAGTTACCTACTTCAGATTATAAGTTTTGGTTTTGGTTATACTGAACTAGTTTATTGGTCGTAAAAGTTAATTTTCTACAGGATGCAGCAAATACACTGTTTGAGCTTCCCATCAAAATATACGAAAATTAGAGAAGAAATCTTCTTGGTGCTTATAACTGGGATAGTTTAGTTATGCTGACATGAAGCAAATAATTGTATTACTAAGCTATAGGATTAAAGGCGCCAGGCGCCCCAGGCATTAAGCATTAGACAGGCATTAGCATTAGACAGGCATTAAGCATTAGACAGGTATTAGGGATTAGACAGGCATTAAGCATTAGACAGGCATTAAGCATTAGACAGACATTAGCATTAGACAGGCATTAGGGATTTAGACATTATAGCATTTCTACTTCCCTTCTTCACGGTGCTTTGTTTTGTTTTTATAAGCAATCTAATAATTTACAAGTACCAAAAGACACTGTTTAAGATTAATACACGTTCATAAGTTGGTATCCATACTTCTTTTACTTCATCTTATTAGATTATGTGCATTGTTGCAGAATAGAATAAATAATACAGTATGTATTATTTATTCTATGGTTACAGCGAGGTTTGTTATTTTGCTCATTTCAATGATAGGCTATTACATTAAAAGTACAAATACGGTTTTTATTTGTTGAAAAGTGTTTTGACTGTTGCATAAATGCACTGTGGGCTGAGTGAGCACATAATCATAATCTGAAAAATTATGTTTTCAAATAACAAAGCTTACGGAGTTGGTTTTACAGTCGGTGTCAAAAGTAATGAAACATATATTAGTTATGTCAATTATTTAAAGCTTTTATTCATAAATCTCGGGTTTCGTTTTAAGGCTCCGGTCTACCCTACAGAAAATATGCTCCACCACGTGAAAATATATTATTAATTAAGATATAGAGAAAAGGAGTGATGAGGAGGTTCACAGGACCCCTATTTTCGGCTTACCATCCAATTATGTTATCAACATGCATACTGAATACCCCCATTGCAGCAAACCTGCATACTCAGCGCATTTCAAATGGTACTTCACTAAGTCATGAAGCCACTTACCAACTTTAATCAAAGCATATTAATAAATAAGCGAGATATGACATTTTATTTATTCCCCATAAGAAAAACATTAGGACTGAGTATGCAGGTTTGCTGCATCAAGGACCAAAAAATCTGGTTGTTGTACAAATACCAATGGATCACCTCCAGATGAAGCAACATAACAAGTTTTATCAATTTATGTTCATAAACAAGCAAGATATCACATGTTTATTATTCTCCGTAATAATAACATTATAGTTGCTGAGTACGCAGGTTTGCTGCCATGGGGACCACAAAAAATGAGTTTTGTATGCAAATAGCATTAAAACCCAACCATATAAAGCCACATACCAAGTTTCATTAATATATATTCATTAATAAGCGAGATATACAATTTTACTCATGCTCCATAAGATTAACATTGGGCAATGTACTGTGTTTAGCACTCTCAATATCTCGGTAACCAGTTGACGTAGAGCGATGATCAAAATACTAAATTGTTTGTTTTTTAAGCTGAATTTAATGGTGTAAACCAAAATTTGGGTTTAAAAAGAATTTTATGTAAAAAGTAAAAAAAATTGGGTACAAAACCCCCCTTAAAGTAGAGCGACCTGAATGGTTCTCGAACTCATGAAAATAGATGCTGCCTTACACGTTTTACAGTGTTTTACACGTTTTCATCAAGATCGGACCATTTTTACGAAAGTTATCGTGCCTACGGACACACACATACACACACACACACACACACACACCCACACCCACACGCAGTACGCACGCACGCACGCAAGCACGCACGCACACACGTACACACGCACACACACACACACACACACACACACACACACACACACACAAATATATATATATATATATATATATATAAATTTGAACGAATGGTGTTTTTGGCATCTGGGGACCTCAAAACGAAAAGTTATCATGGTCCCGGGCCTAGGTCTTACCATGCCGACTACGGTAATAGCTTCTTCCCTATATGGGAAATGCTAAAAAGGAATTTGACAGCAGAAAGTTAATTCTACTCAAGCACGTATTTAGTACTTCAAAATAATGTTTCTGTCGTAATTTGTTATAGGTTGAAAAAGTTCACTTTTTAGTGAATTTCCTTTGGAAAGTGAACTATTAGCATGACCCGCACGGTGAAACTTAAGCCCGGGACCACCATAGAAGTTCCTATCGTGACCCCCTGAACACGTTTTGGGGGGTCGTTCAAAATTTTATATATATGTGTGTGTGTGTGTGTTTGCACTCTAGCGGTCGCATTTTTTGTCCGATTTACTTCAAATTTGGTAGGGACGTTCCTTTCTGTAATCAATTGGACAAGTTCGTTGGGCAAAACAATCGGAAAACTCTAACCCCTTTTTTGGGGATTAATCTTTCAAATTTTGAGTTTTTGGGCCCAAAAAGGGTCAGAAAAGCCTCGTATGTAAAGTTAATGCATGTAAAAAGATGGGAATTAGTGAGGCGAAAGTTTTAAGCCCTTTCTCGTCATTCTAGCATACATGTTTACCGAGTTATTAAAGAAAATGTGGTTCGACTAAACACAGTACGTTGTCTTATGGGGGTTTTACACTAGAAAAGCCTGTCATTCCTTTGTTAGAGTACTTTTATCATCCCCAGCAACCTCACACCTACTTTCAAGCCTGTCTGGATCTTCTCCTAACATTATAATGCGCAAAATTGTATTCCCAGCTTTGCAGGTAAATAAAAACAGGAGCATCAGAACAGCCAAAAAATCGCTGTTTTCAGATTTTAATAAAAATTGGAATAAATTTATGTTTTTCCACTGAGTTTGAGTTTTAAAAGTTTTTATTTGGAAATTCACTTCCCTCACGTCAGCGCGCTGCGTGCGAACTCGTTTCTTTGTTAGAGTACTTTTATCATCCCCAGCAACCTCACACCTACTTTCAAGCCTGTCTGGATCTTCTCCTAACATTATAATGCGCAAAATTGTATTCCCAGCTTTGCAGGTAAATAAAAACAGGAGCATCAGAACAGCCAAAAAATCGCTGTTTTCAGATTTTAATAAAAATTGGAATAAATTTATGTTTTTCCACTGAGTTTGAGTTTTAAAAGTTTTTATTTGGAAATTCACTTCCCTCACGTCACCGCGCTGCGTGCGAACTCGTTTCTTTGTTAGAGTACTTTTATCATCCCCAGCAACCTCACGTCTACTTTCAAGCCTGTCTGGACATTCTCCTAACCTTATAATGTGCAAAATTGTATTCCCAGCTTTGCAAGTAAATGAAACCAGGAGTATCAGAACAGCCAAAAAATCAGTGTTTTCAGATTTCAATAAAAATTTGACAAATGTATTGATTTTGAGTTTTAAAAATTTTATATGGAAATTCACTTCCCTCACGTCAGCGTGCAGCGTGCGAACTCGTATTTCTTTAATACTATACTTAAAATTTAATTAAATAGTTTTTGTTGCAGCTGTAAAAAGGTATCCTGCAAAACCCTTTCATATAGCGCTGCATGGAAGGGGTAGACCGGAGGCTTAAAATAAATTATTTTGACCCTTACAGCTTCTACACCGCAAAGTCAAAAGTTGGTGTATTGCACGACTCACAGTGAAGAATATAAACAAATAATGATAGCCTGTAAGTATCAGGATTTGAATGTTTAAAATATTAAATTGTATAAAATAAGATTACTACTAAATGAAGCTATAAAAATTGCTCTCACAAAATTCAATTGAGAAATAAACTCACGTTTAATGCTTAAAATTAATTATCAAAATAAAGTATGATTATTCTGCTGACTAGAAACGAGGATTAATGTTTTATTACATAGCATTCGTTTAGTCGAAAAGCAGGTAAATTGTCACACAAATTATAAAATTATGATTGGGCTTATGCAAGGCCGCACTAGTGAGGTCTTGGCTTATTCCCAAACAAAATTGTTAAACTACAATTCAGAAGCTCAAACCGAGTTATACTGCGTCAATATTGGATAACAATTGCACAGTTTCAATATAAAAACTGCATTGAAAGAAAAATTCTGGGCACCATCCGTTGAGGATAGCCTTCTACTCTAGTCCAAGAAGCGTTGAGTTCATCGTCAAGGCTATATTAAAGGATTTAAATTTTTTGTTATTTCCTTAAACCTCACCTGAATGGAACTTTATTTCTGTAAATATATTTTAAGTGATTTATTCATTTCCACGTCACTTTTCTTACAAGGTTCTCCGCGAATATGTACTACTAAACTTATTTCCTGAGTTGTGAGAAATTAAAACAAAATTCGTTAATCCTCTCGCAGTTTGGAGCGAGAAAGGGAAATTTGTCGGCGTTCAGTTGGTAGTGTTGGGACCGCCGCCGTGTGAATTAGGTCTTATTGTTTAGCCACCAGTCAGTTAGACGTTGTTCACTGTTCACCAGTTCCAGTCGCTAGTTGGAGGTAGCAGCAGTCCTGAGTGTAGTGCCAGTGAGTGTCGTGGGATAAAGTTCAGAGAAACCTCGTTCTTGACACCATTTGTAAGTTACACAGTTTTTATATGTTTAATTACATTTCTAAAACTTAAAAAGGGTGAAAGATTCTTGCAAGAGAGAAGTTTCGTCGAGACTGCAACATTGATGAAGCGCTCCACCTCGCAGAAACATCTTGTAGGGCTAGTTAACTTGTAAATTGAACGATGTGTGACAGAAGATGGATGTTGGCGAAGGCTTTTTTAAACCCAAGTAAATAAATACGTAATCAAGAAATTATTTTTGTTTAAAAGTTTAACGCAATTGAAAAGTACGGAAAACAGCTGCTTCTCACATCCAATTAATTGTAACTAAACTTTAGGTAAACTCAAAGCCCACTAGGTTTTCCACCTAGCTTTACAACAATGGCCCAACCCCAACCAATATAAAAGTGCAATTGCGAATAAAACACGTTGATGTATACGTCTACACGTGTGCGCCTAAATCGCCTCCTCTCCTTTTAATACGTTTTCAAAAATGTACAACAATCGTAAAAATGCCTAAATTGTATAAGAACGTAGTAAATTATTCAGTTTATTTTAAATAGGCCTGACCATTTGAATATATTACCTATAACTACTATTCGTTCTCGCTCTAGTAGTCACCTCCTCGGTTGTCGCCCTGAATTCCACGAACCCTCTTGCACTTTAGCCTTTGCCCCATTTGTTCTCAGTTTCTATAACGGATAGTCAACTCCCATTCCACGACCCCATCGTCAACTCCCCATCGTTTTACTTTCCTGTTATTGTTGACGAAAGATGGCCTTGTCCGACTATGCTCATAAATGCCGAATGTTTTAACTAACGAAAACACCATTTGAGAAAGATACCGCGAAGATACCGAGAAATTGGTAGACAGTAAAGTCAAAAGTTGATGTTAACTGCCAGGTTTATCTTTACTTGACAACGAACTTAGCCCAATTCATCAACAATAAACTTCAGATAAATCAAATTGGCAGTAAACTCCAGTTATGTTCACTAAAATTAATAGTACATAAGTTGTAACTAAATGTACGCTCATTCTTCCTGTAAGAGGATGGACGAAGATTGAATTAAAAAAATTGTATTACAATATAGCTTTGTTTAAATATACCCTTTTTATAAAATTTTAAAATTTTTAGTTGGATAATTAATTATTTATTAAAATTCATGTCTTAGGGCCATTCACATATTACGTAGGGTAACGCACTGAAGGGGGGGGGGGCTATATATGAGCACAGAGAAACGAATCTATAGATTCGATAGATCTATAGATTCCTTTGTCTGTGGTATGAGCGTTATGCTGCGTTATGTGGGGTGGGGGTTGGACCAACGTTACGTAACTCACACATTTTAACCCTAAGAGCCGGAGCACTCAGTTTGTACAGTAATGTGGAAGCTACTGACAGTAAAATTTATTGAGTTCAACAATTTTGAGATGTTTGCACAACCTTGAACACCCTGAACAACAACAACAATGAATCCGCCGGGAAGATGACACTGGACAATTTTCTGATTGCTTGATGAGTAGCGTTGTGCATAATAAGTGAATGTGGACATTCGACATTCATTGGTTCACACTGATTTCTAAACGTCAGGTGCTCATTTTCAAAAACAACAATGAATTTCAGACAAACAGTCGTGTATATATTGTTACCGATTGTGAAATATAATGAAGATTGAACCTGTTAGGGGAAGTAGGGCGAAGCCTTCAGGAGATGTGTGACATGTGCTGAATTTTGGCACTAAGGGCACAAGTAGGAATCGTGGCGAACAGTATGATATGCAACATGTTTGGGCGTTCTGACTATAGTGACGTCAAATCTGTGCGGATTTCTGTTCGAATACATGCATTCCAAAATTAGCATTTTAAATATAGACTAGGACTGGACGACTCCAGTTCCTCCGTGAACAGCATGAAGAGCGAAACACTTGTCTGTTGCCGCGTTCTGTGGAGGAACTTACGAACTTTGGCGACTAACTTACACATTTTTATAAATACCTAACCAAATACAATTGTCGTCTACCATGATTGAAACATTTAGGGCAGTGGGGCCTTTTTGACATTTCTGAATTTCGGCATGCTCAAGTAGGAATTCTAACAACTATTTTATGTTCAATATGCCAGGGGCTTGTTACATAACACCTTCAAATTTGGCACGGTGGATCCTTCCCCCCATTTATTATATGCATTCCAAAATCAGCGTTTTAAATATAAATTCCTACCGTTCTTTTCGGGATATAGGAAAACGACATCAAACATCAAACATTTGCATTTCATAGTAAACGATTTATTTGTGTTTCCTTATAACTTGCATGGAAATCAAATTTATGGTCTAAATACTGTATTGGTTGGATTCACTGAAACATTTTAAAAATAACTCACAAGATAAATATCTTAATATCTCTTTAAGGCGCCGACTCAACTAGGGCGTATTTTAAGGCGAATATGAATGAATGATGAGTGAAAATGGAGTTGTGAACAGAATATCACAAGAGAACCTGGATTCACAAATATAATAAAGCTATTTGTAATCTTGGTCAGGTATTAGCGAATTTCCCCTATAGGGAAGAAGCTATTACCGTAGTCGGCATGGTAAGACCTAGGCCCGGGACCATGATAACTTTTCGTTTTGAGGTCCCCAGACCCCAAAAACACCATTCGTTCGAAACTGTATAATATATATATATATATATATATATATATATATATGTGTGTTTGTGTGTCCGTGAGCACGATAACTGTTGTAAAATTATCCGATTTTGATGAAACTTGGTATAAACGTGTAAAGCAACATTTATGACTTTTAAGTTCGAAAACCAGCCAGATCGCTCTATCCGAAGGGGTATTTTGGGGGGGTTTGTACCCCAAAAATGGGTTTTTTGAATTCTTTACATATAATTTTTGAAATTGTCAAATTTTAGTTTTTACCGTTGTATTCAGCTTAAAAAAATACACAATTTGGTATTTTGGTCATTCCTCTATGTCAATTGGTTCCCGAGATATTGAAATTGCTAAACACAGTACGTTGTCTAATGTTATTCTTATGGAGGAAAAGAAACATTTTATATCTTGCCTATTTATGAACGTATACTGACAAAACTTGGTATACGGCTTTATCTGGTTGTGTTCTATTGATATTTGTTCAAAATAATAATTTTTTCCAAAGGCTCCCGTAGCAGCAAACCTGCATACTCAGCCCCATGTTATTCTTATGGATAATAACTAAATGCTATGTCACCCTTAATTATAAACATAAATGAATAAAAACTGGTATATGACTTCATCTAGTTGAGTTATATTGATATTTGTATAATACCCCCGTAGCAGCAAACCTGCGTACTCAGCGAATTTCCAATGCATATATATTTATCTTAATACCACATAAAGCTACATACCAAGTTTCATCAATATACATTCATAAATAAACGATTTATGACATTTGAATTATTCTCCATAAGAATAACATGGCGGCTGAGTATGCAGGTTTGCTGAAGCAAGGAACACAAAAAATGGGGTTTTATGCTAATATCAATATAACTCAACTAGGTGAAGTCACATACCAAATTTCATTAATTTATTTTCATAATTAAGGGAGATAACACGTTACTTATTCTCCATAAGAATAGCATGGGGCTGAGTACGCAGGTTTGCTGCTACGGGAGCCTTTGGCAAAAAAATTGTTTTTTTGAGCAAATATCAATGGTCCACAACCAGATGAAGCCATATACCAAGTTTCGTCAGTATATGTTCACAAATAAGCGAGATATAAAATTTTTATTTTTCTCCATAAGAATAACATTAGACAACGTACTGTGTTTAGCACTTTCAATATCTCGGTAACCAATTGGCGTAGAGAAATGTTCAAAATACCAAATTGTGTGTTTTTTTAAGCTGAATCCAATGGAAAAAACTAAAATTTGACTATTTCCAAAATTATATATAAAAAGTTCAAAAAACCCATTTTTGGGGTACAAAACCCCCCAAAATACCCCTTCGGATAAAGCGATCTGGCTGGTTTTCGAACTTAAAGTCATAAATGTTGCTTTACACGTTTATACCAAATTTCATCAAAATCGGATAATTTTTACGAGAGTTATCGTGCTCACGGACACACACACACACATATATATATATATATATATATATATATATATATATATATATATATATATATATATATATATATATATATATACAGTTTCGAACGAATGGTGTTTTTGGGGTCTGGGGACCTCAAAACGAAAAGTTATCATGGTCCCGGGCCTAGGTCTTACCATGCCGACTACGGTAATAGCTTCTTCCCTATAGGGGAAATTCGCTAAAACCCCATTTTTTGTGTTCCTTAATGCAGCAAACCTGCATACTCAGCCCCAATGTTATTGTTATGGAGAATAATTAAAATTGCATATACCGCTTATTTTTGAATATATTTTTATGAAACTTGGTAAGTGGCTTTATGAAGTATTAAGACATGTATATCTCCATTGAAAATTCGCTGAGTATGCAGGTTTGCTGCTACGGGGGTATTCACGTTTACAGTTAGCATCACAGATGAACAGACATTAATGTTAGTTCGTCTGTGGTACATTAGTATTATTCTCTCGTTTATCATCAATGTCAGTATTACTTTAATTAGTACAGCTTTGTAAGTTGTTGCGTTATTACAACCGAAAATAATTTTGGACCAGCCACAATCGAAGTTTTGGAAACAGAAGTTGATACCATTTCACCAGGAAGGCCACTGACCATACAAAAACCAGAGTGTCTGTGCTGCAACCAAAACACCATGTCCCCCTCTTAAAAAAACGCGTTCTGGGACCTATTTTTACCAAAACTGCATTGGTTAAATTTATATAATCAGAAGTAAGTGGTATTAAACAGTAAATAAATCTCAAAAGATTTACTTATTTCATGTTTTACTGTATATGCGGTACGTCACGTTCTGCACACCTTACGCTATGGCAATCAAGTTATAATTTGTAATTTTCAAACAAACTCCGACTAACTCGCTATTTGTTTCATCACTGTAATGTACAAACAATGTAATGAAGAAAGAGAGTGCCTGTGTATTAATTAATAATAGCTGCTCGTCGCGGCCTTGCCCGCATAAACTAACGACAGGTGATTGTTACACTACATCCTCGCTCCACTCCAAGGATCGAGTTTATTGCAGCTGTTGGTAAACACCATGATTTTAATACGAGTTCGCACGCAGCACGCTGACGTGAGGGAAGCGAATTTCCACATACAAAACTTTTAAAACTCAAAACCAGTGTAAAAACATAATGTTTTTCCAATTTTATTGAAATCTGAAAACATTCATTTTTTGGCTGTTCTGATGCTCCTGGTTACATTTACCTGCAATGCTAGGAATTCAATTTTGCGCATTATAAGGTTAGGAGAAGGTCCAGTCAGGCTTGAAAGTAGGCGTGAGGTTGCTGGGGATGATACATACACCAACAAATGAATAACATGCTTTTCTAATGTAAAAACCCCGTAAGACAACGTAACTGTGTTTAGCTGATAGACATTTTCTTTAATAACTCGGTAAATATCTATGACGATAGAGGGCTTAAAATTTCGCTTCACTAATTCCCATCTTAGCATAAGCATTAATATTACGTCCGGGGCTTTTCTGACCCTTTTTGGGCCCAAAAACTTGAAATTTGAAAGAATAATCCCCAAAAAAGGGGGTTAGAGTTTTCCGATTGTTTTGCCCAACGAAATTGTCTAACTGATTATATAAAGGAACATCCCTACCAAATTTAAAGTAAATCGGACAAAAAATGCAACCGCCAGAGTGCATACACATATATATAATTTTGAACGACCCCCCCAAAATGTGTTCAGGGGGTCATGTTAGGAACTTCTATGGTGGTCCCGGGCTTAGGTTTCACCGTGCGGGTCATGCTTATAGTTCACTTTTCTATAGGAAATTCACTAATACTTTGGAAACAAACTTAAAATGTTTGCGTCGACTGCTACACTTTTTCTATCAAATTTGTAAACAATTAAAAATGGAAATGTAAATTATGGCTTCGACATTCCCTTCTACACAACATTTCCCTTCCATTAAAAAACCCATTACATCCGTCAAGTGGTTAACTCAGAAGGTTTGTTGAAAACAGTTTATGTTAATATTAAGTATAGGACTCATATTTAGCTGGTATATACCACTTCAAATTCCTATTTAATTTTTAACGCAGTTTTGAACGAAACTAATCTGCCCCTAGACGTTATATACTAGGAGTTGTGTTGAACAATAAACATTACTATCCCCGATACTCTGCGACGTCAGGGCGGGCGGCTTAAAAACTAGCAAAAACATATTCATACGGACTCAGTATCGGGGTAGTATTTATTTAGTTCTCTTAATTTTACAACCAACACTTCTAATCGCTGAGTACAGAATGCCTGCCTAAATTCGGGGTTTTCTATAATCTTAATATTTTACCAGTCCTTAACCACAGCCCCAGATTATAAATTTCCCAAACCAACGTCAATATGGCAGCTGTGCGTTTGTCCAGCCTCGACCGTACACACTCCGTTTCAAGATTCACGCCTCGCTGCTGCCATAGTCCACGTTCCGGCCGCGCCCCTGTGGCCTGTGGGCGATGTTTCAGATTAGGCCTTCCTGGAAGCTCTAAAACCTCAAAAACTACCCTGCCCTGCGGGTTCTCGCCCTCGCCCTTCGTCGGCTCACAAATGCCTTTTGTCTGGCTGATTTAGAAACTTCTCCAGATCCAGAAAGCAATGAAACTTGAAATTGCCAAATTCTAACATTTTGTTTATAATCCGGTGATATAAAATGAGTTAAAAACATATATACTATAAAGTGCCATCAACACAGATATTAACACATGCCTCCACCTCCATTTCATCCGAGGATTAAGTACAGTCATAGATTAAGCATACTCTATGCTTAATCTATGGTACAGTATAGTCGAATATGATTCAAGTTTTTCCTTGGAACAATGAATACAGAGCTTGGAATTTGTATTGTATACCGTAATCTGTAATTAAAACACTAATTTTGTAAAATTAAAACGGAAAATTTGCCGTTTATTCAAAAGTGGTATCATTGCAAAGACCTAGTGTAAAGCGTATCATAATGTTCGTTACGATGCCTACTTATGTCAAAATTCAGAAAATGTATGAAAATCCCTTTCGGAGTTTGGCGGTTACCATGCGTGATTGTAGGACTGAAGATCCCAGGGTAGCCCGATCAAGGGTCGGTTGTAAAATATTTTGGCGAGGCTTGACTCAGGATCCCCTCCCTAGCCCTCATTAGCCCTTCAGTCAAGCCTCGAAAAACAGGTATACGGCACTCGGGCCTCCGCCTCTACCTGCCAGGCGGGAGAACCGCTGGGACTAGCTGTTCTCATCGGCCCTGTCTATCTCCTATTTCGTAATTATAACTATAGAGTTATAGTTTCAAGCTCACAGTTTTGTTGTAGGATTTGTATTGCAAATCTTAGGCTAAAACTTTGTTTTTCTGCAAGACTTAAAACAGAATTATTAAACTTATCGAACACATTTTAAAACAGACCAAAAAATAAGTAGGCTATGTATTCTTTTTATAGCAACCAGGCTATGGTTAAATTGATATAGAGTATAACTTTATATAACCGCGAAAGCATAACCGCACCAAATCAAAACTGAAAAAATATAACCCAATTTGCTTTTCACTCAAGTTAGTAAAGTAAAAATTACATAATTTTCTTTCCTAAATATGTTTTTTCCACGAAAATCACTCTTATAGTTTTCTTTACACTTGTACAATATTTATCTCACAACAAACTTGCGTATTCAGTGAACGTTTTATGTAATGTTATTAATATACTACAGTTGTTGTGCAATCTACCTACCCAGCGACAAATCAGTGAGATATTTTAAACATTTAAGTCTAACACATCTAGTAATCTAATTGGTAATAATAAATCGTGCACTTTATTCAATAAAGATAAAAAATGCAAGACTTTTATTATACACAAAATCAACCTACATACTATTTTCTTACCAAATCGTGCATTATCACCTCGCCTCAAATATATCATGAATCGGAGATCGTAGGCCTATTCCATTGGTTAAGATGAAGATCCCAAGAGCGAGGCTTGACCGAAGATCCCCGCTCGACCCCTCATTAGTGCTGGGATCTTCAGTCAAGCCTCGCCAAAACAGGTAAACAATTCCCAGGTCAATTTCAACCCAGGGATCTTCAGTCCGTCTACTACCATGCGTAGACTTTGGCGGTTACCATGCGTAGACTTTGGCGGTTACCATGCGTAGACTTTGGCGGTTACCATGCGCAGACTTTGGCGGTTACCATGCGTAGATTTCACTTTTTCTTGGAAATTTAACATGTGTTTGCACACTCTATACAAGGTGGCTCAAAAGTCGACGACCAAACTTCACAGGCTTGTTTTATGGACTATTTCCAACAAAAAATGTCATATAATGTTTTATCATATTCTTCATTATTTACGGGCTAGCCTATTGACGTTTTTATTTAAATTTTTTAACGTCGTATTTAAATCTCATAAATCATTTTAGACTAGAAAAATGCATGTAGTACCATAAAACGTTTACAGCGTATAAAAATAAACAGTTGTATAAATTAACGCAGCTTTTAGGAATTTAAAACAATTAAAAAACAAATGAAGGCAATTTTTATTTTTATTCAATTTTTGTTTACTTGAAATTAATGGGTTATTTCAGAAAAAGTGCACCAATTTAAAAACATACGCCATTACTGAAATTAAGGAAATAAACATTTTAATATCTTAATAATATTATCTGCAGTAAGTGGCAAAGCTTTTAAGATATAGAATCACTCTCTAAGGCAGAAACTGTAACGGCAACACCGTTTCAAAACCAACATATTTGTTTGAAATGTAAAATTTAAATTGCGTTAATTTGTGTTTTTAATTTTATTAAACATCTAAAAACTGCATTTTTTATAAATACTGATCAGTTTTATGCCGTGTAAAAGTTGTATGGTCCTACGTGTATATTTTCCTGCCTAAAAATAATCGACTTTTGATACCCCCTGTATATCTTCTTAGTGTAACTGGTTTTGTTATAATAAATTATAATCTATATATTTGTAGTCTTAACCATTCACTGACTCATTGCAAAATCTCCATCAATATAAGGTGTGTACTTGTATTGCAATTTGGCATGTCGTTTCCCTTTCTTCCATATCCCCTCAAGGCTCCAGTCCAGGCGTCAAAGTTCCGTTATTATATAATGTTATAATATAATGCCTTTTTATTTTGTTCCATCCGGCAATACAGAAATTAGTTTGCACAGTTCGTCGTCCATCACGGAATCTTCATTAACTGTAACATTGACTGGTACAATATTGGAAATAAGAAACAAGACTTAACAAGACTTATTAAACTTGGGCTACAGCCTTACTTATTTGACACTGCTCAGTGTTTCGCAACATAATATAATGTATTTTTAAATTATTGCTGAAAATAACAACTAATATAGTGTCAATAGTGTTTCCATTTGATTTGGTAACATGAACTAATAAATACGACTCTTTAAGGGTGTTTGGTCAAAAAATTAATTTGTAATATATTATTTTTTTCACATCAGGATAACAATTAGGAAACAAAATGGATATATATTAAATAATTCGCATTGCTATTAAGTGAGTTATGGGTCTTAAAATTAGAGATTTTGACAAATGTTGGGAGAAGGTCAGTAAGAAAACCGTTGGTCCGATTCCAATGAAAATTTGCAGTTGTGTGGGATAAATTCAGGTTATTATTACTAATATCATTTCATTTCAAAATTTAAGAAATCAGAAACATATTTTTACTTCAATACTTTATTAAAAATATATTAATACAATTTTGTGGTATAAATAATAGATTAAGTTGTGCGGGTCAATATGATATACATGTTAGAATTTGTTTGAAGTTTATATCTTTTTTCGTTTGGTCTATGACCTGCTCCTTTGGTTCTTGGAAATTGCCTTCCGGGGCAGAGTAGGCCAGCCGCACTACACCTCACTAACTCAAACTCACACGCACAGCGCCACCACGCGCGCACCCCACGCACGAGCGCGTAGTCCAAGGTCGCGCCGCCCCCTACACTCCCTCCAGCCACACCCTCCACGAATCCCGCCACTCGCTCAACACGAGTACCGCGTGTCCGAGTTTTTCAGTTTTCAGAGTATTATGGTATAACTGCAACCATAGAAATTAATGCCTTGTAAGAATGCCTTGGTTTGTACTCAATTTTTGGCCAATAACAATATTTGTGGTCGTATTTATGACTCATGTATATAGTCAGTGGTAATATGCTGTAAAATGATCGCAAAAAATTACCGATTTTGGCTGATAACTACACATGCCCGGTCGGTAAATTTCTCTAAAAACCCAGTTAGACCGTTTTCAGGCTAAAATGTGGCTCGATTGACGTTTTAGACGGCAAAATGAGAATATATTACTATTTTAGGCCGATAAAATGTGTTTCGATCTTAGTTTTGGTAAAATCTTCGACTTCATACTTCGAAAATTTCATACTTTGGTACTTCCACTGGCGTGTTAGCCTTTAAGACGGCCACACACTACCGGACTTTTTCCCGAACAAAACATCGGACCGAGCAGGATTTGGGGTCGAAGGGAGAAAATCCTGTAGTTAGTGGGGCCTCCGAACCAGACATCGAACAAGACTTCGGACCAGACATCAGACTGAGCGCTCTCGAGGCGGTTTTTTGAGGAAGTATCAAAGAAAGATCGGTCCGATGTCTTGTTCGGGGTTCGGTAGTGTGTGGTAGCAATTTGTGTCGGTCAAATTGCAATTTTTTATCCGAAAAAAAAAACCGGTAAAATTGCTGATTTTGGCCCATGAATTCAAGACAGTTGTCTTTTTGGGCCGATAACACACATATATTGGTCAATAAACCGCGTTCGGCTATTCTTTACGGCCGATCAAATTATTATTGATATGGAATTTTTAACACCCCCTCCCCAAAAAACCCCGGGCATTTCCCCCCACCCAATGTGACTCCCTGGATCCGCCCCTGATCGTGCCTGAATTTTACTTTGTAACAGTAAGTAACAAATTCTTCTTTAGCTTTAACAACAAACGGATTCTAAATTACAACAATAGCGAAAACTTACATATAACAAAGGTTAGGATGTTCGTGATTGGAGTAAAATATCCCACAATTGTATATTTATGGAAAACTTATTATGGCATAGTTCGGGACACCCTGTACATTTATATAATACAGTATTTTAAGAAATTAATAAGATCAATGTATTATGATTAAATATATTTGTTAAATTGTAATTCTTAAAGTTAAAAAACATTTTATATTTATAATTAATGTTTATATAATAATGTTATTTGTTTTTAATACAGTAAAGCTATCCTAGCTTATTTGGGCCTAGATAATTCTAACCTCTACAATTAAAATTCAATTTTTGGGATAGTTTGAATTTTATTACCGCGGTCCCTTGAGATTCGAACTACAGTATCCGAGTTCCACTGTGTTTAAATTTGCTCACAACTATGTCGAACATTTTAATGATAAAATCTGTATAGGCTACAAAAAATGTACTAATCAAAACTATAAAGCGAACGCTCAAAATAAACATATATTTGAGATGAGTTGTCGGCGACATTGAAAGGCACACCAGTGGAAAATAGTAAGCAACTCAACCCTACTCAACTAGTCGAGCCGCGGGCCGTGCGCCCCGGACCGACGAAGAACGAGTAGACGGAAAGACAGTGCTGCGTGGGGGGAGGGGGAGAAATGGGGAGAACGCGCTCCTCTCTTCCCCCCCGCCAGATCACACACACTCACAGCACTGCCCGAGTTGTCTTCCTAGCGGCGCGCGGTGGCGACTTGTAGAACTACTGCTCCTCACCGCCAGACTAGCCTAGCGGCCAAACACCCTTGGCCACGCTACACTGTCGGCCATTGGTTTTATCGCCCATTAGAATAATGTTAAGTTCAGACCCCAATTTTTCGCTTATCTCTTGAGATAAAATGTTGGTGTTGGTGTCAATTGAAAGCTATTCTTATCGCGGGTGATTATTGTTGAAGATATTTTGAAAATGAATTATAATATTTAAATAAAAAATGTAATTTTTTTAAGTTTGACAATTTTTCTGGTAATCTGTAACACTTATACAAATTTTTACTCGCAAAAATCACTCTTTACTTTATTTTGAGCAGTAAAAAAATTACCTAAATCAGATTGAAAATGAAATAAAAATGTGGGTCCTAAATAGATGTTTAGTTAGCATTGCGCTTATGACCGACGGGGGAGCGTGGCCGTTTGATTTCTTTTAACCATATGACATCTGCTCAGACCCTTTGTTTTTGCTTAGTTGTGGAAGTGCTAAAAGCCTTTTAACAAAAGCCCTCGGACAAGGTTTTTTATCTTTTTACTTGCATTTCGACAGGACATTTCTATACATTTTATGATAGGGTTCTTAACTAGTATTTTACGAGGTATTCAGGGATAGCAGATGTCAAACCATTTGTAGCCTTCCCCAAATTCGTAGAAATAAAATTAGTTCCACCCCCGAGCAAGGGGTTCTCGCTGGCCTGGCAGGGGTTGTTAGTTTATCAATATATGTAGGACAGAGAGGACCACCTCCTGAATTTCATTTAGTCCAAATTCACAGGTATAAAACTGTGAGATGGTAAGAAGCATCTCCCTTACCGCATATTTTTTACATTTTCATCATTTATAGTATCTAAATCATTAATCAGTTTCTTTATACAGTCCACTGTTATATACGCATACATGTAATCAACGGAGTTTTTTTCGACAAGTGTATAATTTTAATTACAAAACATTGTTGTGACCTCTCGCCGAAAAACAGTAGTTCGTTAGGCCCAATCTTAATTTTAGTTAAAAATGTTAACCATAGAATGCAGAACACACACAATTGCTATACCTGGTACGACATAACAGGTAGTCAAACATGTTTAAACATTCCAGAATTCTGGGATAATATTACCTCACCCAAAAACATTGAATGAGTGAGTAAGCATACTCATTACTAAATGATGAGCCCAAAGCATCCACTCTTTCACATGATTTCGGTTTGAAAATTAAATTAAATCACACAAATAAACAGCTAAATAACTCGCAACTTTTTTTGTAAATGTGTTTAAATTTTATCTCTTTACGGGAATTACTACCTTAGGGGAGGGTTAACCATAAAACTGATTACTATCCTCAGTTTTTACACCAAGACTTTCAATTCATACTATGGAGACCGCCCAATGGTCGAAATTTGACCAAATATTATTTGAATAGTCGACGAATATTTGAAAAAGGTTTTATTTAGCGGGTTCTGTTTTTGAGCTTATCTCTCTCTCCCTTCCTCTCCCTCACCCTCACCCGCATGCCATTTTTTAAATGTGGAGTTAAAACTGATAGCAGAAGGGCGTTACCATTCCAGTAATCTGTAGCCTTTTTATTTATGCCTGAAACCTCTCCACCTCATCCTCTCCCCGTTCCTCATCCTCCCCCTCACAAATAAATATGTTTAATTTGTGTTATGTAGAGTTAAAAGGGATAAGAGAAGGGTGTTACCCTTTCAGTAGCCAGTAATATTTTTTATTTACATTCGTCCTGAATTATCTATTCTTGCTATTGTGGAGATAACATGTAAATTTTGAAAGCCAAATGGGCATAGCCTTACACACTTAAACACAAAATTATTTACATTCAACACATCTACTAATAAGTGTGCCAAGTTTCATAACCCTACGATGCCGCTTAACCGAGAAAACGGTAACATAAAAATTTAGCCTATTAATATATAGATTTTTGATTGACGGTTGTAGCCTAAAAATGGCGGCGCTCAAAAGGTCCTGACATGGTTTAACGTTACATACACAAATTGTAGATTGTTATTAGCCAAAGCAAAATTGATTGCTACATAGTACAGCGGAGTAACAATTAATTACTCTGCTAGAGTAAATCCCGATGTAGCCAGTCGACCGTTATCCAAGGTAGTTTAGGGTAACCAGGAAGTCCAGGATTCCCAGGCTTAGTAACATGCAATTCTGGTTTGGACCTTGTCATTTTTATTACTTTTTTACCATTGCACGTTAAATTAATATGAAATATCCACAGTATGATACAGATGGATTTTACGAACTTTATCTATAATATTATAAAGAAGAGGTGGTTTCTGTCTGTCTGTCTGTCTGTCTGTCTGATGTTCCGGGTGAACGCAAAAACTACTGAACCGACTGGGCTGAAACTTTACACATAGGTAGATCTTGAACCCATGCAACACATAGGCCTATTCACTTCCTTAAAATCCCCTCGGGTTACGCCCCGTGAACGTCCTAAGTTTCAATGTTTACATTTCAGAAGAAAGTAAACATTCAGAAACTGTAATGCGAACAGCTGTGGACACTTCGATGTGACAGCTTAACCCATTGCCATACTGCCTATATAAAGACTGTCTAGGCCCAGTGTGGCCAGTAAAAATTAGACAATTTGTTAGCATATCAATAAACGCTCATAAAATCTGTAAATATTAACTTATTGGCATGATTTTTTCGCCACTAAATCCAGAAATAACTAGCCTTTCAAAAATCATATAATATAAAATACTAATCAAATAAAAAAATTAATTTTTATAACATAAATTTATATGTTTTTAAATTTTAAAACATAAATTTCAAAAGCAAAGACATTTTTTTTATAAATAAAATAATGTTTTTCCAACAAAAGAAGCCTAAATATTTTAAATGTATATAATTTAACATCAAAATGTTGTTTATTTTATTTTTTCTACGTTACCATGGATTTTTTATAAAAAAATCAAAATATATGTATTTTTTTAAAATTGACATTTTGAAGAATTAGAGGGCCTCATAATGAATATATGTGCTTATATAAGATAAAATGGTTCTGAAATTTCTATTTAGGCCTAAATGATATGTTTAAATAATAACTATCCTAAATAAAAGGGTAAAGGCTAACTTACGGAAGTATGACATCTGCTGCGCAGATTCCGGTGATCCAAAGTAAAATCAAAACTAGCACAGAAAAAAATTGTAATAACTTGTTATAAAATATTTACAGAATATTTGTACATATTTACAAGCACTTTTCTTCACAACTGTCTCTAGTCTGTATAGTTCTGAACAGTGTGGTAACGCTCAAAACACTCATCGATGTGTAGTGCCACGTCGCACGCCTTGCAAAAGTATCTTGTCTCTGACCTCTTCTTATTAGCTGTACAAACTTTGCAGGGTTTAGTTGGTTTTTCTTTTTTTTCTGTGGGAGGTAAAGCTTTAGGGAAATGACCCTCAACTCTTGATTGTAGGCGAAGAGGTATTTCACCGATGCGACCACCTTTCCTCGGAGGAGTATGTTTTGTTGTTGTCAGTGACAACAGTAGCTGCTCAACAAGATTGAGTCTATAGTCACTGAACAGACATGATTTACCTTTGATTGTTTTCCAAACAACAAAGGAGTTGAATATGGTTAGGTCCAACAAATAAAAAAAAATCTTTTTGTACGCTTTCATGGAACGTCGCATGATTGGGTGCGAGGCTAAGACCTGATCCTGACGGTCAACCCCATTCATGCCTTGATTGTATTCCACAATACATTTTGGCTTAAATATGTCTTCTTCTAAGCCTCTCTTTCTTTTGACAGAAACCAGCTGAAAGTCAACATCTGAATGTTTTGTAGAGAGCATGTGAACGTATTTTTTATCACGCCACTTTACTGCCAGAATGTTTTTAGCACTGCGAGCAATAGCTTCACCTTTTTCTAGTTTTGTTACATTCCCTACAAACTCTTCTGGCATACATTTCCTGTTGGTACGCACTGTACCAATAGCATGGGTTTGGTTTTGTAGCAGCTTTTCAAAAAGCTGTGGGGAGGTATACCAATTATCGATATAAATCGTGTGACCGCGGTTCAAGATAGGTTCTGCAAGCTCCATTACTACTTTTTCACTAGCAGGAATATCATCATTAGGATTAGGCCTTTGTTTTTCTTTTCCAGTATAAATTTTGAAATCCATACAATAACCACACTTGGAGTCACAAATTTTATAAATTTTTATTCCAAACCTTTGATGGGTTGTATTGAATATACCCTAACCTGGCTCTCAACTTTACTAAACTTTCATCAATGGCTATGTCCTTACCTGGACTGTAAATAGAAGAAAACTTAGCTCTAAGGTAATTTATAACAGGTCTAAGCTTCCTCAATTTATCTTTTGAATCAGTATAGTTGTCATCAGCAAAATGGAGGTACCGAGAAATCATCAAGAACCGTTTGAAAGACATAGTTTCTGTGTATATCTTGGTTTCAACAATTTTTCTGGTTGACCAATACATTTGTAAAGAAGGCTTCTTCACTTGGCCCATCAAAATGTAAAGGGCTAAATAAGCTTTAATTTCATTTCGAGTCACTGGCCTCCAAGATTCATCGCACTTCAGGTTTTTTCGTAAAGGATCGTCTAGCTGCTGCCTCGCATAGTCATTTGTTTCAACTACAATCATATCCCAGAACTCATCGCCAACAAACTGAGAAAAGCTATCATAAGGTGTTGGATCAGGTCCTATTCTACGACTGTAGTGGTTATCTACTCCGGACAAATCAATATACGGGATATCTTTTACTACATTTTTGTCTTTAGACCAAGGCCAAGTTTCTTTTGGTTTTTTACCAGTCTTTTTAGCCCTACATTTATCTTTACTAGGCCTAGGTTTCCTACCTTTGACAGACTTGGTATTTTTTGTTATTTTCTTACTTGAAGGAATATGATTAGACCTAGGCCTATTCGCAGTTTCAGCCAAAGCTGTTGAAACACAAGTTAGGTTATGTGTTTTTTGTATCTTCCTAACAGGACTACGACTTTTTTCCATAACACTTTCAGAACCTTTGAGTATGTTTACATCAGTGCTACTGGTGCTAGGAATTGTATTTACATCACTAAAAGTATGAGAAACAATATTTACATGACTACTAGTGCTTGGAAATGCAAGATTTACTTCACACAAAGTAGGCCTAGGAGTGGGCTTAGAACGGTCACTGGAATCTGTACTTATTCCTTCTATGCCATAAGAAATTAGTCCAAAACCTACCTCCACATCTTTATTGAAGTCTAAATTAATAGTTTTGGAAAAGATTTCCGATTCATTCGAAAATAAACTAGGTGGTATATCCTCATCTGTTGAGTCGGAATCTGATTCAATGTCACGAAGATATCGGTCTGAAATCAGCACACTTTCTTCGTTCTCTTCAATGTCACTATATTCTGAACCACTTTCTAAAAGAAAATTATAAATATCTTTATCACTTTTCACCCTTTCACGACTCATTTTTGAACAAAAACAAACAAATAACCAATGTAAACAACAACATAACCCAAGTCACGGCGGCCGACGGAACTTGACTACTGCGCATTACTACATCACAGCAGACAGCTGATTACGACACCTGTATTTTATTTTTCCCCGTCACAATTTAGTTATATTTACGAGCAAATATCATTACTTTTGGTGCAGAGAGTATTATAGATCTTAGAAAATAACCCTAATACGAGTAAATGTATGTATTATAATTAAATAACTAAAAAATCACACACTTTGCACAACTACGAGATAACTCGTAGTTGCAAATATGGGCACCTTTTGTTTACTACGAGATATCTCGTAGTTGTATGCGAATGGGCTAAGGTGGTGCAGTCGACTCTATTGACAAGCTATTCCGCCTAGAGGTCAGGCCAGTCGCTGCTCACTCACACACATGCAGAGTCCCGGATGCTCACTCACACACATGCAGAACCCTCCCCTCAACTACCCCCAACCCGCAACTTCCCCAAGTGGTCAAACCACTTTCACTCAGCTGGGCTTGCTACTCGCCCTGCCCTGAACCTTCATCGGGCACCAAGATTCTGAAATGGCAAATAGCAAGCAGCACAGCAACTCAACCAGCCTCTCCGCATGTGTTATAAACATATTTATTTGTTATACAATTTTCAGCGGTTAATATACCATTTAAAAATGTCATATTTAATGAATTCAGTCAAGTCTCTCAAATCTATGATATCGTAGATAAAATTAATTATAAAACGTATTTTAACAAGTTGGAAACGCTCTAGTAACATACAAATAACCCCGTCGCAGCAAACCTGCGTGCTCAGCGAATTTCCAATGCATAAATATGTGCCTCGCTACCACATAAAACCACTTACCAAGTTACATAACAATACATACGTAAATAAGTGATATATACTATTTTTATTATCGATTTATTTGGACTTTACCTAACACTTCTAGTGTTTAAAACACTAGAAACAATAGTTTTTAAACCCTAGAAGGGATAGGTAAAGCCCAAATAAATCAATTAAAAAATTCATATCCATCGCTATTATGAGTTTCAAAAATACAATTTTATTTTAGGGCTGAGTACGCAGGTTTTCGCAGAAACAAGGAAGATAAGAAACTTTTGTTATACAATTATCAAAATAACTCAAGAAGGTGAAGCTTCATACCTTTATTTATTTAATTTATGTTCATAACTAAGGGAGGTAGGCCATATCAAACATGAACTATTCTTCATAAAAATAACACTAGGGCTGAGTATGAAGGTTTGCTGCTTCGGGGAAAATAAAAAATTGTTTTTTATGCAAAGCATATAAATAGGCCGGAACTAGGTCAATTCACATACCAAAGTTTCGCTAAAATATGATCACTTTAAAGAAACTAGAAAGAGTATTTTTTATTTGAATTAAACAACAGATGATTTTAATCAAATATTTGTTTACAAAAATCGAATTAATACAGTTCATATGATAACGGTTTTTAACAAGATCCAGTATAAAATACGATTGAATCACGGATAAAATATCTGATAACAATTAAACACATTAACTTTTAAACAAAGTCTAAGGTAGTGATCCTAACAACATATTAAAATATCAGAACTAACCGGTTGTTTGCGATTTTAATGTACTATATATATGATTGGCCTAGTAGAGCAATGGTTAAATATTTTTCTACTATAGTGAAGTTTGTAAACTTCAGGTGTGCACAAAAAACGGGTGGCAGTTTGGTAGTACCCAGATAGGGAGGGAGGCAAATGGTTTCCAAAAATATACATTACCACCAAGAGATATCCTGGTAAACCATGTCAGTCAGGTCCCGAATTTTGTATTGCTTGAATTCCTTTACAGCAACTTTAGAGACTCATGCGGACAGTTAACATAAAACCAATAAACACGGAGTAGGACTGGCTGTCTTTACCCAAAAACAGGCTGTGAGAGTAAGAGTATTTTTTCTGTTAATGTGCAAGTGTAAAAACTTTAAAATGACACATCGATTGTCCAAATCGGTTGAGAAATAACGACGTAGCGGGCCAAAAACGAAATTCCTTAGCGATTTAATATGTAAGACTGGGCCGTATTTAGGACCTCTGGGGCCCCGGGCGAATATGAAAATGGGGCCCCCCTAACATAAATACAAGCATGTATATTTCTCTATTCCGTAATATAACATTATTAATTTTAATTGTCTAGTCTGTAATAAATACACCAAATATACAAATAATTAACAAATTTTAATTTGTTGTGAAAACTTTAAAATTTTCATAATAATAATGTTGTATTTCATTTTCTGTACAGGATTTAGTCTGATTTTAGCTCTCAAGCCTATATCCAACAAGCTACTAATATATTAAGTTAATATACAATAAAAAACATTATGACTAGTTAAACCAACAACTTATAAATTTAAAAAGAAATATCTCGTGTAATTGCTTTACCACAAAAATCATCGTACTAACATGAAAACAATCAAAATATAGCACATATGAAATGTTTTGTTATGTTATGTTTTGTTATAATAAATGTTATATTATATCTTTGAATTCAATACACTTTGATTTGGAACTCTTTAAAAGGTCGTAGATCAACATACTGCTGGATAGACTTTATTAAATAGTATTTCATGCAGTATAGACGGTAAAAACTCCTTTCTTGGCATTTCTTGGCTGAAAAATCATAAATTATATGTTCAAGTAACATAGGCAACGCCATCGCAAAATATTATTTTCTAAACTCTGGTTTAATGCTAATTCAAAGGTAACTTTTTACAAGTTTAAACTTTAAAACATGTTCTTATTCCGGATGTATTTGATATTATCGCACATAAAAATATTCTTAAAGAGATCTAAATATTTGGAAATGTAGTAAAAAGTCAGTTATATTGTAGACGTTTGTACATTATTTTCGAGATAAGTTTACGTGATTTTCATACAATGAAAAACCTTTATCATTGGGCCTTGTTTCTTCCTACGTTAAACTTGATGTGGGGGGTAATCGCAGGATTCAGTGTTGGCAACAATGATAAGCATACATCCCGTAACACTCACTGATACCGGAGCAGTGCTGAATGCTGATCGTATTGAGTAATAATTAAAGTAAACAAAGCAGACGTTTTTAAATCCCCATGCTTTTATTATGGGGGATGTTTTACGTTGTTGTTCGTTTGCTGGTAAATATTTAGAAATACTGTTATTTTTCCCGAGTCCCTGGGATCAAGACCTCTCCCATTATCCTGCAATTAGCCAAACTCCCACAATTTTGACTTAAAAATTTCGCTTACAGAATTATATATAAAGACGATACGAACAAAATAACAACAACAACAAATAGGCTAAAAGCTACCGTGCCATTATTATTATCATGTTTATTATTAATTGTATCATCATATTTAGGATAACCTCAAACACTTATGACTACTCAGTGTCCTACGTTAACTGACTTTCGTAACCAATTATAGTTTTGATACTATTATTTAATTACTTTATATTTGGCTGTTTGTTCCTAATAATTTATAAAATATCTAAATTAGTTTTGTGCAACAATAACAACAAACTTAAATCGGCTTGAACGGAATATGCAACTTCCAAGTACGGCAGAGCATGGCTGTTATAATTTATACTAAACAATACAATACATACAATCTATGCTCAGCAAAATAAGTGCTCTACAATGCCATCAGTAGTTATATTTCAAATCTTACCTGGCCAATTTTAGTTACTGGATTTGGGCAAGTTTATCAAGTCCGCACATAGTATTAAAATAATACAAATTATTGAATGACTTTGGATTTGATAATTAGTTTGAACGTACACCTTTTACATCTTAAAATTATTTGTATTGTTTTCAGTTAAGAAATAATCAACTTTTTCAGAACAAATTTTAAAAACTGCCTCCTTAGTGTTCTGAAGGGTCCCACTTTCGTGGCCTGGGGGCCGGTGTCCTCCTACTTGCGGTCGGTCCTATTTGCGGTCAGTCCTATTTGCGGTCAAGTGTAATTTTATAAGGGATGATCAAGGTTCTGGAGGTGGAAGGGTTTCCAGTCACATCTTGAGAGATAGTTAATTACTTCTTCTTCCCGTTCTTAGAATACCTAGCCACTAAATATATATAACAGAATGATTTTACCATAATCACAAATCAAGTCTAGTTATATATAGAGCAGCAAGGATTCTAAATGTTGTATAAATTCTGAGACTCATATCTTCAAGTTCGCAGTTGTCTACAAAGCCACTTTTATATTATCAGACAGATTTTTCTCAACTTACAAATCAAGTCTGATAATATTATAAGAGTCACCCACCCCTATTCAGGTGTACATACCTGCTGTATGCGGCATCCCCCCATCCCTTTGGCCCGCTTGTTCTGCGGGACATGGTTTCTAGTCACTTATCCCTACATGTGTGCATACCTGTTGTACCTGTTGTGTGTACCTGTTCTCTGGCTCCATTGTTGTGAGGCTCACTATATGGTGTTCAAATATGTGACCGCAAATTGGACAAATATAAGTTGATAAGCCCACGACATTTTTGGGGTGACCGCAAACTGGACGATTTTGCCCTTGACCGCAAATAGGACTGACCGCAAGTGGGATACAACCCTGGGGGCCCCCCTCGGGCCCGGGGCCCTGGGCGCTCGCCCCGTGCGCCCTTACGGCCCTGATATAAGGCTAGTTTTGCCCAACAGCTTCTATTGTTCATCTGAGTTATGTTTTATAGTCAAATCAAATCACACAGCTGAACAAATTGTAATTCATTGCTCTTTATAATCAAACGTGCTCTTTATAAGTGCGTTTGTATTTTAAAATATGGTTGGCAACTATTTAATGTGAAATTGAAGAGTCATAAATTATGTTTGACTTACATAGAAAAAGCAAAGAAAACTGTGTATAAACAACTTGATTATTAGCTAAGAAAAAACCTTTTCACTAACATAAATAAAATGTGGCGTTTTTGTCTTAAGAATAAATTTGTAGGGCCTAATTAACAATTGTAAAAATATATTAAACATCTTTGATGGGCATAAAGAAATCTGACTTCAGGCCTACATACAACTTAACACAACCTAGCTTTTAGACCTTTGTTTTATTTGCAAGGAAGACACCTCCTCTGTCACGGGGTGACGGTGTCGGCAGTCGACGCGCCGGGCCGATGCGAGGTAGTGAGGGAGAGAGAGAGGAGATGTGTGAGAGAGTAAAGGGATGTGCGAGTGAGAGAGAAATATAGTGCGCGGGTGCCTGCACGTGCGAGTCGGGGCGATATGGGCGGCTCAGGGGTAGATAGGTGTCTGGCGCGGGCTAAAATGAAAAAGTTTATTGTACACAACTTTTTTATGAAACCTAATTTTTACATATTCTTGTGTAAAACTATCTTTGTACACCCTTGGCTTGGGTTAGCTGAAGTTTTAAAACCACTCGAATAAAAAACAACCGAGATACAAACTTTATTTCCTGAAATAATAAAAATTTTACTAAAATCCATTTAGGTGACCTTTAAGTATATTTTTTGTAAATACATAAACCAATTTTGAAACATTTGTGATTGACCGTTTTCAACTGGTGTATAATTCAAAATACCTCTAAAACGGCACTTCAAAGGGTGAAAAAACCAACATAACGAAAATATTTTTCCAAAAAAATGTGTGTTTACGGTTTGTATAATCGTAATAAACAAAAAACAGTGAGAAAAAAAATTAAAATTTTTTTGACTGCACAGCCTTAAAGAGCAGAAGCAAGAACAGCTGTTTCAAGCTAACTAAAATGGAAATTGCATTGACTAAAGAACGAGTAGAGAAAACCCCTGTGCGAAGAACGGGTAACTCAGCTAGCTATTGATTAATATTAATGAACAAAAATATTAATGTGGTAATATTAATCTGGTTGTGGTCTATTCTTATTTACACAAAAACAATTTTTACCGATACTTCCTGTACCCCCCAAATTTTTATTTTTACCCCCCCCATTTTATATTTTTGCTCCCCCCCCGATTTGATATATTTTTGCCCCCAATTTTATATATTTGCTCCCCCCGATTTTATTTTTTTGCCCCCTTTTCGATTTTTTATTTTTATTTTATGTCCCCAGATTTTATATTCTTGCTCCCCACATTTTTATTTTTGCCCACTCCCAATTTTATATTTTGCTCCCCATCCTCTTCGATTTTATATTTTTATTTTATGTTGTACTCCCTCTATTTTATACTTCCCCCCCGATTTTATATTCCCCCCCGATTTTTATTTTTGCCCCCCCACGATTTTTTTTGCCCCCCCCGATTTTATATTTTTGCTCCCCCCATTTTTATTTTTGCCTGACCCCAATTTTATATTTCCTCCTCCCCCTCTTCGATTTTTTATTAGTGAATTTCCTTTGGAAAGTGAACTATTAGCATGACCTGCACGGTGAAACTTAAGCCCGGGACCACCATAGAAGTTCTTAACGTGACCCCCTGAACACGTTTTGGGGGATCGTTTAAAATTTTATATATATATATATATATATATATATATATATATATATATATGTGTGTGTGTGTGTGTGTATGCACTCTAGCGGTCGCATTTTTTGTCCGATTTACTTCAAATTTGGTAGGGACGTTCCTTTCTATAATCTGTTGGACAAGTTCGTTGGGCAAAACAATCGGAAAACTCTAAACCCATTTTTTGGGGATTAATCTTTCAAATTTCGAGTTTTTGGGCCCAAAAAGGGTCAGAAAAACCCCAGATGTAAAATTAATGCATGTAAAAAGATGTGAATTAGAGAGGCGAAAGTTTTAAGCCCTCTCTCGTCATTCTAGCATAAATATTTACCGAGTTATTAAAGAAAATGTGTATCGGCTAAACACAGTACGTTGTCTTATGGGGGTTTTACACTAGAAAAGCCTGTTATTCCTTTGTTAGAGTACTTTTAAGACCCCCAGCAACCTCACGCCTACTTACAAGCCTGTCTGGACCTTCTCCTAACCTTATAATGCGCAAAATTGTATTCCCAGCTTTGCAAGTAAATGAAACCAGGAGTATCAGAACAGCCAAAAAAATCAATGTTTTCAGATTTCAATAAAAATTGGATAAATTTATGTTTTTACACTGATTTTGAGTTTTAAAAGTTTGTATGTGGAAATTCACTTCCCTCACGTCAGCGTGCTGCGTGCAAACTCGTTTTTATTTTATGGCCCCCCTCAATTTTATATTTTTGCCCCCACCCCCAATTTTATATTTTTACTCTCCCTCCCCCGATTTTATTTTTTGCCCCCCGATTTTATTTTTTGCCCCCCCCCCGATTTTATATTTTGCTCCCCCCCACCGATTTGATATTAATGCCCCCCTCCCCGATATTTTTTAATTTTTATTGTACTTGAGTTCTTTTATTTCTAAAAGCGGATCCAAAGTGTTACGTGTACCGATTTGGAGTCGCAAACCACACACCGTTTACTACACGACAGAGTTCCCCCCCATTTTGATTCTTGCCTCACCCCCAATTTTATATTCCCCCCCTTTTCCATTTTTATATTTTTATTTTATGTCCCCCCGATTTTATATTTTTGCCCTACCCCCAATTTTATATTTTGCTCCCCCTCCTCTTCTATTTTATATTTTTATTTTCCGTTATACTCAATCTATTTTATATTTTTGCCCCCCCCCCGATTTTATATTTTTGCTCCCCCCGATTTTTATTCCCCCCCGATTTTATATTCCCCCCCAATTTTATATTTTTGCTCCCCCACATTTTTATTTTTGCCTCAACACAATTTTACATTTTGCTCCACCCCTCTTCGATTTTATAATTTATTTTATGTTCCCCACTCAATTTTACATTTTTGCCCCCCCCCCTATTTTATATTTTTACTCTCCCCCACCAATTTTATATTAATGCTCCCCTCCCCGATATTTTTCATTTTTATTGTACTTGAGGTCTTTTATTTCTAAAAGCAAATCCAAAGTGTTACGTGTACAGATTTGGAGTCGCAAATCACACGCCGTTTACTACCCAACAGAGTTCCTCGACTTAGCAACAGGACCCCAACTATCTGCCTGTATATTTCGTTAATTAACTTTGATTAAACTGTACATTAAACATGTAAAATGTCATTTTAATATTATAAAACAATATGGATTGGTATTTGCTTTAGTTGATCTACCATTTATATACAGCCCGTACGAAGGACGGGTACACAGCTAGTTCGTTATAAACTGAAATACTAGTTGCAATTAAAATTAAATTGTATGAAAGTTATTCCTAGTACAATACAATTTTATCACCAGTACTACTTTAATAATCAGTCATAGTAATTTAATAAAGTAATTGTCGAGTTGACTGTAGAAAAATACAAGGAGACGCAGAAAGATACACATTTTGGAAAGTATTATCCAAGGTAGGTTAAATTCGATATTTTAACATTTTTTATAGGCCTATTCCCATGCACCTTTACTCTACGGTAGAGCGGAGTTTCATCAGTTTAAAAGTGTTCTGAACGAGACTGTACCTTTAGCCAAATTTCACCCTTCCACCTCGCCGCACTCTGGCCGCGACACCGGTGGCCCACTGGGAGCAAAAGGATTTGCTAATCTGACGCCGCCTTTCCTAAACGGTTGAGTACACATTGAATATGGCTGCGCACTTCTCAAAAGATTCAACTCATGTAAGCCAAAAAAGTATATACAATAAGTTGCCATGTAGATCAGTCGTAGTATAGTAAAACATTTATACTATTAAAATAAATTATTGATTTTCGACTCTTAAAACTATTATTTTATATACAAGTTTGGTATCCATGAAAAAATCTTAACTCTCTAGATTGCCTTTAGGGGTTTGTAAAACCCTCCGCCTTCAGAGCTTTGCCCCATATAGGCTTTCAAAGTTCCAATGTTAATTTTATGGAGTTGGTCAGCTGATTATAATGTAAATACACCATAATCATAATTAAATATGTGTGATAGATCCCCGTGCGGAGAACGGGACATCAGCATTGTCAACTCAACTCCTTACCTTACTAGAAACAGGCACAGTTAATTTGGCTATACCACCCCTAACTTATACCACATGAATGTCAACCAGCAAAATGCCTCCGTGCAGGGGCGGATCCAGAGGTTATGTTTGGGGGGGCGGTCACCCGAAAGTTGCCCCTCCCCCTTCCCTGTGGATGGTCCCGGGCACACCCAATATTGTTTTTAACTAAATGAAATTAGGTATACAACGAATGAAAATAAGTTAACATAATATATCAATAACCTTGTACTCAACAAAAAAGCAATCTTAACTTTATAAACAAGCTAAACAAAAATTAACTTTAGTTCTACTGCGCCCGACCGTAAATAAAAATAATATATTTAGTCATTACACTTTTTTTCTACGTCATCTGTAGGCGTCTAAGAACAAGTAAGATGCCTAAATAAACAATTTATTTTAGTATTTACCCACGCAAAAAAACTATTTACAAAACATATTTGAAATCTGCAATACTGAACTATACTACGCGAAGATACAATTAGGAATGAGGCTGACAGCCAAGATCAACCACTCGAAAAATGAACATGCCGAACCACATTTTTACAAAATAAAATACTTGGCGTATGAGCTTCTGTTTGCCCGCAATTTAATCTTTGTTTCCTCTTATTTCACTACAAATCATTCGAGGCACTTTTTGCTTCTAGCCTAGCCACTGGATATTTATTTCCTAGCAACGGATTACGCGGTTTTAAACAAAAATCAAACCTAACCTGTAAACAAAACACCGCTAATAGCAAACGACGGTAGGCGGGTGAAATCCAGTAAAAAATAATCACCGAATACAATTGTACAACCTTTGCTAAAATTTACCTCCAAGACCATTTTGAAAACACTGCATTTTCGTTCTGTCAACTGGCAAAAATGCAACAACTTCGCGATACTGGGGAATATCCATGTTTTTGTAAGACACTTTTAGGTTAAATACATGGATCTAAGTAATGTATTATATACTGAAATGGAAGTTTAAAATTTCACCTGTCGAATGGTGTGTATTTTATTTCATTTAAAGAAACGTTTAGGTTCGTTGGTTTGAATTTTAATGTAGGGGGCCTAACCTTGTAGACGGGAGCGGCGAAATTTGACTCTCGGAACCGAAAAACGGGGTTTCGGGTGGCTTTTGATGCTTACATTTTCATTCGGATTTATTCAAACTTTCATCGTATTCCTGAATAATAAAATAAAACACAAAAATTCTTAGGTTTGGGGGGGCGACCGCCCCTACCGCCCCCCTTGGATCCGCCCCTGCCTCCATGTAATCCGTCTAATTGTACCATTACTGAACGTAATGCACCCTTCAATCTATAATTGGAAATGCTGAGGATGACAGTACTCAGTACCAGGTACCTTCAGTACAGTACAATCCCCGTATTGTACAGTAAACGTATTGTACTGCATTGAAGGTAGAGTGTGCCGTTGGCTGCTTTGTCACCGGCTGAGGCCCTGATGCAACGATGCAATCCTAAAACGTTAGACACCTTTTAAAATATAGACTATTAACTCCGAATTTCCTGTAGTTGGTACTGAAAGTAATATAGAAATTGTGTTTATTTATGGGCTAGAAATCAAGCTTATGCCTTTTGATTAAAAAGCAATGCTGTTACTGAAAAAACAACAAAATCTGTGTGCAATATCTCCAAAATATCTAGCAGCCAGTTCGTCAACTAGCGCACCTGACCTTGACCTTGACGTCTAGACAGTCTTAGTGATGTGCTTAACTTAGGTTGCCATATTAGATTTGTAATTTAATAAACTACAGGGAGCCATAAATCTTAATACTGATTTTCAACGGTCTCTAACCGCAAATACGTGTAAAAGTCAACGATATTTCCCGACGAAATAAAGCCAAAGAGTAAAAAATAATACAGGTTAGAGTGAACAGGAAAGTAAGGGTTTAGCTTATTGGGCAATCGTTGCATGTTTATGAAGTTGCAAACGTAAATACGTGGTCGTTCACAGATAGGATTCAACACAAAATCTGCGTTATTCAACGCATTTTTGGGAACAATTTCAAATACCCCCGTCGCAGCAAACCTGCATACTCAGCGAATTTCCAATGGAGATATAAATGTCTTAATACTACATAAAGCCACTTACCAAGTTTCATAAAAATATATTCACAAATAAGCGATATATATATATACAATTTTAATTATTCTCCATAAGAATAACATTGGGGCTGAGTACGCAGGTTTGCTGCAACAAGGAACACAAAAAATGGGTTTTTATGCTAATATCAATATAACTCAACTAGGTGAAGTCGTATACCAGTTTTTATTCATTTATGTTCATAATTAAGGGAGACAGAGCATTTAATTAATATCCATAAGAATAACATGGGGCTGAGTACGCAGGTTTGCTGCTACGGGAGAATTATGCAAAAACAATTTTTTGGAGCAAATATCAATAGACCTCAATGAGATGAAGCTGTATACCAAGTTCCGTCAGTATACGTTCATAAATAAGCGAGATAAAAAAATTTTCTTTTCCTCCATAAGAATAACATTAGACAACGTACTGTGTTTAGCACTTTCAATATCTTGGTAACCAATTGACGTAGAGGAATGATCGAAATACCAAATTGTGTGTTTTTTTAAGCTGAATCGAATGGTCAAAACTAAAATTTGACTTTTTCAAAAATTATATGTAAAAAATTCAAAAAACCCATTTTTGGGGTACAAAACCCCCCCAAAATACCCCTTCGGATAGGTCGATCTGTCTGGTTTTCGAACTTAAAGTCATAAATGCTGCTTTACATGTTTATACCAAATTTCGTCAAAATCGGATCATTTTTACGAGAGTTATCGTGCTCACGGACACATATATATATATATATTATATATATATATATATATATATATATATATATATATATATATATATATATATATATATATATATATATACAGTATCGAACGAATGGTGTTTTTGGGGTCTGGGGACCTCAAAACGAAAAGTTATCATGGTCCCGGGCCTAGGTCTTACCATGCCGACTACGGTAATAGCTTCTTCCCTATAGGGGAAATTCGCTAAAAGGGGATATTTTTAATTTTTCAAGGAAATTCCCCTGGGTTATATTTTTATCTTAAAACTCCGGTAATATCTTGGGAAATCTGGTGACTTGGCAACTCTAACTTAACAATTACTTTCCAGCTTTCCATTACTGATTGCAACTGATACAAGTAGTTTTTAGTCCTGTCACAAATACTGATTACTTTTTATCAATGGTTTATGTCTTAGATGTGTAGGCCTATATCAGTAATTAAGAATGTAAGGGACACGTCAATGATGTCTTCAATTTTGTATACCGGTATCCGCGCTAGTCTCGAACACAGTTTTTGTTTTGTATTCCCTAATGAGATATCCCCCCCTTGACAAAGGTCTATCTACACCACTGGTTTTTGGTTTGTTCTCCTCGATGAACACTTTTTCGCCTACGCTGAGATGAGGTTATCGTTTGTTACGATTGTTACGATATCGAACAATTTTATCAACTGATTGTTTGATTTATCGAAAGAATTTATAATCGTTGCTCACTGCCTGATTAGGATTGTAACTTTCTGGTTTTTCGACAGGCTTCGGTAGCCCTGTGGATACGACGTCAGATCCACGATCATGCAGTCCCGTGTTCAAACTCACATTTGATGTTTACTGATTAAAATCTGAATTTTTTTAAAGTTGAATTTTATTTGTTCGGGGTTAAATCTTACTTTTGTTGTTTACTTTTTCAGGTCTGGAATTTATGTTTCATTTTACTTTTGTTTATTTATACTAATCCCTTTATTTGTAATTATGTTGCACAAAGAATAGACACCATACAGCGCTCTGTGGAGATAGGTTAGGTTACTACAATTTTTTGTCATGAACTCTAACCTAGTTGTTTGTTATTTTGTTCATGCAAATCCATTTGTAGATCCAATTTAACATTGTATCCATAAATATTTATTTAACTTATATCTACTTGACTTTGAATCGAATCACCATTATGCTTTTCCACTACAAAACAACAATCGTAATCGAAAGTTCATTAACACAAACAAGCAACCGGTTGGTTCAATTTTTCGATATCGAAACGATAACCTCATCTCAGCGTAGGCGAAAAAGTGCTCACCGTTTTCCTCCGGCAAGCAGTGGACTTAAAATTTACATCGAGTTTGTGTATCTGGTTGTGGTCCATTGATATTCGCATAAAACACCCATTTTTGGTCCCTGTTTCAGCAAACCTGCATACTCAGTCCTAATGATATTCTGGTGGAGAATAAATAAAATAAAATCTCGCTTAATGATGAATATATTTCGATGAAACATGGTAAGAGGCAGTGGACTTAAAATTTACATCGAGTTTGTGTATCTGGTTGTGGTCCATTGATATTCGCATAAAACACCCATTTTTGGTCCCTGTTTCAGCAAACCTGCATACTCAGTCCTAATGATATTCTGGTGGAGAATAAATAAAATAAAATCTCGCTTAATGATGAATATATATCGATGAAACATGGTAAGAAGCTTCATGTAGTAGTGAGGCACATTTGCATTTGACATTCGCTGAGTGTGCAGTTTTGCTGTGACAGGGTATTGTACAACCCTGGGTTAAGGATTGGTGAAAGTATGACGAGTAACATCACGACCTCATGCATAACCCGCGAAATCAAATTGATTCAATTGTGGAATTGCTTAACAAACAGATAATGATGAGCGAAATTGTAATGCTTTGTAATAATTGAAACCACATGTGTACTATATGTGTACACGACACACCGCGATGACTGCGCTATGCCAGTCGTAACACAAGTCGTGGCGATCTTTATCTGGTAGTCGCCGCGGCATCATTAACTAGTTAGTGGTCTTAAACGACTATTTTGACGACATATAACTTTTCCTGTTGAAATATATTTGCTTTTTCCCAGGGAGAATATTCACACTGTTTCCTTGCAAGGTTTAACAATGGTTTAACGTCACCATACAAAACAATACTTATTTTTCAACATATTCAAACTAAAATTGTGGGTCTGTTGCTCGTAACCGAGCAAAGCTGTTTATTGTGTGTTGCCATTTCAGTAGTTTGTGTTCCCAGCTCATAACAAAAAAATTTGATACTGTAATTCTGTTTTGTTACATAGACTACGTTTTAGGATGTAAATGTAAAGTAAAACTTATCTCCATGTTATCCTTATTGGCAAAAAACGAACTTTGAGAGTGATCTATACAGTTCAGAATGGGGTAGAGAAAATTAAAAACTATTTTACACAATTAAAGATTGAGGCCATTTATTTCATACCTCAATCGCCACAATCGGTTCAAAAATAACGGAGAAGGTCAGTTCACCAAGATCGCCTTCCTGTTTTGGATTAGAGCTCTCGACTCGTGTTAAAAAAGTGAAGCCTCACTGGAGGATATTTTTGTAAACAAAATATCTGGTCAACGAGAAAGAAAGACTAACATAACTTGTGAAGGGAGCATTTGATTAGTTAACATACTTGTTGCCATGGAGACCGGAGGGTATAGAGGGTCAAAATGGCGGAGAGAATGTTGACACAGTTTTTTACCCCAGACGAGACCTGTATCCAGACAATGGACATACAAACATTGCACCTGTTTCCTGATTTTAGTTAATTTAACTTATTGCTGAAGGTAGTGCCACCTGTACGTTGTGAAATAATAGAGGATGAACCATTAAATTACAATTTTATGGTTGCATGTTTTGTTTATTTTTCGCATATATTGGTAAAGGTAATCTTTAGGGGTGTGCCAGTCGTGATTTTTTAGTCGAGTCGAGTAGTGCCAATTATTTTCAAGTTTCGAGTATTTTCGAGCGAGTATTTGCCATCAGTTGGTAGTTTCAAATAGTGTAATGGAGTTTAGATACCGCTTCATATATATATATATATCTAAACATGGTTTCTAATACATGAGTATCAATACAAAGTTTTGGCCAGTACAATCAAACTGGATTTCGTATTGACAAACAAAATACAGTTTGACATTCCTTTCCGGCCGATAAAACACAGTCCGTTTGTTATTTGGCCAATATCACCTGGTCCAGACATCTTTTATAAACAATATTAGATGATGAAGTTGTTAGTTACGGCCGATATTAAGTGTCCCGGTCGCCACTTTGTCAATATTATGTATGCCGTCGTAATTTTCGGCCTTTATTACGCGGTCTGATCGTCATTTTCGGCCGATATTATGTTTTCTGTTGTCATTTGGCCAAAATTACGCAGCCCGATTGTAATTTTCAGCCGATTTTTCGTTATGCGATTGCCTTTGCGGCCGTTACTACGCGATTTGGCTGGTCGCAATCGTTAGCGATCGTCCGGAAATCGGCGGGAAATACACGTTCGAACTTTCGAGTATTTTTTAAAACTTCGAGTCGAGTTCGAGTATTAAAATACTCGGCCGAAAACTCGAAGTTTCGAGTACTCGCACACCCCTAGTAATCTTCAAAGTGATTGAACGATTATTGATTGTTATGAAATATCATGGGAGATATGGTCTACCGACGAATAAACACCCTTTATAAATAATATATAAAGTCTAATTAATATTGTGTAGATGTTAAAACACATTAAAACAAACTCAATATTTTTTGTTAAATGAGGTAAAGGAACACGACGAACCTAAATGAATTATTTGAAGAAGACACACTAGTCATCTTGTTTTCTAGATCAAACGATGGTTGCACAGGTAACATTTAAGTACAGGGTGATTATAAAAGAAGTAATCAACTTTATATACCAATAACTAAATAACTATATTAACTATACCTAATTTAATTCGGTGTAGTTGGTATCTGTGGATAAGAAAATACCTGAAGTTTTGTTTCATGCAGCTGATTTTCGTCTACAGTGCAATGTTTAGTGTTAGCATTGGGATATAAACCCAATGGTGTTTGGCAGAACATGGCTCATGCTCTTTTAGAAAATCTGTTTTCGATGAAGTTAATGTTACGATTGTCTCCGCGTTGCCGTGATTTGAATCCTTGTGATTTGTTTGTGGGATTATGTGAAAGACGAAGTATTCGTACCCACTCTCCCATCAAACCTCTTACAGATAAAAAATAGCTGCTGTAGAGAATATTGATCAGCCCACACTTGAAAGAGTTTGGCCAAAATTCAACGATACATAAAAATATGTGCTTTCTGGAAATGTTGTTCACGTCCACCTTGTAATTAAATCATAGCTGTATTTGACCAACAAAGTTGTTTACTTCTTTTATAATCACCCTGTATTGTAATATTTATTGTAGGACTAGGACTGGAACATGCAATGGTCGAGGATCAAGAGTGCTAGGCGACAGGATGTTTGAAAGCTGCGTCTTCAATTGGTAGATTGTGAGACGAGCTGCCTGGCATCAAACTGCTGTGTGCTCCATCTGAATGACTCATGGTGTATGAGTCGCATTGGCAGTTCCGCTGAATAATTAACAACGTAATGGGTTACGTTGCTGATAAACTGATTGGGCTGTTGCAACATTAGACTTTCAGGTTTATAAACTAAACTTATATACACTGTCTTGCGCATTACATTTGCATATCGATCACGTATTAAAAGCACAAGGTTTTACCTTTATGTATGAATAAGTTTTACAAATACGGATTGTTAAACTTGGATTGATTTATTCAATTATCCTATTACTGGAGGTCTTGTTTTAGGAAATTAAAATGATTCATTTCATACATCAGGTCTATGAGACTAATTAATAGAATGGGTAAATGTCTGTATTTTTCTACTCTCCATACATCCTACTAAATACAGCATACAGCATTATAAATGTTAATTGATTCCGGTATGTGTTTTTCGTGATGGTATTCATATTATCATAACTTAATTCGTTTTTCACCACTAGTGTAAATAAAGTACCAATTACATTCCAAAAGGTATACTTGAACTTGAAATATACCTTTTGGAATATAATTGGCATTTTATTTATGATAGTGAAGAGAAACGAATTAAATTATGATAATATTATAAAATAAAAAGTTTGTAAGTTTGTTTGTATGTTTAGATATTTGTGGCTCGATCACGCTCTAACCACTGGACTGATTGAGCTGAAATTTGGCAGAGAGATACTTATAGTCTTGAGCAGGGATTCAGCTGGGAAAAAAATTCTTTGAGCAAAAATGCTACAAGCTCTTAGAGACTTGTAGCAAAAATATTTTCCTTTTCGCATTTTTACTCGCGTGACATTATACTATTTTTTTGTCTTAAGTTGTTTTTTGCTTGTATTTTTTTAACGTTTAAAATTTAAATACCGTAATATATATATATATAATTCAGCAGAGTCTACTTTTCTTGGTAACTTATCCATTTTAACCATTAAAGTCTGAAATGGAAATATACTAAACATTCTAATAGAATAGGCCTAATATGGTACCAGAACAACGAAAACTCACACACCCCAAACATTACACTCTGAAACATAACCTCAAAACATATCGCGATCGCATTTGCGCATTACCGATTTCGAGTTGTCTGTTTTCGCTAGGGTACCTCTACACTTTCGCCCGATCGTTGCGATTTCGAGCGACTCGTGCTCGTGTAACCGTCCACATTCTGCAGCGAGTTGACCACGAGCGGCACTAAGTATGGAGGACCTGCCGCTCGTCTCCTTTGACTCGGTCACAACAACCGACAAGAATCGGTACGATAGCGACGCGAGCGCAGTCATCCCTTCGGAGGCGAACTAGCCCTCAACATTCTCGCATTCGCCAATTCGCTCAGCTACTACAGAGTGCGCGCCAAACCGAGTCACAGCGGAGAGCGCATCACGTCTGCTAGAGGGTTAGCTACTGTAATTACAACTGTCATTTTAGTAACTTGCCCGTTCCGATAACACGGTACGCAGTTGAAATCGACAGCAACTGTTCACGTAATGTAGGCTCGTCTCCTCTACCACTCACTCAGAGGCGATCGGTAAAATGACGTAGTGCAACCAACGCAACGTTAAGCCTCTCCAACATCCCAACTACTCTTCTAATATTTTTGTTTGTGGATCATGATCACGGACTTTTAATACAATTTGTATTTTTAAAACCAGATTTTCTGCAATAACATTTAAATATTTATTATACTTTTCTTTGTAGCAAAAAAGCGACAGCCTGCCCAAATATTGTCGCATTTTCGTGGTGCATATCGCATTTTGCGACAAATGCGACCGCAGCTTAAACCCTGGTCTTGAGTAACATATAGGCTTAAAAAAATTCCGAAAGTCCTATAGGGCTGTGCCCCACGGGGGTTCAAACTTCCTATGTATGGACATTCATTTTTGTTTCAGTTGATGAAAATACAAACAGCTGATCTTGATTCATAGTAGTTCCACGGGCTAACCACAGAATGCAGTACACTCAACTGTCATACTTTTAGCGAATTTCTCCTATAGGGAAGAAGCTATTACCGTAGGTCTCATGGTAAGACTTAAGCCAACTTTTCCAACTGACCATGATAACTTTTTATTTTGAGGTCCCCAGATGCCAAAAACACCATTCGTTCAAATTATATATATATATATATGTATGTGTGTGTGTGTGTGTGTGTGTGTGTGTCCGTAAGCACGATAACTCTCGTAAAAAAGGTCCGATCTTAATGAAATTTGGTACAAACGTGTAAAGTACCATTTATTTGAACGAGTTCGAAAACCAGACGAATCGCACCATCCGAAGGGGGGTTTTGGGGGGGTTTTGTACCCCAAGAATGGGTTTTTTGGGGTTTCCACATGTAACTTTTATTAAAATCAAATTTTAATTTTCACCATTGAATTCAGCATAAAAAACAAACAATTTGGTATCTTGATCATTGCTCTAGGTCAATTGGTTACTGAGATATTGAAAAAACTAAACACAGTACGTTGTCTAATGTTATTCTTATGGAGAAAAAGAAAAATTGTATATCTCGCTTATTTATGAACATAAACTGACGAAATTTGGTATATAGCTTCATCTGGTTGTGGTTTATTGTTGTTTGCTCAAAACAACAATTTTTCACTTATGGTTCCCGTAGCAGCAAACCTAGGTACTTGGTCCCCATGTTACTCTTATGGAAAATAATTAAAGTGTTACATATCGCTTATTTATGAATGTATATGGATGAAACTTGGTATGTGACTTCACTTAGCTGAGTTCTATTGATATTTTGCATAAATCCCCATTATTTTGTGTTCTTTGTTGCAGCAAACCTGCGTACTCATCCCCAATGTTATTCTTATGGAGAATAATTAATATTTTAAATATCGCTTGTTTGTGAATATATTTCTTATGAATCCTGTTAAGTGGCTTACTGTGTTATGTTATAATTCATTGGAAATTCGCTGAGTATGCAGGTTTGCTGCGACGGGGGTATTTTAAATCACTTGCGGGGCGAAGCCTGCGGGTAACATATAGTACTATGTATATCAAATTTTATCAAAATCTGATATGGTCAGTTAAGATTTGTATATTAAATTGATACGGAATGGCCATAATTTTAGTGAGTGATAGACAGGAGTCAATTACTAGTAATAAGCTATTGCTTTAGACACTCAGTGGCCTCTTAAGCATCGAAAAACGCATGTTCACATATAAAATTATCCTTTGCAAGAATACAGTATCTTCCTTCTTTCCCACACAAGACTTCAAGTAAGCAAAATTCGCGTTTCTTTGCTGTGAGATAAGAGTTGGCAAGATCTGCACATTTGCCACCATTTACATATATATTACATGATAGAGTGCCAAGTGTATGCATGGATTAAATTACTAATGAATTCATCGCTTATTTCCTTATCATTGCAATTTTACACACCTATGCGGGAGTATTGACCAGCGATTGTGAAAATAGTTTCTGATTTCTCAGCTGTCATTCGTCAGTGGGCTTCTTGAATGATGCGTTCAACGTAAGATTAGACCAGGGTTTGGACCGTTCCGTATCAAACCATAAAAAATGACATTGGCGTTAACGTTAAAAAGCCAGTCTGTTGAAAGGTAGCACATTTAACACTTTTGAAATGCCAGTGGGTATAGGTAACTGAGCGATGTAATTCTGTTTATAACTTAATCCTTCGTGTCCTCCGTGCATAGAAAGACGAGTGTACGATGTATAGGGTCTAAGTAAGCAGTGGAGAAAGAGCTTAGAACAAATTCGCTCATAACGTAAATAATGTTCTATCAATTCCAGATTATCAGGTATCAGTTATCAGTGTCAGGTATCAGTTATCAGTATCAGGTATCAGTTATCAGTATCAGGTATCAGTTATCAGTGTGCAAAAACTGGAAAATGTTAGTACTTTCGTCTTTCCTATTACATTTTTATTTTTCGTGTTATTTTTTTCTATTGCAAAATATATAACTTAACTTATGAAATCCTAAGGTACATACAAGAAGGCATCTTATTGCCTTAGTATATTGCCTTAGTATTGCCTTATTCTTACATATATATGTTCTTTATTATGACGAAGTTTTATGTTATTTTAAACTGATCTGCGTTTTTCCATAAGTATTATAATACTTTAAAATGTATTAATATTGTTTTTAGTTTTAAATATTCCGTGTTCCAGAGTTAATAGTTAGTACATATTATTTTAGCATTCGATCAATGCCAAAAATAACGCAACGAAAACCTGTTCCGGTTCCGGTTCCAGGTATAGATTGTTTTTTTGTTACATGTATCTAATCGTATAGCATGATCTGGGAGCAATAAAGCATTTTTAATTTGAATTATTAGAACTGTTTGAACTCAAGTTAGATTCCGACGACTGGGTTCGTGTTTATAATCACAAGAGCAAGTCGAGTGCGCTGCGGCTGCAGGTCCTGTTACGAATGTGTGTACATTAGTTAAAATATAAGCTCTTAATTGAAATTACACTAAATCGTACAAATGCGCCCTCAGTAACCACGGTGAACCAAAGCGTCGCATGATAATTTATGAGTCAAAACCAGCGATCACATTCCCTGGTTCAAACCTGTCACAATCGATTGGAGAGTGCACTCTGTGAACACCTGTCCCAACAACACACAGATGCTTGCTCACTTGGATGTCGAAGTGACAAGATGTTTAATCCGTCGAGATGTTGGAATATTTATGCGGTATAATGGTATAATATCAACAATTTTCTAGATAAAATATGCGAAAACTAACTGATGTTAAGGCTCCGGTCTACCCCTTCCGCGCAGTGCTAGGAAAGGGTTTGCAGGATTACCCTTTACAGCTGCTTCAGAAACCCTTTAATTAAAGTTATTAAATAACATTAATGAGTAAAATATTACTTACAAATGTGCTTTTCTTTTTAAATTTATTTAACTGAGTTGCATTTACAAACCCATTTTAATGTACAAAATGAGCTTGTTCAAACTACAACAACTTAAGGCAAAAACATTATTTTGAAATTCTAAAAATGAGTAGAATTAACTTTCTTCTGTCAAATCCCGTTTATCGTATATTGACATAATTAGCATAGCCGCAAACAGGAATCCTGCGGACCTCCGCACCGCTCCTTTTCCCTATATTCCCTGTATTTTTACGCGGCGGCGCAGTTTACTGTAGGAGTTACTGAAGGAGTTAACATATTATACTGTTTACTTAAGGAGTAAGGAAGCTGTAAAGCTCTCATGTGTAAGTTCGGTGCTTTCAGCATTGACAGACGGTGATGACACACAGCAGTGGAAACTCCCGTGGGCAGAGACGATGAATTTGATTAGTAATGGAAGGTCAACCTGGTTCGTTACGTCAAGTCAAGGCCGCCACTTGCAGTGTTTATAGCAGAACCACTCGTAACAAGGAATACATTGTATTTTTGAAACTCATAATAGCGATGGATTTGAATTTATTTTTTGATTTATTTGGACTTTACCTATCGCTTCTAGTGTTTAAAGCTACACTTAACACTAGAAGCGATAGGTCAAGTCCAAATAAATAAAAAGAAAATAAAGGAATACATATTCACTACGATGTATCATCGGGCTGGCTGGCAACTTTAGCAACCATGAAATTATAAAATGTAAATTAAAATATATTTCAGAAATGATTGCCGACATTTTTTCCAACACTGATTAGAGGAAAACTAGTTTCACATCGTTTAGGGATCTGTAATCTGATCCCGTCTTCAGGTGAAAATACTAAGTCATAACTAATTTAGTGGCACAATCCAGGCAAAAGGCAAAGATGAAAAATCTAAAACGGAGAACGAATAACATTTTGTGATTTGTTCAGCTTTGCCTAGATTGTGACACTAATCGTGTTATGTTCTGGGTACTTTTTTCTCACCTGAAGATCATAATCAAGATCCCTAAACGTCGTGAAACTTTTTTTCTCATCGGTGATAGAAAATGTGGGCAATAATATCTTAAACAACATAAACTCACCACCACCAATTAATTTTAAGCAACGAATAGATAAAATCTTGTGTAAGAATCATGTAAAAAGTAAACCGTGTGTCAGTTAATAAAGTCACATTCTGATCTGCTTAAAAAAGGTGATGCCTTACAAAACCTTCGTTTTAGGTTTGTCGTGTCTATTCAATATTAATCCTCTATGGTTCGATATATCTTGATTATTTATAGTTTATCAAATATGTAAGCATTTTGTATCTGAAATTTGATTTTACTTATGGTTTGTTATAATACATCAAGTATGCGGCCCTATGACAATCGCGTTCAACATTAAAGTTTATTCAAACCCGATCGATCGGTTTGAAGGTATCGAAATTCTAAATTCATAATTTGATTCAGCACATTATTGTTAGTTTTTCCTTGTGTTGGCGCGGTGTGATTCCAGCTGACCTCAACACCGGATGGCCCATCAACCACCGACAATGCGACGCCGCAATCAGATTTGCCGACATCGCACAAATTACCCTCGGGCGCCCTTGAAATTGTGTATGTCAAAGTGTGGATGTTACTTCATCTCATACGAGCTACTGACTGATAACATTTGAAACTTGATAGGGAAATATTGTTTGCCTAGATAAATCATAGTATAGGGTTCCACCCCATTAGCTTTCAACATTAAAATTGCAACATACAATCATGAATCAGTAGCTTATCAAGTTATCAGCAGAATATGATACCTCTAAAACTATACTCCGCTGCTCTCCACATTTGCAGGCACAGATGCAGGGGGGAGGTCATGGGGGTCATGACCCCCCCCCAACCATCAGACCTTCACGTATTTTACCAATTTTTCACCGTAAAGGTTATTGAATTTTGACAGTTTTATTTTTCCCCTTTATGAACCCCCCTAAATGATAGTCTGTATCCGCCCCTGCACATTTGTGAATGACAATTTAGGTTTAACATTGACCACATGATACATTTCATACGCAATTGTACGCTTGTAGATAGGCGAAAGAGAAAAATAAACTAGTCCGGAATGTTCTATAACTGAATATAACTGCGATAGTCATCTAACTAACCGATTCTCATTCTTACCCACATATCTCAATCTTTTTTTACGCTATGTCAAAAATTATTTCCGTCACTAAATCATAACAGAATTATTTGTGATGTGTGTGATTTTTTCCATTCGAATACCTCATGTGTAATTAAGACGCAAGAAAGATGAGTTTATATTTCTTCTAATAATTTGAAATTGCGACGCATGACATTTTGTAGATGAGTTCTATTCACACATAAGTAGTTTTGAATTTATTTTAATATAAATCACTAGTGTCTTATTTATGCTACATTATATTGACTGCCACCAAAACGCTTTCAAAATATGGTTCCGGAGCAAATTGTTATCAGTGTTTCGATATTGACGTTTATAAATTGAATCAATGCGATACGAAATTCCTAAATGATTTGTCGGTTGACACATCGGAAACACCACGTTCTTGTATCCCGAGTGTCTTGACTCCTTGGCGGTCCAGAGAGAGTAGTTAGTAGAGAGTCGTGCGCACACTGACGGCACCTTGTGTTGGCGTCGCGTCGCGTGCGTTGCATGTTTTATGCTCCGTTGGCATTGAACTCATTAGTCCCGCCACTTGCGGCATTATTCGTTGAATTTTAATGTTGGAGTCTCGCAGATTTTTGAATTAAAAGCTACTCGTACATTGCAATGCAACCTCTTTCATCTTTGGTCTCAACTTCTGTGCCAAGTATGTTGTACCCGGCCTTGGACCGTATGCTTGAATTTATACAGGGTGTTTCCGGGTTTTCCAGGGTACAAATTATTTGCAAACAGCGTCTAACACACTCCGTTTCCCATGTCTGTATGTATTTTGAATCAATAGGCCTATTTCATAGCTTAGGAACCGCTTGAGGTGGTGATTTGAATCTTGTCACATGTATAGTACTTGTTTACGACTTTTATATTGAATCTCATGTTTACATCTCTTTCTGCTTAAAAATGGTGGCTTTTTAACTTTTTTAAAGTTAATATCTTGACAGCGGTAAGTTTTTGAAACATTTGATATAGTACTGGTCGTATGGAGAATTTCAATCCAAAAATGGTGGTATAAATGTTTAAAAAGAACTCAACCCACAGCTTAGTAATTGAAATTTTTTTAACCGTGCAAATTGTGAGTAAATTACCAGGGAAAATCACGTTTTTATTTAGACAACATTACTTTTGTCATCTATTGGTTGAGTGATATTTAAAATCTCTAGACCACCATTGTTGGCTTTTATTTTTGTCAATGCCTGAACAAATGTTTTACAAATCTTCCATTTTCAGTATATCAAGCTTTAACGAGTTAAAGTGGCTGCATTGTTAAACAGTGAAAGATGAAAACTTCATATTCAATACAAAACCAGCCCTTAAAAATGATAATACACATGCCAAGTTTCAAGTCAGTTTCTTAAGAGACTTCTCCTAAGATTGAATGTTTTGTGTCGATCAGGTGAGGAGTAAAGGAGGCACAAAGTTATCTTTGGTCTTATGGGACAAACCTCCAAAGGCAGCGTCTGTCAACGTCCGGTGATGAAGACTCTTAAGTGGTTCCTGATAAGTATTGATTAAAAACACATATAGACACTAGACAAAAAATGGAGCGAGATAGGACCTATCTTTATATATAACTAGCTGTTCCCGCAGGCTTCGCCCCGCAAATAATTTATAAAAACTATGACAGTTGTGTGTGCTGCATTCTGTGGCTAGCCCGTGGTACTACTACGAATCAAGATCAGCTGTTTGTATTTTTATTAGTTCAAACAAAAATGAATATCCATAAGAAATAACATGGAAACTTTGTCGGGATCTCTGGCGGAGCCCTAAGGTCAGATCAGGATGAAAACCATTTAGTTTTCCTATTTTATACCTAAAGAATCAGTGTATAAAATTTCAGCGCTCTACCTACATGGGAAGGTGGAGAATTAGTGATAAGCGAGTCAGTCAGTCAGTCAGTCAGCCAAGGTTTTGCCTTTTAGCGAATTTCCCCTATAGGGAAGAAGCTATTACCGTAGTCGGCATGGTAAGATCTAGGCCCGGGACCATGATAACTTTTCGTTTTGAGGTCCCCAGACCCCAAAAACACCATTCGTTCGATACTATATATACATATATATATATATATATATATATATATGTGTGTGTGTGTGTGTGTGTGTGTGTGTGTGTGTGTGTGTGTGTGTGTGTGTGTGTGTCCGTGACCACGATAACTCTCGTAAAAATGATCCGATTTTGACGAAATTTGGTATAAATATGTAAAACAGCATTTATGACTTTACGTTCGAAAACCAGACAGATCGACCTATCCGAAGGGGTATTTTGGGGGGGTTTGTCCCCCAAAAATGGGTTTTTGAATTCTTTACATATAATTTTTAAAAAAGTCAAATTTTAGTTTTGACCATTCGATTCAGCTTAAAAAAACACACAATTTGGTATTTCGATCATTCCTCTACGTTAATTGGTTACCGAGATATTGAACGTGCTAAACACAGTACGTTGTCTAATGTTATTCTTATGGAGGAAAAGAAAATTTTGTTATCTCGCTTATTTATGAACGTATACTGACGAAACTTGGTATACAGCTTCATCTCGTTGAGGTCTAATGATATTTGCTCCAAAAAATTGTTTTTGCATAATTCTCCCGTAGCAGCAAACCTGCGTACTCAGCCTCCATGTTATTCTTATGGATAATAATTAAATGCTCTGTCTCCCTTAATTATGAACATAAATGAATAAAAACTGGTATACGACTTCACCTAGTTGAGTTATATTGACATTAGCATAAAAACCCATTTTTTGTGTTCCTTGTTGCAGCAAACCTGCGTACTCAGCCCCAATGTTATTCTTATGGAGAATAATTAAAATTGTATATATCGCTTATTTGTGAATATATTTTTATGAAACTTGGTAAGTGGCTTTATGTAGTATTAAGACATTTATATCTCCATTGGAAATTCGCTGAGTATGCAGGTTTACTGCGACGGGGGTATTATTATATATTAGCTGATGTACCCGTTCTTCGTATAGGAGTTTTCTTTACCCGTTCTATAGTCAATGCAATTTGCATTATTTTAGTTAGCTTGAAACAGCTGTTCTTGCTTCTGCTCTTTAAGCTGTCAAATAGAAGTTCCTCGTTCCTCAGCTGTTCGCAGTACAGTTTCTGAATGTTTACTTTCTTCTGACATGTAAACATGGGAACTTAGGACGTTCACGGGGCGTAGCCCGAGGGGATTTTAAGGAAGTGAATAGGCCTATGTGTTGCACGGGTTCAAGATGTACCTTTGTGTAAAGTTTCAGCCCAGTCGGTTCAGTAGTTTTGCGTTTACCCGGAACATCAGACAGACAGAAGAAACCACCTCTTCTTTATAATATCTATAACATTATAAAGAAGAGGTGGTTTCTGTCTGTCTGTCTGATGTTTCGGGTGAACGCAAAAACTACTGAACCGACTGGGCTGAAACTTTACACAAGGGTAGTGGGTAGATCTTGAACCCATGCAGCACATAGGCTTTTTCACTTCCTTAAAATACCTTCAGGCTACGCCCCGTGAACGTCCTAAGTTTCAATGTTTACATTTCAGAAGAAAGTAAACATTCAGAAACTGTAATGCGAGCAGCTGAGGACACTTCCATTTGACAGCTTAAAGATCAGAAGCAAGAACAGCTGTTTCATGCTAACTAAAATGAAAATTGCATTGACTATAAACCCCTGTGCTAAGAACGGGTACATCAGCTAATTATAGATAATTCTGTAAGCGAAATTTTTAAATCAAAATTGTGGGAGTTTGGCAATTCGCAGGATGATGGGAGACGGCTCAAATTAAAGTTCGCAATACTAGGGGATCGGGAAGAATAGCAGTATTTCCAAAAAGTTGTCAGCAGGTTTCTGGTTAGAAATAACGTAAAACATCCCCCATAAGAAATGCATGGGGATTTAAAAACGTCTGCTTTGTTTACAAAATATGGTAACGTGTCTACTTTGTTTACAAACTGACATGTGTTCCTGCTTTTATTGTTTTTTCCCTCAGCATGTAAAGAGTAAAAATATCAGAATTGGAGCAAGTTAGGGTTTATCACCTCTTTAAGCCATTAGTTTTACAATATTTCTTATATGCTCCTGAAAGTTTCTGAAGTTTCCGAATAGAGTTCGGAAAATCCCTGTATAAAAGACAAGGGAATCTCCTTATTGTCATTTAAACATTAGTAGTAACCTTTGTTCGGATAAAGGTTTGAATTACATTTCATACATTTGTGAAACAACATATGTTGGGCGAATAACATTTTTCTGGAATATATACTTTGAGAAGTATTTCTCAGTACTGTCCAGAAGACATTCTGATAATTGGATATTTTAACTTGTTTCTATATTTCAACTGCGGAATTAAAATTTAAATTCATTGTTCAACCAATGAATTTACCAGATTATTTATTTGTCTAAAATAAACTATTCGTATCTTTGGAAACGTGAAGCACAGAGTCATGACACAAAACCTCGTTAAACATTTATAAAACGTATCCTACAAGAACCTTCCTCATCTCACTCTATGTTGAAGATTTTGTCATCTGTAATACTGTCGTTATAAATGGCAATTAGAGCAATGAAGAGATAACGGCTGCAAAATTACTATACTCGTTGCATCAAAGTCCTACAACCAACATAGTTGTTCATCTTCCACCACAGCTGTGGGCTATTATGTCCAGTATAAAAATACCAGTCCACATGAAATCCCGATCCTAAATTAATTAATATACAACCATAAACCAAGCTATTAAAGTAGCTTTAAATTAAAAATACATTAGTTACGATTTTATTTTTATTTTTTTTGAGCGAGGCCTTTTAGTCCCAATGTAAACCATCTTCAGGTTCCCGAACACCTTAACTATCTAGAGAAAATTTTTAACTGAAAGGCCTGATTAAAAGGCCTGATGTATCTTTTGAAGATTAATCAATCCACTTGTTACGAGGTTGTTACCGAAGAATTGTAGAATGTTATATTCACTTTACAGCTAGTATTTGAACTCTCTGCAGTTGAAACCATAAGTTTCTAGATTATTGTTGGCCAAGTTTAAACATTGGCCTGTAGGCGACTTAGTAATGTATAAGTTCAAAAAACACGTTTTCAATAACGTCCTGACCTGTTTTGTCAGAAGCAACAGAGGCCAGAAAGTGTAGTTGGTCATAGAGGATCCATTTCGGCCTCTTCAACTTCGCCCCGGATTCCATTTCGTTCTTCTTGGTCCTCCGAATTCTGTTGTAAGCGTCCCGGATATTTATCCACCTCTTCTTGCATAGATCTCCTGAAGAGAAAGGTAGTTATTAAACCATTGCAAGTATACATAAAAGCAAATAAGTCAATCTATATTTATAAAAAAGGATGTTGGTTTGTTTGTATATATATATATATATGAAGTTTATGGACTCGGACACCGTTGGACCGTTTGCCATTAAACTTGGTATATAGTATATTTACAATTTTCCGGAGGTTTTTAAGCCATCCATTTCGTCCTAACTCAGTTGGGTTCCTCCCAAGAGGCCCAACAGGGTTCCCATATAAACCTTATGGAAAGATATTGTTGTTTACATAAAAGCTAATGACATTTTTACTTGAACAGGATATCTTGGTGATAGTGGTTTTAGTAGGTAATAGTCAAAGGCATGACAACGTCTGTCGGGTAACAGCTAGTAAAATATAATCAGGGAGGTTTATTGTATAACTGGAGGTAACACTGATTAACGATTTTGGTCAAAAAAGTGAGCTGGTGATTTTGTCAGGTTGGTACACTGGTGAGGCAAATTTATCGTTCTTTGAACTATCCTGATGGGATGTTTTATTCCTATAAGTTAATATACTCATGCTGGAATACACTGGAATACAATTAATTCAAGTTGAAGTAAATTCATTTTATCGTTTGATTGATGAATCTAATTTTTCCGTAAAACATGATTAATTATGAGGAAATAAACAAATACAAGTTTATTAAGTTTCAAATCATGGATAAGTACTTGTTTGATTCACTTTTTCGACTCGTTCGATTTCAGCGAGTAGTTCTTTGCCTCACCGAAATTTGGAAAGAACGGCTCGCAGTTTTGTTCATCAGTGTTATCTCCAGTTATACAATAAACCTCCCTAAATATAATTGATAAAATGTTTTGAGAAATTTGAGTCGTTAATGAAACGGCCTGCCACATGCCGTCAAGGCTCTGGAACTGTCGAATAAAGTTAATAAGATTAATAAGGGCAGAGTTTAGAGATCGATAACTGAAGTTCTCTAAGACAAGGGAATCAATTCCTGGACTTAATATATCCTGCTGAAGTTCTTTTAGCTGATGTCTTATGGCATGCCAGAAAATTGCTTGCATACCATTATAATCTGTGTAGTATTAACGAGCAAATCCAGTTGATCGAACTTGACAACAATTTCCTTGCTTGGGATTAACCAGATCTTATCCGGTCCTATTAGTTTATATCGTAATGTCAACAACAAATAAAAATGCAAAATCCCTTAGTCCTGATTTTTTATGGGGAAAAATTGCGTAATCCTTTATTATTTCTACATTTACTCGTTCAAACTTGGTTATGTCAACTCTTTAGATAGTTAATTGTACTCTATCTGATAATTCGCCAAGGCTACATCTTCTTCCACGATAACCACTAATTTTCTCCATCAGTTTAGTGGTTTTACAAAACAGTTGTTGGGTGATGGGTTGCACAAATTACAGGCGTTGAACCAAGGACAGAGGATGTGAGTTGACATTGACTGTGGCCATACTAGGCGACTTGATCGTTGAAAACAAATCATTGATGTTCGTGGTCGTAGGTGTAAGGGTGATCACATTTAGCGACATAATGGGAGGTGACAGTAGCCGGGATGACTTAAGAGCGAGGAAAATTTGCTGATCACAGTAGCTAGCGGTTGGATCATATTCTAAAACCGTGTAAGTGCACATTTCTTTTCAGCTACAGAGGAAGGAAAGCGAACGTGATACTGTACTGTTAACGACTTTCAAAAACGGAATCTAGAGAAATGCGAAGCAAACGTAATCGTGGTGATTAGTTAAATAAAACAATCTACTTTTCCCATCGCAGTATTGCCCTCAGTGGCCAAGCTACTAAAAAACGTCGTGTGGAAACAACAAAAGTTTTCTCGTACGTGACCAATTGTTCTGTAAGAGGCAATGTAGTTTCCGCAAAAACAAATCCGTAAAATCTACACTAACTGACTTGACTTGAAAATGAGTGACTGACTGACTGTCTTTTGCCATACGTAGCAGACTGGAGATATGTCCTTGAGGCCTTTGTGTCTTCCCGCAATTTCTGAACCAAAATTTTGCACTCCTGGCAAGGCCAACACTATACTACCTATTACACCATACCTCTACAAGGCCTGAATGTTCTAGAGTTGGCCTTGCTTCTGGGCTTTCAGGGCATAGTCCTAAACTGGCTGCCCTCCTACGTGGCAGGCAGGTTCCCGATAAACATGGTTTCTCACGAGTCAAAATCCCAAATCAAATCAGTAAAGTCTGAGACAAAATTACTTAAAACCTCCAAGGAGTACTTAGATCTGTCCTTCTCGTATACATAAATCACATTGAACAACGCTTTCCTTCATTCGTTCATTTTGCAGACGAAATGACCATTAAAGAACAAACAAAATCAGGAAACGACAGCAAAAATCTTCTACCAAAACCTGAACCATAAAAAACAACCCAACGAATCTGACAAGTAGCTACACATCGACGTGTTTTCCACAACTACGAAGTTCGGACTAATAGCCTGCAGCGCCATCTACCAGAGGCCAGAGAAATGTAAATTTACTGAACAAGTAACGGCCTTTCCTTTGAACTGGGATCGGTCTCTTGGTACAAGGTTGGCTTTACTCTCACACACCACTGTATTCTGAAGGCCAATAACCTCTCAGAAACCCTCGTGTAGTAACTGAGATCCCAGAGATCTTGTGAGTTAGGCCTAGTCGTTGTCACGACATTTTTTGATTACCGAGAATGGTGAGTCACGATCGCTTTTTAAATTATCATCTTATGAGACTCTAGAAAAGCGAAGACTTAAGACGTACTAAATAAAATAATAATCATGTTAGCTTCCACGCAGGACAAAATAACAAAATAGTGAATTAAGTGTTCCATATGCTGTACCATACTGCAGTAACTGTCGTTAGTCTGTGGCTGAACTAGCTTTTGCGTTCCAGTTGCAATGATTCTTGAAATAAATAAAAAACTCTTTGACAGGATCAAATATACCTAACTACGCCCGTTCATGCAAGAAAAGAGACGACTGTGTTTTACAGTCATCATTGAAAATCAGCTTCATGTATTTGTAAACGTTCGAACGACATTTAAGAGCTATGGATTTGTTACGGATAAAACGAAAATTGAATTATGCTATTAGCCTAGCTAATCCTAAATTTAATCATAAAATCCAAATAAATTGTTCCTAAAGATATGTAGTTTCAGTAATTTTTGTATATTGGAAACTATGTTAGGCCTATATATTATTTATTTTAGTTTGGTTGTGTCGACCCAGAAATGAATTAATATCTAGTCTACTTTAGAAAGCACTCGTTCAAAACGATGGTTACGTTTTGTAATACATATTTTTTTCCACAGTTCTTGCATAATTTTCAACTTACTTGAAACTCCGAGTTCCGTGCTAATCTGATCCCAGGCGCGGTCCCTCGCGGCTTGGTCCTTATAGGACTCCGCTTTTGGGTCGAACAACAATGGCAGCTGCGACACAAGTTCTATCAGCTGAGCGTCTTGCGACCACGATAGCAAAAACTCCTTACTTTTTGGCATCGCCGAGCTTACAAAAACCAACTATAAAGTCAAGTACTCGTATAATTCTGAAAGGGTTGTGAAGGCAACCACTATGACAACACACTACGTTACAATACACCCATGTTTGTGTCGTGCCGCGTCGTAACAATTCCCGTTCTCGCGCAGGCGCCAGCTACAACGACCGTGGTCGCATCAGTGCTGCCAACTGTTGGGAAACAAATTTCCCTACGTATCTCTTTGAATTCCCAATTAAGCTTCAACTTGACAAATGATTAAATAAAATATACCAATGCGCTTCTTTCATCTTGAGTTAAATTAAAACTGAACAAAATGCACCGAAATGAATTTTCTAGAAAGGTTTTCTTCTTACTTGATGTTTTGTAGGGGGAAGCAATTATAGATATCAAGTAATATTATTCGTCAAGAATTATATTTAAGTTAAGGTAAGACTCAGGAAGATGTGCCCTGAAAAATGAGTGAACGTATTTGATTTTCTTTCCAGTAACTGGTATTTTTGTATTAAACCATGTCGGTGTATTCTATTTGTTTTAGAAACGCCCACACACTTATACATTAACGCATTTTCCTAATTTAATTATGCATGTATTTAATTATTAGGAATTATAATAAACGTTATAAAAAAGAGATAAGTTTCGGTACAGCTGCTATTTTAATAATATTGAACAGGTTGAGGGAATTCCTTCTTCATTTAAATGCATAGAACTCAATTTTTTAACGCCCTAACACGAATTACTCGGAAACATCCTATTATAACGACCTAAATCTTGTTTGTTACTAATTGTATTACTGATTCACAATGTTGCCAATGTTATTTCATCGACACACACTATATTCGTCTTAGTTAGTTGGCATGTAAGATTGCAAAATGCTACAAATCATCCAATACATATTAAGTAGAAATGGGTACATTTGCTGCATTCACTCGATTTACTCAAATCCACGTCTCGAAACATACTCAAAACACACAGTGCTAGATCTTGCTCTTGGCAGATTTGGAGGGGGCGGATTTAGTAATTACTCAGTTGGGGGCGGGTGCCTTAAGAGTCTTCATCAGTGGTCGCCATATTGGATTTATGTTCCATAAGAACAATGTTAACTTTGTGCCTCCGTTACGCATCACTTGATCGTCACAAAAAATCTGTTAAAGTCTTAAATTAAAGGTACAGTAGTCCTCTAGGGAAAGCCAAAACGAATTATGCAAATTGTCCTTAAAATATTAAGATAATTGCCATTAATTATACTTTTAATTGAAGAATTTTTTGAGAGGCAATAGGAACCGATTTTTGAAAAGTAAAATTGTATTTCCCTAGTGTCATTACTTATAAAGCTAGTTACGAAATTTCAAAATGTTATTAACCAAAATAACACTGGAACGCGTTCACAAGTGATGGTACGTTCTGTTGGAGAAGCGTATAAGCGGTCAGTGATCGGCGCGAAACCTGGCGACAGAGAAGAGCACCACACACGGCGGAGTGATATACAATGTCCGGTGGCGCGAATTTTTAAATAACAATCTAATGTTGAGTGCCCTTTGGCTTGTGATTGAAACTCTGGTCAGTTTAATACATATTTTGTTTTTAAGTAACTATAACATAATTGTTATATGTAATAATAACATTGCTTCATATAAGGTAATTTTTTAGCGCGTAATGTTGGCCGTAAATTGTGATGAAAACACAGTATCAAAAGAAAATAACGCACAGGATTATAATTTATTTTTCCGAATTTAAAACCAGGTTTACATACCTTTTACGTCCAAACAGTTCAAAAATATATGCTGCCACATACTATGACGACATGTTTCGGAATCTAGAATTCCATCTTCTGGTCATACCCAAAAACGTCCGTAATTCACCCAGATTTTCGTCAAAATTTAAAATTTTGTTGTTGTTAAACATTAATACAGTTCAACATAACACACAACACAACATTAAACACGTGTTTAATGTCGTGTTGTGTGTTATGTTGAACTGTATTAATGTTTAACAACATAAAAATTTTAAATTTTGACGAAAATCTGGGTGAATTACGGACGTTTTTGGGTATGACCAGAAGATGGAATTCTAGATTCCGAAACATGTCGTCATAGTATGTGGCAGCATATATTTTTGAACTGTTTGGACGGAAAAGGTATGTAAACCTGGTTTTAAATTCTAAACAACAGTTCAGGAGGCATTTTCAAAATGAATAAATTATTTTTTTCGGTTTCTTTGGCAGCCGCTTTAAGTAAAAAATAACGAGTTCGCACGCAGTACGCTGACGTGAGGGAAGTGAATTTCCACATAATAAACTTTTAAAACTCAAAATCAGTGTAAAAACATATATTTACACCAAATGTTATTGAAATCTGAAAAAAATTGATTTTTTGGCTGTTCTGATGCTCCTGGTTTCATTTACCTGCAATGCTGGGAATACAATTTTGCGCATTATAAGGTTAGGAGAAGGTCCAGTCAGGCTTGAAAGTATGCGTGAGGTTGCTGAGGATGACAAAAGTACTTTAACAAAGGAATAACAGGTTTTTCTAGTGTAAAACCCCCATAAGACAACGTACTGTGTTTAGTCGATACACATTTTCTTTAATAACTCGGTAAATATTTAAGCTAGAATGACAAGAGAGGGCTTACAACTTTTTCCTCAGTATTTCCCATCTTTTTACATGCATTAATTTTACATATGGGGCTTTACTGACCCTTGTTGGGCACAAAAAATCGAAATTTTAAAGATTAATCTCCCAAAAATGGGGTTTAGAGTTTTCCGATTGTTTTGCCCAACGAACTTGTCTAACTGATTACAGAAAGGAACGTCCCTACCAAATTTGAAATAAATCGGACAAAAATGCGACCGCTAGACTGCAAACACACACACACACACACACACACACACACACACACACACACACACACACACACACACACATATATATATATATAAAATTTTGAACGACCCCCCAAAACGTGTTCAGGGGGTTACGTTAGGAACTTATATGGTGGTCCCAGGCTTAAGTTTCACCGTGCGGGTCATGCTAATAGTTCACTTTCCAAAGGAAATTCACTAATAATGATTTTACTCTAAAACATGCAACATTACATGATGACAGTCTTTTATATTAAAATGATTTACCGTATTTTAGTTGAAGCTAGGTGTCAATTTGTGATCAAACAATACAGAATGATCGACGTAGTATACGACAAACTACCCGAGAATAGCCTCGTTATATGCTGGCCAATTGAATTAATCGACAAAAGTGATGAATTTTGGAAATCCGAAATGGAGAGTAAGATACATACATTTTATCATTACTGTCTGTTGCCTGAACTGTTAGACCCACGGAAGAGGAGAAGTATGCCACTCAGGGAGCCCGAGTACATTGTAAAGGCACAAGAGAAGAAAAATGAAGAGAAATGTTTAGCTAAACCCCTTTGCTCACCTTAGGTTTAATGTTTATGTTGTTGGTTGTCACGTTTTTTATGATTTCGAAAGATTATGGGGGATATAGCTTGATTATATTGTTATATTATTTTATTTTTATAATAATTATCGTGTAATATATACCTGGTTATATCTCTTGTACAATATTGTAAAAATGTATTATATTTAAATATGTATACATATGATATATTGACGAGATCTCATCACTTTGCGTTTATTTCTACGTTTACAGTGTGTGTTTTACGTTTGTTATGTTCTGTTATGCTTACACCATTTGTTGTTTTATAGACTCCTTAGCACTGTTTTCTGAAATACTTAGCTAAACCTTTTTTATGACCTGTTTTAGTATGATTTTTAATAACTTAAAAATGTGTAATGGTTGTTTCTTTACTGTACAGTTTTTGTAATTTACATAAAACGTTATACGATACTGTAACAAAGGGGTAACAATCATTGTTTACTATTATATAACATTATTTTAACCTTGCATTTTTTACAATTTAGTTTACTAAACCTAAAGTGGGATGTAGCTTGATTATTTTGTTATGTTTGTTTCGTTTGATAATACCTCTCGTCTCTTGAACTATAGTGTATTTACAATAAATTAAATATGTATATATCCATATATTGACGCGATCTCCTCACAGTCATAGTTTATTAATTTGTTTCCTGTATGTAGTTTACATTTGTCTTCGTTATTTTTATATAGTATTTTTTTACAACGATATAAACAAATTTATTAATGCTTATTTCTTTCTGCATAGTTTTTGTAATTCACATAAAACATTGCTTTGTTAACTTACAAAGGTAAGTCACAATTATATTGTAACTAACAATATAATAATAGACTAACAAACATAGCATATTTGGTTTTCTTTACCGCATGTGGGATGTAGTCTAGTTCGATTATTTTGTTATATTTTTTGTTTCTTTCTATAATGTCTCTCATAAATGTAACACATCTTTAATTATATTATATAACCTACTTGTTCTATAGTGTAAATATATAATATTGAAATATTTATATTATATGTTCAGGCTACGATTTAAAATTGTGATGATTATAGCTTTTGTAATTTCAATCCTTTGTCATTATTAGAACAGTGTTTATTTATAATAGTCATTAAACAGCAATATTCATGACTACATCGCTGTTTAGTTCTTTACCTAGGGAAGTAACCTCTTTAATTTTCATTGTACTTTGAATTGATCAATTTATTTTATGAGGTATCAAAATTTAAGGTAAAACTATTGTCAACAAATATATTGTTGTATTTAAATAGAATTCATTTTACAAAAGCATGTGTTACAACTGGGATTGGCAGTAAACAAATGTTTCTCTAAATATGAATTCAGTTTTGTAATGAAAAAATATTGTTTTATCAAAATGTTTGATTTTATTATGAAAATATAAGTATAAATTCATAAAATAATTTAATAATTTAGTTGTTTTTAACCTTCCAGCAGTTTTAAGTGGGAGTAGAGTTTATTATAACATAACAAGTATATTCTCAATAGAATTATTTGCCAATCATATTGAAGTTTGATACGCTATGTTTGTACTTGTTACTGGTTTGAGGTTTTTCATGTGACGAGGAAGCCTAGGAAATTGCTGTCGAAGTTGCCAAGTGTCGAGGCGGCAATAGCCATAGCAGGGCCGGCGAGAACATCTACTAGTTCCCGCCGGCCTTTTTCGCAGGTCGGTAGGAAGCCGATACAATGGGTCCCGCTATGTCTATCCCCACCCCCTCGGCACACCACCCTCAAATTGGAAGAGAGAGACACATTCACACTTTCTCCCACCCTTACTTAAACGGTTTGAATACTGGCGGCAGGACTACTTTTGTGATGCGGCTCGCGTAACACCGGATATAGTTTCGTCAATAGTTGGCACTGCCTCCACCAGTTTTGGAGCGCTGGAGTCAACGGCGACTTTCCAATTTGGTGATGAAGACTCTTAAGAGGGCGTTGGAGAGCGGCCATGTTGGATTTTACCTCCATAAGAACAATGTTAAACTTAAAACCATATATCTTGCTTATTTATCAACATACGATTATGAAAGATGTCTCAAATTAAAGGTATTTTGAAGACGCAGGTGGTTTGCTCGCTATTTTCTAAATAAAATAATACATTTCCAAAAATATAGTAATTTAAAGTCTCTATTTTTATACATATTTTGTAGTTTTTCCTAGTCATTAAAAAATAAAACTCCCAGCAAACACTAATCAAAACTTTATAAAAATTCAAACAAAATTTATTCCAAATCAATAGGTCAAACAGTAACAAAAAAATATGCTTTTCAGTAAAGACATGTTTTGTGCGTTTTAACATTGAAATAGCCCGTAGCGCTAGGGTCAGCGACGATATTTCTTCTGACTCCAACGTCCTCTTAAACGCCTTGGAGCGGCCCAGTTGAAAATTACTTTGAATACATTAAAACGCCCAATCCAATCAGTAATCTCCTGCTTGCTCGTTGTTCTGAGTCTGTATCATGAGGAGCGTGACTGCTGTGACGGAACGTGACTGTTCCCCAAACATTGCCTGAGTCACGCCGCGTTACGTCGCACAGTTAGCTGCTGACTAAATATTGCTTGATCAGAAAGGTAGATTAGCCACAGGGGCACCAGCGTCGCCGGCGGTTGGGAGTTTAGGATGTTTCTAGCATCAAAGAGCAGTAGAGTATTTTGTCTGGAAACTAAAGTAGCTATATAAAGAACTAAAATATATACAGTATCAATACCGCTTAAAACTCGAATGCCACTTATTACTCAAAGAGCTGTACTACTGTTTTTGTTTTAATCCGTATGTAAGTTTCTGTACACACGTTGAAATAAATTAAGTAATTTGTTGATAATGAAACTTTCCAGTGCATTTGACTGAGCACTTCTGCTGCACTGTACGGTAAAGCGACAAAACGATGGCGCAATAAAACTGGCCAAGAAACTGGGACCCCGCCGCCCACTAAAGGGGACCTCCTGAGGATGTGTTTTAATTTTGTTCGGAAAAATTTGATTAGCCTATGTAATATATATAAGTTGGCAACAATGTTATTAATAATTCAGATGTAATCAGATGACTGTATGTGATGTTTGTAAACAAGGTTCTCAGTTGTGTTATGATTATACTTAGTTAAAAACATGATTACTTTTCTTTTTGATACTTATTATTTTATTATAAGTTCTGTATAAAACATGGTGTCAGGTGTAATTATATCAACCTAGAAGGAAAATGGAAGGATCTGGAGCGTTTAGGTTGCCTGAGCCAATGAGTTTTGAAGGAAATGTTAGTGACAATTGGAAAAGGTTTCGACAGAAGTTTGAACTGTATTTAGTGGCCACTTGTCATGGAAAGAAATTGAAAGATGATGTTAAAATAGCACAATTACTGAATTTGTTAGGCGATGAAGGCCTAGATGTGTTCAATACTTTTGATTTTGAAGAGCACGAGAAGAATAGTTTTGACTGTGTCCTGGAAAAGTTTGATTCATACTGTTGCCCAAAGAAAAATGTCGTCTTTGAGAGGTTTAAGTTTTATAAAATAAAGCAAGAGGAGGGACAAGATTTTGGACAGTTTGTTAAGCAGCTGAAATTAGCAGCTAAATCTTGTGAATTTCTTGAATCAGACAATATGATAAGGGATAGAATAGTACTGGGGATATGCGACAAAGCTACTCAGGAACGTTTACTTAGGGACACAAAGCTTGATTTGAAAAAAGCAATTGACTTTTGCACAATTGTAGAGAACAGCAAGAATCAAAGTAAAGCAATTGAAGAGCAAGAACAGGCCAAGAATTATTCGGTCGTTAAGGAGCCTTGTAGCGTTAGTGCAGTAAATAGTAGACACAAAAACAATTCTCAAGAAGCTAGTGATAAGGAAGACCAGAAAAATCTATGCAACTTTTGTGGTTATAAGCATACCCGAGGAAAATGTCCTGCATATGGCAAGACTTGTGCAAAATGCAAGGGCAAAAATCATTTTGCCAATGTGTGTCGAAGGAAAACCAGAAACGCTTATGTTGTTGCAAACGAAAATCAAAATAAGAGTGACTCTGATGGAAGTGAATTTAGTCTAGGGTCAGTTAGCTTGAGTATTGGTGGAGTAAACAACCAGAAGGAAAGGTCGTGGATAGAAAACCTGACAGTCTGTGAAGAAGAAATAAAATTCAAGCTAGATACAGGTGCAGAGATCAGTATTTTACCAGTTAGTTATGTCAAGAAAATGAATATAACACATGTTAAACGTAGTAACTTAATTCAGATGTAATCAGATGACTGTATGTGATGTGTGTTAGGAAAAGCTCCCAAACCTTCAAAAACAGTTTTATATTTCTCTAAAATCTCATCCTTATCCCTAAAATCAGGCCGCAACGATGACACTCTTTTGATAAGACCCAAGTTTATGCAGTCATTCAATCCTAAAATTGGAAGTTCATGTTCGACACTAACCACTGCAAAGTCCACATCAGCAGTTGTTCCAGCTACGGTTTTACATGGTAATACAACATGACCAATTGGGTTTACCTTAAAACTTTTATCTCCCCAGGCAGATTACACATGTAATTACACATCATATACAGATTCAAAAGGGCGCTATACCACAAGTTCGGCAGTCGCGAAGAGTACCTTATAGCCTACAAAAGAGACTAAAAGAGAAATTGGATCAGCTTGAGGAGTCTGGGGTGATTCAGAAAGTCGACAAGCCGACAGCGTGGGTTAATCCCCTGGTAATAGTGGAAAAGCCTGACAAATCTTTAAGAGTCTGTATAGATCCGATGCCACTGAACAAAGTGGTAATGAGAGAACACTTCTTAATGCCGCATCCTGACGATATGCTTGTAACATTGAGCGGTTACAAGTTTTTCACAGTTTTGGACCTTAAGGATGGGTTTTTCCAAATAGTTTTGGATGAAGAGAGCCGGGAACTTTGCACAGTCAGCACCCCGTTTGGTAGATACCAGTTTTGTCGATTTCCTTTTGGAATATGTTCAGGCCCGGAACTATGTCAGAAGAACAATTTTAAGTGCTTTGGAGATCTGAAGGGGGTGAACATAGTTCATGATGACATAATTATTGGAGGAGTGACAGCAGAAGAGCACGATGAGAATTTGAGGGCAGTGTTGGACACAGCAGTTAAGTATAGTATTAAATTTAACCCAGCCAAGATGCAATTTAAGAAGAACGAAGTGAAGTATTTGGGCCACATAGTGTCTGCTACTGGAATTCGACCTGACCCAGATTATGTGAAGGCAATAGTGGAGATGTCTCCTCCGACTGACAAGAAAGCTGTGTTGCGGTTATTGGGAATGCTCAAGTACCTATCGAAGTTTATACCAAATCTAGCGAAAATCACAGCACCACTCAGACACTTGACAAGAAAGGATGTAGATTTTTCCTGGACAACCGAAGAGGAAACTGCTTTCAAGGTGATAAAGACTATTATTTCTAGTGAACAAGTTCTTACATACTTTGACCCACGTAAACCTCTTGAGATTCAAACTGATGCTTCCCAGGATGGACTAGGCTGCTGCTTGTTGCAGAATGGGCAGCCTGTGGCCTTCATGTCACGCTCGTTGACTGGCACTGAGCAAAGGTATTCTCAACTTGAGAAAGAAACACTGGCAATCGTCTTTGCTGTTGAGAAGTTCCACAGATTTATCTATGGCTACAAAGTGACGCTTCACACAGACCACAAGCCCTTAGTAAGTATTTTCAAACAAGATTTGCACAAAGTACCAAGTAGGCTTCAGAAAATGAGAATGAAATGTTTGTGCTACGATCTGGAAGTTAAATTTATGCCTGGAAGTAATCAATTCATTGCTGATACCTTATCACGAGCCTCTTTAAGATGTAAAGAACCAGATTCATCAGATTTTCAAGTGCATGCCCTATCAAGTTCATTACCAATGACTGAAGAAAAAAAGAGTCTTTTCCAGCGATATATTGAAGAGGATCTAGAAACGGCCTTAGTGAAAAAATGTTGCAAGGATGGTTGGCCAGATAGGAAGCAAGACACACCAGAAATCCTGCGACATTACTGGAACCAAAGAAATACAATTTCAGAAGAAGATGGCTTACTGTTCATGAACCATAAATTGATTGTACCAAAGCAGCTCCGGCAAGATATGCTGCAGCGAATCCATGCAGCTCATGGAGGAATAGAAAAGTGCAAAGCCAGGGCTCGACAGATCCTTTATTGGCCACGAATGGCAACAGACATAGAACATTTTGTGTCCCGTTGTAGGATTTGTGAAAGGTTTTCACGAAACAATGCCAAGGAAACCCTTATGCAGTATCCTTTACCTACAAGACCCTGGCAGCGTATTGGATGTGACATATTTTCGTTCGGAGGACAAAGTTACTTAGTGATGATGGATGCTTATTCTAACTGGTTGGAGATTATAAGAATGCAAGACAAATCTACTGCATCGGTAATCTCTGCAAGCAAAGAAGTTTTCAGCAGATTCGGACCTCCAGATGTTATGGTTGCTGATAATGTCCCATATAACAGTGCACAGATGAAGGGTTTCGCTCGTGAATGGAATTTTGATATTGTGACGCGAAGCCCGAACTATGCTCAGTCAAACGGTCTTGCTGAAAAAGCAGTGGGGATGGCAAAGGAGTTACTTCGAAAAACTGAATCTGATGGCAAGGATTTCAAAATGGCTTTGTTGGAACTTAGGAACATGCCAGTTAAGCATCTGGGATATTCCCCAGCACAGTTGATGTTCCAACGCAGATGTAAAACTACGATCCCAATCTCAGAAGAACTACTGAAGCCTGTGATAAACGAAAATGTACAAGAAAGGTTAAAGACAAGACAACAAATTCAGAAAAAATATTATGATATATCAGCCAAAGACCTTCGGGATGTCATTAATGGAGAAAGGGTGGTATATAGAAAAGATGGAAGGTGGAAACCAGGCAAGATCATTGATTCAGGCCCTACCCCGAGGAGTTATTGGGTGAAAGGTGACAATGGTGCAGAATTAAGAAGGAATCGCCGTCACCTGAAACCATCAATAACAAAGTCTAATGACGTCCCAGGGGTTCACGGACAAGAAGATCTAAAGCAACAGAGACCAAAAAGGAAAATTAAGATACCAGCCAGATTCTTGTAAGCAGGAAGGTGACTGTTGTAAATAATTATTTGTTTACTTTAATTTTTATTTCCAAAGGAGGAAGATGTAATATATATAAGTTGGCAACAATGTTATTAATAATTCAGATGTAATCAGATGACTGTATGTGATGTTTGTAAACAAGGTTCTCAGTTGTGTTATGATTATACTTAGTTAAAAACATGATTACTTTTCTTTTTGATACTTATTATTTTATTATAAGTTCTGTATAAAACAGCCTATTTCTCAACTGACAATAATACAAATAATTTAAGTTGCAAAATATGTACGTTCAAACTAAGTTTCAAACCCAAAGACAGTCACCGATTTTATTTGTTCATATATTTTTGGTTATATATAAATACTGTGTGCGGATTTTATAAATTTTCCTTAATCCTAATCCAATGACAGGAATAGGCCAGGTAAGATTTCAAGTATCATGATCTTGAGCTATATATAACTAGTGGCTTAAAGGGGCCATGGCCCCTAACCTTGCTCTATAACTCTGATTGTTACGGGAGTGCGGCTGGCAGAAGGGTGGGCTCTACTCACACACACGCAGGCCTCACACACACAGACGCAGGGGATTAGGACGGACCACTGACCTGCCACCTGAGTCATCACTGGCTCACAGAAATTTGACTATCAATTTTTTTAAATTTTACCTTCATTGTAAAATCTATTAATGCTTTTGACTTTAGCTCAAAATGATAGGTAAAATGATACCAAACAATATATATTTTGCTTAAAAAATGTAGTAGTTACGAACATTTCAATGCTAGAAGTTACGAATATTTTCATATTAACTATCATAACCGCGGGATTCCTTTCACAAAGGACTTGAGAAAACCTGAGTTCTATCAACTTGTATACGTCTGAATAAACCTATGAAATCGACGATTAGGCTGCCAACGACGATAAACGTTTCTGACCAATCTGACTTTTTACTATCCCCATTCAGTAAACTATTTTTTGTCATAATCATTTCGTGTTTGGACTCACTTTTCATGGAATTAAACAAAAAATTTAGTGACACAAAGCTTTTGACTGTATATCTATCTTGAAATGAATTGCGATTTTGAGGTATCATACAGCAGGTGTTATATTTCTAGGTAGTGAAGGGGATCGGGGCTTCCAGGCAATTAGGACGGTGGTGAGTGTGCGTCAGTGTGCGTGCGTGACTTGGGTACCTCGCAGGTAGAGCGGAGCCCCAGCCGCACTCCCTTAACAATCAGACTATAATACTCTGCCTCATTAGTGAATTTCCTATGGAAAGTGAACTATTAGCATGACCCGCACGGTGAAACTTAAGCCCGGGACCACCATAGAAGTTCCTAACGTGACCCCCTGAACACGTTTTGGGGGGTCGTTCAACATTATATATATATATATATATATTTATATATATATATATATAGACATATATATAGACACACATATATATATATATATATATAGACATATATATATATATATATATATATATGTGTGTTTGCACTCTAGCGGTCGCAATTTTTGTCCGATTTACTTCAAATTTGGTAGGGACGTTCCTTTCTGTAATCAGTTGGACAAGTTCGTTGGGCAAAAAAATCGGAAAACTCTAAACCCCTTTTTTGGGGGATTAATCTTTCAAATTTCGAGTTTTTGGGCCCAAAAATGGTCATAAAAGCCCCAGACGTAAAATAAATGCATGTAAAAAGATGGAAATTAGAGAGGCGAAAGTTGTAAGTCCTCTCTCGTCATTATAGCATAAATATTTACCATGTTATTAAAGAAAATGTGTATTGACTAAACACAGTACGTTGTCTTATGGGGGTTTTACACGAGAAAAGCCTGTTATTCCTTTGTTAGAGTACTTTTATCATCCCCAGCAACCTCACACCTACTTTCAAGCCTGTCTGGACCTTCTCCTAACCTTATATTGGGCAAAATTGTATTCCCAGCTTTGCAAGTAAATGAAACCAGGAGTATCAGAACAGCCAAAAAAATCAATGTTTTCAGATTTCAATAAAAATTGGACAAATGTATGTTTTTACACTGATTTTGAGTTTTAAAAGTTTTTATTTGGAAATTCACTTCCCTCACGTCAGCGTGCTGCGTGCGAACTCGTTTAATTTTTTTCCTCTTTACGTGCTGATTAAAATAAAACAATATCAGTGGGGGCGCATTTCAGTTCGTAAACAACGTAACCACACGTTTAATGTATACAAACCAGACGTTTTTAAATCCCATGCTTTTCTTATGGGTGATGTTTTAAGTTATTTCTTGTTTGCTGGGCACTTTTTAGAAATAATGCTATTTTTCCCGAGTCCCAAGGATCAAGACCTATAATTTGAGCCCCCTCCCATTATCCTGCGATTTTCCAAACTCCCACAATTTTGACATAACCATTTCGCTTACAGAATTATATATAAAGAAGACACAGAATTATATATAAAGATTTTTGAGCCTGTCCCCTAACCCCGTAAATTGTTTAATATCCGCCATTCTTTGTAGCATACTTGGAAGTTGTAGATTCCGTTCTAGCCGATTTAAGTTAAGTTTGTTGTTCTTGTTGCACAAAACTTAATATGATACATTGCAATATATTAGAAACAAACATCCAAACATAAAGTAACTAAAATAGTTTAAAAATTATGATTACGTACGAAAGTCAGTTACACTTACGACACTGAGTAGTCTAAGCGTGACTACAGGGGATACAGGGGCGGATCTAAGAATATGTTAATGTTGAGCAGGGGTGCATTTTTAAAGTTGTTGATGTATGTACTTAAAGTACTTAGTAAATACAATTCCAAACAAAATTTAATTCTAGGGTCAAGACTACGTGAATTACTGGAGTAAAATTCATAAAAATGGTCCAGGTCCAATGAGAAAAAGGTGATGTTGCCAATGATATTGCCAAATCATATTGAGTTCATTTCTATAACAGCTTAGCATATGATGGGTTTCTGTTTTTAGTGAATTTCCTTTGGAAAGTGAACTATTAGCATGACCCGCACGGTGAAACTTAAGCCCGGGACCACCATAGAAGTTCCTAACGTGACCCCCTGAACACGTTTTGGGGGGTCGTTCAACATTATATATATATATATTTATATATATATATATAGACATATATATAGACACACATATATATATATAGACATATATATATATATATATATATATAGACATATATATATATATATATATATATATATATATATATATATGTGTGTTTGCACTCTAGCGGTCGCAATTTTTGTCCGATTTACTTCAAATTTGGTAGGGACGTTCCTTTCTGTAATCAGTTGGACAAGTTCGTTGGGCAAAAAAATCGGAAAACTCTAAACCCCTTTTTTGGGGGATTAATCTTTCAAATTTCGAGTTTTTGGGCCCAAAAATGGTCATAAAAGCCCCAGACGTAAAATAAATGCATGTAAAAAGATGGAAATTAGAGAGGCGAAAGTTGTAAGTCCTCTCTCGTCATTATAGCATAAATATTTACCATGTTATTAAAGAAAATGTGTATTGACTAAACACAGTACGTTGTCTTATGGGGGTTTTACACGAGAAAAGCCTGTTATTCCTTTGTTAGAGTACTTTTATCATCCCCAGCAACCTCACACCTACTTTCAAGCCTGTCTGGACCTTCTCCTAACCTTATATTGGGCAAAATTGTATTCCCAGCTTTGCAAGTAAATGAAACCAGGAGTATCAGAACAGCCAAAAAAATCAATGTTTTCAGATTTCAATAAAAATTGGACAAATGTATGTTTTTACACTGATTTTGAGTTTTAAAAGTTTTTATTTGGAAATTCACTTCCCTCACGTCAGCGTGCTGCGTGCGAACTCGTTTAATTTTTTTCCTCTTTACGTGCTGATTAAAATAAAACAATATCAGTGGGGGCGCATTTCAGTTCGTAAACAACGTAACCACACGTTTAATGTATACAAACCAGACGTTTTTAAATCCCATGCTTTTCTTATGGGTGATGTTTTAAGTTATTTCTTGTTTGCTGGGCACTTTTTAGAAATAATGCTATTTTTCCCGAGTCCCAAGGATCAAGACCTATAATTTGAGCCCCCTCCCATTATCCTGCGATTTTCCAAACTCCCACAATTTTGACATAAACATTTCGCTTACAGAATTATATATAAAGAAGACACAGAATTATATATAAAGATTTTTGAGCCTGTCCCCTAACCCCGTAAATTGTTTAATATCCGCCATTCTTTGTAGCATACTTGGAAGTTGTAGATTCCGTTCTAGCCGATTTAAGTTAAGTTTGTTGTTCTTGTTGCACAAAACTTAATATGATACATTGCAATATATTAGAAACAAACATCCAAACATAAAGTAACTAAAATAGTTTAAAAATTATGATTACGTACGAAAGTCAGTTACACTTACGACACTGAGTAGTCTAAGCGTGACTACAGGGGATACAGGGGCGGATCTAAGAATATGTTAATGTTGAGCAGGGGTGCATTTTTAAAGTTGTTGATGTATGTACTTAAAGTACTTAGTAAATACAATTCCAAACAAAATTTAATTCTAGGGTCAAGACTACGTGAATTACTGGAGTAAAATTCATAAAAATGGTCCAGGTCCAATGAGAAAAAGGTGATGTTGCCAATGATATTGCCAAATCATATTGAGTTCATTTCTATAACAGCTTAGCATATGATGGGTTTCTGTTTTTAGTGAATTTCCTTTGGAAAGTGAACTATTAGCATGACCCGCACGGTGAAACTTAAGCCCGGGACCACCATAGAAGTTCCTAACGTGACCCCCTGAACACGTTTTGGGGGGTCGTTCAAAATTGTATATATATATATGTATATATATATCTATATATACTATATACTATAGTCTGTCCAAACAGCCGTTATATATGTGTTTGCAATCTAGCGGTCGCATTTTTTGTCCGATTTACTTAAAATTTGGTAGGGACATTACTTTCTGTAATAAGTTGGACAGGTCCTTGGGCAAAACAATCGGAAAACTCTAAACCCCCTTTTTTGGGGATTAATCTTTCAAATTTCGAGTTTTTGGGCTCAAAAAGGGTCATAAAAGCCCCAGATGTAAAACCAATGCATGAAAAAGATGTGAATTAGAGATGCGAAAGGTTTAAGCCCTCTTTCGTCATTCTAGCATAAATATTTGCCGCGTTATTAAAGAAAATGTGTTTCGACTGAACACAGTACGTTGTCTTATGGGGGTTTTACACTAGAAAAGCCTGTTATTCCTTTGTTAGAGTACTTTTATCATCCGCAGCAACCTCACGGCTACTTTCAAGCCTGTCTGGACCTTCTGCTAACCTTATAATGCGCAAAATTGTATTCCCAGCTTTGCAAGTAAATGAAACCAGGAGTATCAGAACAGCCAAAATCATTGTTTTCAGATTTCAATAAAAACTGACAAATGTATGTTTTTACACTTATTTTGAGTTTTAAAAGTTTTTATTTGGAAATTCACTTCCCTCACGTCAGCGTGCTGCGTGCGAACTCGTTTTGTTTTAAATTTGTAATGGTGCATGGTGGGAGTAGGAGAGGGAAGCTCAGCTCTTACAGTCACCAGTTTTCAATTTAGTTTTAGTTATGGACAATATTCTGTTATTTTTGCTATAAATTAATTAATCCTACGTTTTTACAGGTTATGATAAAGGATGGTTTAAATAAACAAATTACTGTACTTACTGAAAAATATTCTGTTTATTTAATTAAAGAAATAGAAAAGCCTAAGTCATAAATATACTAATTTGTACTAAATATTTGTATGTATCACAAAACAATTATTGAGTAAATACTTAAGGTCATATACAGTTGTTATTATTAATTTGATTAAAAGAACAAATAACTATACTACGGATACAAATATTTTTTAAACCTGCATCTTTGGAGTATTTCATTTTAACATCTATCTATCTATACTTATTTAATAGGCCAGCAGGTTTTTTGTGACAATCACTCCTCCTAAACTACTGAACCAATTTTCATATTTTTGGTGTCATTGGAAAGAGCCTAACGTGAAGTTGTGCAGGAAACATTTTGTATAGAGAAATAATTTGTGAGTGAGGTCCTGGGGCCCCTTAAAGTTGAGTTTTTTCCCATAAGCTTAGCATTGGGAAATAACTATAAGTTTTAAGCAATCAGGTGGATAGAGTAAACACAGTTAATCAGCAGGTCATGTTGGTTTTGGAACAGTAACACAATATTTATACGGAAATGTCAGTATAATATTATGTTGTGATCGCGAGCGAAGCCGCGACAGGCTATTAGTTTTATTAATTTTATTAATACAAGTTCTTTAAATATTCATGATAAATGAATTCAAAAATTACTTTAAAATCAATTAATTGCATAAGTTGCTTAACTGATTAATTAAATTGCTTTTAATATAAATAAAAACTATTGATTTAAAAACATATAAACAGCAAAAACCAAATTTTGATAAATACCATTCTTGGCACATTAGGAGAATATTGTATCATAAATATAAAGTAAAATAAGATAACTTAAAAAACTATGTATGATGTGAAACTATATATATAAATTAGACCTTTAAATATAGAAGATCAAAATGAAAATACTTTAAAATTACTTAATTAGGCAACTACATTCAACATTAAAGTCTATAAAAAGTATTACAGTACATTTATTTAAACGTAAGTACCATGTAAAACTGGAAGACTGGAAGATAAAGAAAGAAAGTAATAAATGTAAAGTGATATTTTGTTAATTTGGCTATCTCACCTTTAAAATAATTGGCTATTAACCTCATCAAAAAATAAATTTAGTTTATTGTTATAATTAGTTTTCAACAATTTTTGAAGCCTTTTTTATATAATTTCACTAGTACACTTCAAAAACAATAATAATAATTCATAAATAAAAACAGTTTTATTTGAAATCATAATGGAGAAAAAACGTGATTAAAATATAGTATTCCTTTTCTCACTCAAGGAATATGTTGGACAAACAACTGGTTTATAGCAAATTACCAGCCTCCTCCCCCCTCACCCGTCATGCTTTCCTAGTCTAAACGTTTCTTATCTTCAAGGACAGATATTTTGCGACCCTACCCAGCCCCTCCCCGTTCCCCTTGTCTACCTTTCTTATCTCCATTCTCTTTCAGCTATAAATATCACCCAACAACGTAGAGTTTTGGGGCTTGTTTTCCTTAAAAAGGAAATTACTAGTTTTCAACAGGAGTCTGTCTTGTTTCAACCACTTTTTTTGTTAAACATTGTTTAGCTTTATCTTTTATTGTTTGAATCAGTAAACTGTACCGTACCGAATTTGTACCGGGGTTATGTTCTGTACCGAACCGATGACGGTAATTAGTTTAGTACCTTACCGGTACCGTTTATTCGGTGCACCACAAACCCCTACCATTTTCTGAGTCCAAGGGGGGGAGCGCCCCCCGCGCCCCATGGCTGGATCCGCCACTGAGTTTATCCTAGATATGATACAATACAATTAATAACTAAGTTAATGTTAATAATAGTAGCTTGTAGTTTTTTCGAATTATATTTATGGATTTGATAATTTAGTCAATACGATCAGCACTTCCCCGCTATCGGCGAGGGTTACAGGAAGTATGCTTATCAATTTTGCCCCCACTGATATCAATTCTCAGATTACCTCCCACACCCAGTTTAAAATAACCTAGGAAGAGACGAGAGCTAATGATGAAAGATAATATTTTGTGTCATCATCCCTTAATATGTTAACATAACTGACTTTTTACTACATTTCCAAATATTTAAACGGCTTAAGAATATTTGTTTTTGTGTGACAATATCAAATGCATCCACAAAAAGAACATTTTTAAAAGTTTAAAGTAAAAAATCACCTTTGAATTAGCATTAAACCAGAGTGAAAAGGTTTTAGCATCCTGAGCGTAGAAAGTGTTGCTATGCGTTGCCTTGACTTTGAACAAATAGCCTAATTAATTATTTTGTAACTAAGAAATACAGAAAGAAATATTGTTTGCAGTATGTACTCCATGAAATGCTATAAAATAAAGTCTCTTCAGCATAAGTATGTTGTTAAAACCAAAACCATTTTTGAGTTCCTAAACAATGTGTATCGAATTAAAACATTTCTTTCTTGAACATGCCTAAGCTCTATATTATTAGTGAATTTCATATGGAAAAGTGAACTATTATTTATAACCCGCGCGGTGAGACTTAAGCCCGGGACCACCATAGAAGTTCCTAACGTGACCCCCTGAACACGTTTTGGGGGGTCGTTAAAAATTTTATAATGTGTGTGTGTGTGTGTGTGTGTGTGTATGCACTCTAGCAGTCACATTTTTTGTCCGATTTACTTCAAATTTGGTAGGTATGTTCCTTTCTATAATCTGTTGGACAAGTTCGTTGGGAAAACAATCGGAAACTCTAAACCCCTTTTTTGGGAATTAATCTGTTAAATTTCGAGTTTTTGGGCCCAAAAAGGGTCAGAAAAGCCCCGGATGTGAAATTAACGAATGTAAAAAGGTGGGAATTAGTGTGGCGAAACTTTTAAGCCCTCTCTCGTCATTCTAGCATATATATTTACCGAGTTATTAAAGAAAATGTGTATTGACCAAACACAGTAGGTTGTCTTATGGGGGTTTTACTTTAGAAAAGCCTGTTATTCATTTGTTGATGTACTTTTATCATCCCCAACAACCTCACACGTACTTTAAAGCCTGACTGGACTTTCTCCTAACCTTATAATGCGCAAAATTGTATTCCTAGCATTGCAGGTAAATAGAACCAGGAGCATCAGAACAGCCAAAAAAATCAATATTTTCAGATTTGAATAAAAATTGGAATAATTGTACGTTTTTAAATGATTTTGAGTGTTATAGTTTTTTATGTGGAAATTCACTTCCCTCACGTCAGCGTGCTGCCTGCGAACTCGTTTAAATTTTATTTTATTTTGATTCGACAAAGCGTATTAAGATTTAGTGTATTATTAGATTTTAGATTTTATTATTTTTTTTTTAATTTTAGCCCTACTTCATTTGATTCACCAGCACTAGTGGTTTATATCAAGGTCATGTGGAAATGAACAATTGACTATTGACTACTGAATGACTTTCATCTGAGTCATTGCCCTAGTCCTGGTCGTTGCCACTGAGCAATTTAAGCCTAATCATGAAAATCACTGCTCTGTATTCCTTATCAAGCATTCATGAATGGACGGTCGATTTATTGGTTTATTGCTTTTAATTGCAAGTTGGGAATTTCCCAACCAAAACAATCCAATCTAATTTGACATGCAACTGAGCATTATGGCTTAGTCTTTTGTTAACTTTTACTAACAAAGAGAGGTAGAGAGAGAATTCTTTACTTCGAGATCATGAAATGAGACCTGAAATAGCAGATAAAATCTTAACGATGAAAAAATTATAGTAAGTCACTAATAGATATATATATATATATGTTGCAGTATATAAGATAGGCTGTAGATGTCCTTTTGAATTTTTCTTGTCCTCCCAATCTATAAGAACTCGTCTGTACTGTAAAAGGCTCTTGAAACAAGCCACATAAATAATTTATTTTTTAAGGAGTTCCCTACACAACCTTTCACAGTATGAGGAAGGATATTAACAAATTTTGACCCAGCATAAGTTGGTTTACCCTCATAGCATTTTCGCTTGTGAGCAGGCAAGTTGAAATCTGTCGCATTTCTTGTGTCATATTTGTGAACATTCTGATTCCGAGGAAAGTTTACTAAAAAGAGG